>CM060903.1:639126103-639727770 GCA_030737815.1 Allium fistulosum | reverse complement strand
TAATTATTCAAATAAAAATTCGGTTTGCCATCAAAGAGGTGATCGATGGATAATCTCTTGCCAAAACTAGTTCCTGGATGTTTGCAACATACAGACTCTAATTTCCCACCCATCTGGAATAAATGCGTGTCTCTTACTGGAACTCATCATCAAAATCCAAAATCACAAGGTAGCTACATCTCAACCATCAAGTCAAACACCTCCAGTTTCTGGGATTCAGTCATATGTTGTACTTATGCCCTTTATCAACAGCGCCTTACAAATCGCCAGCACTCCGTGGGGTACTTTGAAGTCGGCGTGAAAATCTTAACTCTAAGATATTTCCAACCCATAGTTGCTTTGCTCATTCCTTCGGAGTGGAACTACAACTACTTCTAGTTGGAAATCTTAGAATCTAACACAAACTAGATAGGAAAGTACGAACGCATTCTCTCAATTTATCATAATTCCTCTAATCTACAAACCTAGGCTCTGATACCAAATGTAACAACCCATACCTTAATGGGTCTAAACTTCGACAAAAATCAAAACCCAAGTCCACCAAAGCACAGATCGTTGGATTTGGTACCTACAAATAAGCATGAGCATTATCAGAGATTAATAGAAATCTAAACTCAAAGTAAAAACACTAATAGGATAAGAATATTGATTATGACTACTACCTTGGAATTAATGGTATTCCTTGGATAGCAGATTGTCACATCGGCATCGAGCATGAGAGAAAAGAAGACTTCTCCAACAACTAAACACATCTGGCTCCAGTGACCTGTTCCTCTAAATCTATCTTGTGGGTTGTAATGAGGAGGGGTCAGAACAACGTTCTGGTGACTGGAAAATCTATAAACTGTCCATAACATAAATTTATACCGATTGGTTTCCATTTAATTGTTATATATATTAAGGTTAGCAATTCTAATGTAACCTTGCATTGCACACATGATTACTTACCTACCCATTCCCAAGGTACAAAATACTGACGAAGCCTTATCAACCACTTAATACTTCCATACCCATTTGCCACTTAATACTTCTAAACATAAAGCGGTCTTCTACTATCACCACATAATCTTTTAAAAGAGAAATATGAAGACTTGCCATTTAAGACCTCAATCAAGGTAGACTCTGTCATTTAAGGCCTATTCCCAAGATGGATTTCTAGCGTCGTCATTACTAGTCTATTGGTCCTAACTACATAGACCTTTGACCACTATATATGGCATTATAATTTATAATAGCCATAACACTAGCGCATCTATCGTTATTAAAGTCTTAGTAATTTGAGAGACTGCACCCAAGCCACTTAATACCTCATTAATAAGGACTAGGCATGCCTCTGACTATTTAACACCTATTTATAGGTAGGTCATTGCCATTTAATACCTAACCCTAAGGTGGACTCCTCATTGGTACTATCTAGCTGACATTGCTTGGAAATCCCATTGGGCTACTTAATACTTCTTTTATAGGAAAGAGGCAGAACTTACAGCCGCTTAATACCTCAAACCTAAAGCGAACCTCTCCCGAGATATCCAGTATCGCTCTTATAAATATGGAACCTCATTAGATTACTTATTTCGGTAAGGAGGCGGGCCCAAAGATATCCACTTAATACCTCAACACTGAAGTAAACCTTTTTAGAGATATCCCTCGCCGCTCCTAATTCCAAATTTAGACCATTTAATACTTTTCAATTAAGAAAGCAGGTCCAATCTCTCACATCATCATGGGTCCTAGGATTAGTGATATCTCACATCGGTAGTAAATGCACCCGACCATTGGTAGCCTCAAAGTGAAGGGCATTCTTCCATCTAATGACTCTACTGACCTTGCATCACTAAGTCCAATCAACTATCCTAAGTCTTTGCTTATATTATCTTAGGTAGACATTGGACTTAGCTTACTAATTCCCTTTTTAAGCAATAAAATTTACCTTAAATACTCATCTACCAATAAATTCCCTTTTAATGCTCATAAATATCAATTTGTCCATAAAATCCTTACAAAATTTTCCTAGACATTTATGTATGATTACTAATTTAAAATTAATAAACTTTTATATCTATTCCATTTTTATCAGCCCCATTAATCCACTTGTCCCTATTAGTTATAACCCTTAATTTAATACTATTCATTATTTCTCATTAATTGCCCATTAATTTAGGTTACAATCTTTCATTTCCTATTAATTAATTAATAGGAATTCCTAATTTATTTCCCATTAGTATAAATTACTACCTTTTCTAATTCTAACTATTCGCTTCCCTAAATATAATAATAACCAACGAACGTTACGCATAAATAACGCATGAATAAATGTTGTTCTTCTTTATTAACGCAATAAATATGTATAAACTGCCTAATAAAACTACTTATTCGTAACCAAATATATTCTAGTCATAAATATGTAATTAGAATATGCGCTATGATTTCCATAAATTAGTTTAACACAAAAAGGAAAGATTGACTCTGTTTGAAATTGTAAGGAATGAATAATTTCTTATTCCTTGTTAAATTAAACATCGCCCTTTTGAATGAAAAGTGGAAAAGTGGAAAAGGTAAAAAAAATTATAAAAATCAAACAGACGTTCTTTTCACAAATTAAACTATGGAAAATCTACAACATAGCATAAATTGGGAAATAATCCAAAAATCTTATTTTACACCCAGATACAGATCTGGAATAAAAATATACAACATTCAAATTTAAAAAATCTTTAAGACTGATTTCCAGATCTGGGTGTAAACATATTTCTAAGACAGATCTAAGATAAGAATATGTAGGCAATAGTTTTCTACACTAATTTGAGCCTATAGCTCACAAATAAAATTGATTTAGGCATAAAAATTAAACGTATACCAATGGTAAACAATATATATAATTTTCCACTCACCTTTTAAAAGCGATCCAAATCTCCACATCTGAAGTAGAACCTTAAATTTCTAAATCCTTTCTAATCCAAGAAATATGTGTAAAAATGGTATATACATACAATTGAATTACAGATCTGAGAAGAGATTTGGGATTGGAAGAGAAAATAGATACAGCTATATAAATATATGAATTACCTCGAATACGCGTATAGTTGATTCTCTTATCTTCTCCTTTTTATTAGGTTTCTATTCTTCTTTAATTTTATGAATACTGATATAAATATCTTATTTTTATAATTTAGAAAGAAAGTGGAGAAGAAGAAATGGAAGAGCTTCATTGCTCTATTCAGAAAAATATGAGAAGAGAAGGAAGAGTTAGGCATGTATTTATAGGCGCTAGAATCAACCAGAACTGTTAGATCAAAATATAATGGATCCGGGCAGTATATGGCCTAGGGTTACTGGAGTCGTCACATAGAGGCGGGTTAACCGCCCCCTATCTAGGGGTCGACCGTCCTTGTTGACCGCTTATACACAACGGTTGACGTGTGGGCTCAGGCAATTTTAGTTAATTTTCTTATTTTAATTATTTTCGTTCCGCATTCGTTTTTTGTCCGTAACTTCTTCGTTTGAACTCCTATCGCAAAACTCTAAATATAAAAGTTGCTTAGAATTTTGCCACAAATGCAATGGTGCAAATTTCATGGTCAAATTCCATTATTTGTATAAATTCCATTTTTGGAGCTTAATTAGTTAATAACTAATTATATAATTAAAGCCAAATTACGAGATGTTACAAGGAGGGTGCGCCCCTTTACCAAAAGTATACCTCTAGATAATATACTTGAGAAGGTCATTTTTTCCTGTGTCTCCTCTCGGGAACTCCAAGCTGGACCCCGCCAAACTTACCGAATATCCAAGTATTTCACATTTCCGAGCGCATACCACCAAAACCAATCTAGAGTAGATGTGAAAATACCCTAATAGGAGCAACCCTACATAGCATGGCTCCCACTCACTTTTTGGTTTTAGCCATTTTCGACAAAGGATATCAACGCTCAAACGAGCAACAAATTGTCTTAAATTGACGATACACAAAGAAGAAAGCTGAATCGATAGTCTACAAATCAACTACCGAGAATAATCAAAATGATTGTATATGGAAATTAAATCTCACACCCTTACCACTACTTGTCGGTTTCAAACTCCTACTATTGCTTGGTTAAAAATGAAGTCAGGCAAGTGAAGGTAGTGTTACCTCTAGGCATTGCCTTGACAACATTTTTTAACCTTCGGGATAGAAACGAGTTTCCATACCTCGACGTTTAGTGTTAAGAGTATGACTAAATCCTTTCCATATAAGCAATATTGTTTACAGAAATTAAATTTCTTATCCTTTCTGTAACTGAATCAAACCTTTTAAACTTTTAAACATGAACTTGTGCTTGGTTTTCACATCACAAATATTTCGAAAACACTTTAAAATATTATTTTTAAAGAGCAAATTATATTTTTAAGCATATTATAAAAAAGGGCCAAAAACTAATGTTATTAAAACATTGTTTACTATACCCAAAACAATTTACACTTAGTTTATTTTTAAAACAATTCCTTTAAAAGATTTTCTCATTTATAACTATCATTTATAAATTTTCAAATAACATTTATTATCCTGGAAGATAATAAATCAATTAAAATGCTTTTA
Source organism: Allium fistulosum (assembly GCA_030737815.1). Taxonomy (NCBI): domain Eukaryota; kingdom Viridiplantae; phylum Streptophyta; class Magnoliopsida; order Asparagales; family Amaryllidaceae; genus Allium; species Allium fistulosum. Next base: position 639,723,194 of record CM060903.1, on the reverse strand, counting down.
AAAATTTAAAACAGTGTTAATCATCCTAAAATATAATTGATATAATTTTTTTTATAAATTTAAAACCACATTAATTATCCCAAAAGATAATTAATCAACCTTATAACTCCTTTAAGAAATCAATTAATTAACTTTAAACACCTTTATTAAATAAGTTAATTAACTTTAATCACTTTTATTAAATCAGTTAGTTAATGTTTAAAACACTTTTACTAAATCAGTTAATTAAATTTAAACATCATTAATAAATTTATCAATTAACTTTATTATAGTTGAATAATAATTAAGAATATATTTAAACCTCTAATTCTTTTTAAATACTTATACAATCCTTGCAAAATCATTTGAAAAGAATTTACAAAACATTTAAGGTAAATAACCTTTATCAATTTAAACAACATTAATTATCTCGAAAGATAATAAAATCTAATTTATAACCTTTTATAAATTTAAAACGACAATAATTATCTCGAAAGATAATTAATCAAATTTTATAATCTCTTTATAAATTTAAAAATATTGTTAATTATTTTGAAAGATAATCAATAAAATTTATAACTTCTTTTTATAAATTTTAATCAACACTTATCCTTTATTTTCAAAATTCTCAAAATACTTGAAAATATAGTTTAAACAACTTTCAAAGTGCAAAAACACAACCAAACATTTATATTGTAAAAATACAAGCTCAAGTTCAACACACAACAAGGGTTTAAGGAGATGATATTTCATAAGTGATGGTACAGCGATAATCGCTATAAGGGCACTTACACAAATCAAACAGTATGTCACAAATATTCCAACCAAACATCACTATAAGCAACATAAGAATATAAGTAAATAAGTATTGGTGAGGAACCCCTTAGGGCTCTCTATAAAAGTCCCATGTAAATGACACATATGAATGTGTTTCGAAGTGTTCCATATCGATCTATTTTCTACGTATACTTTGACTCTCCTTTTTTTTGTTCCTTGCATCACACTGGTTATTTATGTCATTTGATTTTCAAGTGAGAATTAAAACTAAACAAATAACCAAACGATAATATAAACTATCATCCAAGCATTTAACAATAATATGTAGCAACAAAGGTGTCATATATTTTATTTATAGGCGAGTAGACTCGCCAAAATTTCAGTTGACACTTTCCCATTCCGGTTTGGTCTAAAATCGAAAGATGTTCCATTTTAGCTCAAATTTTGATTAGCTCCAAATTTGACGAATCCAATTCCATCGTGTAGATAATGTCGATGCAAATTCAACGTAACCGACTGCGTCCGAATCTGACCTTGTATGAGCAGGATATGAATTTATAAGTTTTTTATTTTAAAATAAATTAATTACTTGATTAATAATTAATTAATCACCTTTAATCAAAACCCATCTTCCCTAATTTATAAAACGTGCATAGGCATGAGATACATACAGATACATGATCAAACCCAATGTCGATCTCTTCCGTCCCTAATCTCTCACACAATCTTCGACCAAAACATGTGTCGTCGCCTTCGAAAAACTCCCATCCACATTCTCTCTGCCTTGGTCACCACCATGTGACACTCGACCTACCATAGGCCATCACAACCTGGTAGAGCCGCATGCCAAAACCTAAATGCCACCCTCACCATTATATGATCGGACTTCATCGTCTTACGACCGCGGGTGCTACTCACCAAGAGAAGAAGAATGGCATTCTCCGTTCAACAGACCATGGTCCCAACCTCAAATCATCTCTAACCTAGCTCGACCACCACACCGTCGATCAACTCCAAACGCCATCGCACAACACAAAATGGACATGGATTGAAAGCTCTCAGCTATACGAGTTCAAAGAAGCTTGCTTTGTAATTTGTAGTGGAGTGTAGTTTGAGATTTTAATTTTTGAAGCTAGCAGCCATTTTTGAGTTTTACTGGGAATGAAATAGGAAAGAACAGAAGAGGGAAAAGTGGAAAAATGAAAAAGAAAAAAAAGGTTAAGTGTTGAATTTATTTTTGATTTTATAAACAAACCAATATTCCTTACTTCTATCTCAAGCTAAACAAGATTCCCAAGCAAAACAAATTTACAAGCCAACATCACATCACCTCCAAATTTTGAATTTTTTGACTTGATTTTTAAAACGTTTTGAAAAGAAGGTTTTTTACGGTATCCTTTTGTACAATATTTCATTCGCATATGAACCGCGAATGACAAAACAAAAATACGATCGTGCATAAAAAATACGACACGATCATAAGTCAATAATAAAATACACAGATTATTTTACTCTATTAAATTTCAAAAATACCGTTGTTTGTCATAAAATATGTCAAATGATAATTTAGATATTTTCCAAATTAAAAATTATGAAAAAGTCCCATAAATTCAATTAAAAATATTACAATAAAAGTCAAGTCGTTTTATTAACAATTGATTTTTATTTTTATTTATTCGAACCATTTATTATTGTAAATAAATACATAAAATGTGTCCACCATAATTATTTATTTATTAAAAGGAGTTAAATAAAGCTATTAAATCCATCTAATTAATATTTAATTCATAATCCAAATATTTAAATAATTCCTATATTTGAATTCAAGCTATTAAACTTTAAATACCAATTATTTAAGTATTTAAAATTAATTAATTATTCAAAATCAAACTATAAAATTCTGGGGTGTTACAAACACTATTGTACTAACTTATTGGTGTGAACTCGGTCCTTAATCAACATTTAAACAATTAAACTACTCAAGCATATATGGAATTTGCTGAAGTATAGTATCGTGCACAAGTTCAGTTGCTTGCTGATCATTTAGGTGAAACTAAATTTCTAATCTTTAATAAGCTACATTATATGATCAAATTAACCTTATAGAGGGGGTGAATAGGGTTTATAATAAATTCATAGAATAAGTAAAAATTGCAGCATAGACAATAACAGAGTAAATGGGGAAATGAAAGTGACACACAATTTTATCCAGCTTCAACTAAACCTGTCTACTGTTTCCCTAAGGTTTCTACTATAATTAAACAATCGACTGCTTACAGACCCTGTAATCTCGCGATCCTCGCTAACCTGATTGTTCTAACCCTACACTCAAAACCTACCAAAACTCAAATCCTAAGTTGCGAATTTTCAAACTACGCCCTGTAGTTTGATCCTAGTTAAAAACTAGAGTTTTACAAATTTAAAAACAAAAATACAATTTAAAATAAAGTATGAACCCTAAATACAAGTAAACTTAACCTAATTTAAAAATAAACAGTGTGGCCCAAACTAATTAAATAGAGGAAGAAAAACGTTGCACAAACCTTATTTATATTACTAGTGAGTTTTATTTTTTCGGCCTATCCCTTTCCAATCTGAAATTAGGGTTCTTTGAATTGAAAGCCGCTGCTTGAAATTATGGTTCGAATCACACTCCTTCTTCTCTGATGCTTGCGTTCTTCGATTAGTAGCGATTAGATGTTGCGGTAGCTTTCACCATCGACTGTATCTGAGACAGATTATTGGTATGATTTTTGCCCTTTTCAATTTGTATTATTCTTGAATTATTTATTAACACCAATGATGATATTGGGTTTATATATGGGTTGAATCCTTATATTTCTATTTGAGTATTTCAGTTTAAAATTTTCAATTTCTTTCCTTGGCCATTTGATTTTCTGATTGACGATGGTCTAATTTCTGACTTGCTTAATTGTGATATATATTCCTGAACTTTAATTTACTCTCATTTGACATATTCTACTTTGGACTATTTTATGTATTTCTGATGCGAATATTTTTCTGATGCAAATATGTTGAATTGACGTTGACTCTTTTTGTGGTCATTGGTTTTTACTTGAGTGGTTGGCAATTCAACAAACACTTAAGATGCTCCTTTGTACTTCACCGATTTTTTGATTATCTTTATAACTTGATTTGAACTCAGCAACTTGATTTAGTGTGAGTGTTGTGTGTGTTATCCGATATTGTCCCAAAACTCGATCCTTCATTGCTTGAGTCGAGTCATTGAAAGTGTGCATCCTTGTGTGTGCACTTGCTTAGTTGTCTATGTTGTTGCCTGAACTGACTTATAATTTCTTCTGTGTGTGTACCCTTATGCTAGCATGTGTTCCATATTTGTGTGTGCACGTCAGTTTGTTGATTTTGATACACTTCCTTGCCTTGTATATGAGTTGCACAGAGATTATGAAGCATGTAATTATTCGCTTGTGTGCATGTCTGAATTGCATGTGCCTATGTGTGTGTTGCTTACTTTTCCTGGGTTCACTTTTATCTTGATGTCGGTTGCATAGTGTTCCTAAGTGTATTCACTTTGTTTTGATGGTATTGTATATGCTTATGCATTCACTTTAGCTTAGTTTTGTTGTGTTATACCATTTCTTCTTTTGTTGCCTTGTTGCATTACTTTGATGCATGTTGAACTTGATTGTTGATTGCACTTGAGTTGCAGACTTGAGAAATGTTGTGCATTTGCTGGTCTTGTGCATTTGTCTGTTTACACATATGTTGAGTTTGAGCTTGCTTGGGCTTGACCTCATGTACATTTCTACTTGCAATGTATTGAGCCTTTAGGCTTGACCTTTGCATTTATCCCTAAAATTGAATCAATGGAAGTACGTTTATGTATGTGCTCATCCCTACGACATGTACAGTGATATACTGTGCATGTCATATGTTGCTCATGCATATTTATTTTTGGTTCCAGTTCAAAATATAAAAACAAACAACCCAATTAACTGAGGCAATATTGAATTCAATTGTATTTTTATTTTTGTAGTTTTAGTTTGTTTCTTTTTGGGCTTTTTACTGCGTTGTTGTTTGACAGGCAAAGCAGTTGATTGGAGTGAAGACAGTTGAAGGAAGAAGATAGAAAATCAAAATCGAGTGTGTGTGTGAGTGAGTGAGCGAGTGAGTTGTATATGCGAGTGGAAAATATTGTTGTACATGAGAGTGTAAAATAGTGGAAGCTATATTGTAAATGTGTACTATTTGAAATTGTAATGAAATAAATTATTTAAATGAAATAAATTATTTAAATGAAATATTGATTTGTTTATTTCATTCTGTGATATTTCAATAATACTATAACAAACACATTTAAACAATATATATGTGTTTATTATTATCAAACAAAAATCATAAACTGTTATATTCTACAATTTCTCATTTTTTATGATAACAAACATATATTATGATTTTGTGCCTAGCAAATGTGTTTGATGTGTTGTGATCTAACTCCCTGCTATTTGTATACTCCCCCTCAACTAAACTCCTCTACATAGATGCATGCAATTTAAAAGTGAAAATTTGATTTGTCAAATAATTGAAAAAACTACTGTAAAAACAACTCTTAAATAATAAGAACACTCTCAAATATCAGTAAGGTTATTACTCAACCACCAAAACCTTAACCTTTCTCTTTCTTTTGTTATCATCAAAAATAATAATAATAATTGAAATAGGGATAAATTTTGATTAAAGACATAAAATCATATCGAGAGAGAAATATATATTGCAAATTCCAATTAATCAAACAAAAATCATAATATTTATTTACTAGAGACAAATTTCACTTCAGAGTGACGATAGGATTATGGTTGAGGGGAAATTTATACAGTTGCTATGGTATTTTTTATAAAGGAAAAATTTGTAAATTACCCTTCTAAATATTATACAAAAAAAATGTTAAGCACTTTCTAACCATGCGTAACCTTTAAGACTTTTAAATGAGGTTAGTAGTTACTTAAAAAAGAATGTCAAGCATTTTCTAACCATGCATAACCATGAGGACTTTTAAATGAGGTAGAAACTACTTGAATATTTATCCCTCTCTTGTATACGAGTCCCATCTATGCATAACCATGAGAACTTTTAAATGAGAATGGAAGCACATATATAGAGATTAAAGGAATTCACCCATGCATAACCGCGAGGAATTTTAAATGAGAGTGAATACCTTGGGATAGAATCATATATTACAAAAAAAGAATATATTTCCTTGTTTTGAAATACCAACTTCTGCACACTGCATTAAATTTTGATTTATGGATTGGAAGAAGGATGATAGTGGTAGAAATGATCATGGAATATGTACTATTAAAAAATATTATAAAATTTGTTTAATTTTTATGAAATTTCGACATATACTTCCTTTAACTCTGAAGTATAATTCAATCACTACTCATCACTTTCTCATATACTATCAATATTTTGATAAGTTTCAAAAGGTTCAAGTGGTCAACAACCATCGTTTCCAGAGAAAATCCCTTACCAAAATAAACAAGAGGGTTTCAATCAAAGTAAAATTCAGAGTTATTTCAAAAAAATTCTAAAACCAAAAATGATAATCTATTTTCTGCAAGGGATTTTGTGAAAATGATGTCTGCTAATTTTAAAGTCGGATAAAAATGCACATATGATTTCAAATGAAGTGATGTGTAATACTACTTGTACTCTAATTGCCCAAAAATGATATTATTAAATAAGCAGACCGTGTACTCCTCAACATCAATTGAAGTGATTTTCAAAATTTTCAACAAGGTCATTTATATCAGACAAGGAAAAAACATTTATATCAAAGCAAAAGCACATACATTTCTCCAACCATTAATTTGTTAGTCATGAAAAAGACAGTGAAAGTCAATATTTCTAACAAAGCAATTGAAAATTCCTGGTTTGACAAATCGGTACATTTGAAATCACTATTCGAAAGCTTTAAGTCTATAAGTTGATTTAGCACAAAACATGAAAGCTTTTGATATTCAAAATTTCTACTCTCCAAAAATGGTTTCAAGTCAAAATGACAAATCGCTCAAAAGTTATATCTAAAATACTATATCTTGTTTGCATAAATCAGAGAAACTTTTCAAGTGATGTACTAAAAAGATTGCTATTTTCAAGATTTTACAAAAGGATCAATAAAAACTCAAAACAGTAAAGTTGTAGTGCTATCAGTTAGCATTCTAGAACTTCAAGAATTTCAAAATTCGAAGGAAAGATGTTCAAGTTATGATCAAATTACTACAACAGTGTTAAAAATTTTTGAAACTGTTTTCAAAAAATATGCTGAATGTTTTGCAGTTTTTTAATGGTTTAAGCTCAAATTATACAAAAATACATAAAATAAAATTTATAGAATTTTCTATCTATTTTCTAGATCATTATGCATTTTGCAAATCGAAGTTAAGAAGCTCAAGATATGGCAATTATATTATAGCAAAGTCAACAAAAATAGAATTAACAAAAAGAAAATAGGGTTTAGAGATCATACCTTTACTTACCTTCAATGTCGTCTTCTTGTAGATTTGCACCTCATCTTTCTAGGCTAAGGAACATTAGAATTTTTACTCATCAACCATATAGAACAACTCAAAATCTATATCTACCGAAGTTGTTCCTTAGTTCGCTTTTGTACCTAAATTTTGGAGATGACGAGTGACCTAACGAAGGATGTAAGACCACTTTCATTTTCGATTGAAATCTTTGGCACCCAAATTTGTTTATATGGAGAACCGTTAATTTTAAAAATCGTACCCTTAGGAACTCAAATTTTTTTAAATTTAGGAAAATTTATATTTGTACCTTTGGAATCCATATTTATTTAACGGTTTTGTGTTTGTTTTTATTTCGACAATTATTATCGCTATGTCCTATATTTCCACACTTTATGCATTTAGGTATCACACTTCTCCCCCTAGTACAGTTATTAGTCATTTTTTTATATATTCACACCTTTTCAAATCCAAGTCCTTTTCTATTATTTGCACAGAGTTGATTTCTTAATAGCATATTGAACAATTTTTCTCCAGTGGAATTTTTTTGAATAATCAACTCGAGTTCATTAACTTTGAATTTTAAAAGATTATTCCCATTTAATAGCTTAGAACGATGACTAATAGCATTCTCTTCCTTTTCAAAATCATTTCTTTTTAATACCAAATTTACATTTTCGAACTCTTTTATTTTGGTCTCAAAATCAAGCATTTCAGTTTCAAAGAGCTGACGTTTTTCGAATTCAAGTTTTTCAAAGTCCTTGAATTTTTTTATCTCTTTTTCTAATTCATGATTTATTCAAAGAATTTCAGTTTTGCTATTTTTCAAAATCATGTTTTCGTTTTTAAGGGTTTTGAAATTTTCTTTGACCTTATTTAACTCTATTTCAAAATTTACATATTTGGATTTTTCGAACATCTTAAAACTTTCCAATTCCTTTTGTAAAATGTCATTTTTGTAAAGTAACTCAGTTTTGATTTTCAGCAAAATCAAAATTTCATTTTCTAGCTTTTGAAATTTTTTATGAAAAGAGCAAACTCTTTTTTGTAGTTTAAATAATTTTTGCAATTATATCTTTTAGTTTTTTTAATATTTTAAGCTCATTTTCCAAATCATCATTTTTCTGACGCAATTTGGATTTTTCACTTTTTAACTTGTTATTTTTCATCTCAAGGTCATCAATATTTTTAGTTAATTTTTGACACAAGAGGACTGTATCTTGAATAAAAAAACACTTATCTTGTCATCTGTTGCGTCTTTGTCGCTGCCTTTTTTACTATTATTGTCCAAAATATCTTTTGTAAATCCTGTCAAGCACAATGCTTTAACTGAGTCGATTTTGGGGAGTTTCTCGCTGTTGTTATCTTTACTACTATATATCGCATCGAGAGTGTTTCAGATTTCCTATGCAGTTAAACAATGAGAGATATGGTTAAATTCATCTCGATTAATTAGAGAGTAGAGTATATGCATAGCAAGAGCATTAATCAAAGTATTTTTCTAATATATCATATAACACTCATTTTCAATAATACCCCAATATTGAAAATAAACATATTTTAAATAAAATTCCATTTTTGATTTTCAATTTAAAAATTTTGTTCCATCAAAAATAGGGGACTAACACTGGACTGATTCTCGCTAGATCTACAACTAGGGTTAGATATTTATGCTAGTAACCTAGCACTGAAACCACTTATAGAATCGAATTAACCCTAGACGGGGTGAATATAGTATATAATAAATTCATAGAATAAATAAAAATTGCAGCACAGATAATAATAGAGTAAATGTGGAAATAAAAGTGGCACACAATTTTACCTGGCTTTGGCAAAACTTGCATACTACTGCCCTCAAGGTTTTTACTAGTATTAAACAATCTACTGCTTACAGACCCTGTAAACTTGCGACACTCACTAACCTGATTGTTATAAGCCAACGCTCAAAACCCTGCCACAAATCAAATCTCGAGTTGCGAATTCTCAAACTACACCCCGTAGTTCGATCTTAGTTAAAAAACTAGAGTTTTACAATTTTAAAAATAAAAATACAATTTAAAATAAAGTAAGAACCTTAAATACAAATAAACTTAGCACAAACTAAAAATAAACAGTGCGGCCCAAACTAATTAAACAGAGAAAAAAACGTAGCGGAGCCTTATTTATTTTACCAGTGAGTTTTATTACTTCGGTTGATCTCTTTCCAATCTGAAATTAGGGTTCTTTGAATTGAAAGCTGTGGCTTGAAATTTTGGTTCGAATCATACTCCTTCTCCGATGCTTGCGTTTTTCGATTAGTGGCGATTTGATGTTGCGGTAGCTTTCGCCATCGAGTGTATTTGAGATTGATTATTGGTATGATTTTTTCCCTTTTCAATTTGTATTATTCTCGACTTATGTATTAATGCTGTTGATGATATTGGGCTTATATAGGGATCGAGTCCCTATATTTCTATTTGACTATTTCAGTATGAATTTTTCAATTTCTTTCCTTGGTCATTCGATTTTCTAATTGACGATGGTCTGATTTCTGACTTGTTCTATTATGATATATATTTCTGAACTTTGATTTACTCCTGTTAGACATATTCAACTTTGAACTATTTTATGTATTTCTAATGCGAATATTTTTCTAATGCAAATATATCGAATTGACATTGACTCTTTTTATGGTCATTGGTTTTTAATAAAGTGGTTGGCAATTCAGCAAACACTTGAGATGCTCCTTTGTACTTCACCGATTTTCTGATTATCTCTATAACTTTGATTTGAACTCAACAACTTGATTTAGTGTGAGTGTTGCGTGTGTTGTCTGATATTATCCCAAAACTCGATCCTCCATTGCTTGAGTCAGGTCATTGAACGTGTGCATCCTTATGTGTGCACTTGCTTAGTTATTTATGTTGTTGCCTGAACTGACTTATAGTTTCTTCTTTGTGTGCACCCTTATGCTAGCATGTGTGCTACATTTGTGTTGCTTGTTGAATCAGTTTGTTGAGTCTGATACACTTCCATGCCTTGTACATGAGTTGCAAGGAGATTATGAAGTATGTAATTCTCCGCTTGTGTGCATGTCTGAATTACATGTGCTTGTGTGTGTTTGCTTACTTTGACTGGTTCACTTTTGTCTTGCTGCCTAGTTACATTGTGTTTCTAGGTGTATTCACTTTGTTTTTCTGGTCTTGTATGTGCTTGTGCATTCACTTCCACCTGGTTCTGTTGTGTTGTACCATTTCTTCTTTTGTTGCCTTGTTGCATCACTTTGATGCATGTTGAATTTGATTGTTGATTGCACTTGAGTTGCAGACTTGAGAAAGGTTGTGCATTTGCTGACCTTGTGCATTTGTCCATTTGCACTTGTGTTGAGTCCGAGTTTGCTTAGGCTTGACCTCGTGTACACTTCTACTTACACTGCGTTGAGCCTTCAGGCTTGATCTTTGCATTTGTCCCTGAAATTTGATTGATGCAAGTACGTTTTGTATATGTGCTCGTCCCTATGGCATGTACAGTGATACACTGTGTATGTTATATGTTGCTCGTGTATATTTATTATTGGTTCCAGTTTATAATATGAAAGCAAACAACCTAACTAACCAAGGCAATATCGAGTTCAATTATATTTTATTTTTACAGTTTCAGTTTGTTTCTTTTTGGGCTTTTTACTGCATTGTTGTTTGACAGGCAAAGCAGTTGATTGGAGTGAAGACGGCTGAAGAAAGAAGACAGCAAATCAAATGAGTTGTATATGAGAGTGAAAAATAATATTGCACATGAGAGTGTAAAATAGTGGAAGCTATGTTATAAATGTATACTATTTGAAATTGTAATGAAATAAAATATTTGTTTAAATGAAATTTTGATTTGTTTATTTCATTCTGTGATATTTTAGTAGTACTATAACAAACACATTTATATATGTATATATGTATGTATGTATGTATGTATGTATGTATGTGTGCGTGTGTGTTATCATCAAACAAAAATCATAAACTGTTATATTCTACATACACCTTGTAATGATATTTTGTGCACGTTTTCTTTTCGTCGGCACTATATCACCGAGATATCTAAAGTTTGGTTAATGATCAAAAACTCCAATAATATCCGTAGTTAATTGCACACATCACTTTAAAGTCTTCGGTTCAATCCAATAACATTTATTGATTAACCGCTTTACTTTGGCCAGAGGTTAGTGTTTTAATTAGAATTGTTGGCCTCATTTTCACAGTAAGTTTGCACAGTTAATATTTTTTTAGTAGAATAGATGTTTCGAAGATCAGGAGAAAAGCGATAAAAGTTAAGCGCTTTTTTGGGAAGACCTCCTTCTAGTGCCAAAATGCTGACTAGATCTCTAGCTAACCTCGGGGTATCTTTAGAGGTAGATTTTAGCAAAAGTTACTCAGTAACACCGTAGTTAAAAATGTAAAATGCCGAATGATTAAGAAAGCAAGGACTAGGGCAAGTAAGTTAAACAACACTAGATATAGAGTGGTTCGATCTTAGCAAGCATCTATGTCCACTATGATTTACAATTTTATTGCTTAATATTTCGATTGCAAGCAATGATTCAATGGTGTTTACAAGAGAATTGAGCTAAATAATATAGCTTATGGCCTGTATGTGTTTAAATTTCAATCCTTGTACAAGTGCATGAGGATCTCTATTTATAGCTGATGGGGTCATACTATAAAGCGATTAGATTGATATCACGGATGCTAAGTTTCCTCATGACCATTGATTGTGTATGTGATTCAGATCACGACCAAAACTGATGCCACGTAGAAAGAATGGATAAGATGTGTACCAACTAGTGGGTCGTACTATGGTGTGCTTGTGTCAGTAAGGCGATATGAAAAAGAGAGTGGCTGATGAAAAAAGGTGCTTTTCCAGGTGGACAACAAAGTACAAAGAGTGGTTGCTGCATGGTGACAATTTTGTTAGATTAAAAATGTGGTTTTATGGCATTCTTATCAAAGGAACTATATGAGGTCGCCGATCATGAGATTTTATCAAAAGTCCGGTAAGTCATTAAAAAATGGTGCAAGCAATGGAGTTGGTCATCGATGGACATGGGCGACCTAGTGGAAATACATGCAGGACCAATAGGTTAGGAGGTTTTAGGAAGTGGAATTTCTCATTGTAATTTGGTCATCAAATGAAGGTGTGGGAGGTGCTATCCACGAGGCTTGAGAGTCTTTGTTGATCAAGAGTATGCGGCGAGCCAGATGTTGGCTTGAAAAGAAGCGGGGAGACCAGACCTTTGTGAGTTGGGATTTCAAAGATGGGACATGGTTGGCGGGCTATGAACTATGGAGCTCATTTAGATTTTTACGAGAAAATCGAGCAACAATATCCATTAACAACTCTAATGTACTTTCAATTACACGTCATTAGGTTCTAGCGTCATTCATCTAGTTTCTAATGCCCATGTTAATAAAAGTGTTTAGTTTTGAACATTGTACATGTACATGAACTTTATGTATTTTTGGGTGATATTACATCCACCTATTCTCTTATTCATTTATCCTCTCACCAATTCAAATACTTCTTGCACTCGCCTACACCCACCATTTCATATTTTTTATTTTCTCAAAACCCGTGCAGTTAAAGCGTCATGCCGCTCCATAGCGTTTGAGATGCGAAATGTTATAGCGGAGATATATTGGGGATATAGCAAGATATAGCGGACGACTTTAAAAAGAGGAATGATGAACATTCTACATTAAAAAGAGGAACAAGTATTACTTATTATTTCCCACCAAGCAAAACAAGTTATAATAAAGTGAAGATAAACAAAGTTGACACTTAAAAAGTTAAACCTAGTTATAATAACCAACCGCGTATATCATTGTTACATCAACTTTGAAGTTACCATAAAACCTAAAAGCAAAACATCAAGCAAAATGCTTATTTATAGAAAGAGGGATATAGCAGGGCAACAAAATCGGAGATATAGTGGATTATTGCCGCAATATCCGGGATAATAGCGGATCCGCTATATTGGGCCGCTTTATTGGAAAATCGTTGCCCCAAAAGTCCGCTACGGGATATATCGGGGATATATTGGGACAATATCGGGGAATTGACTGCATAGCTCAAAACCATAGCTCAACTTCTTCCCCCTCTCTTCAAACAACAAAATGAAATTTTCTCCATTCAGTTTCTCCACAGTCGATCTTTTTTTCATCTAATATTTTATTTATATATATATCAATCCAACTAATTTGGTTGTGACTAAACTGTTATCGATATTAATTGGACATAGATTTTCCATTTTATTTATAAATTGTGTGACCCTAACTAAGATTAACATAATGTGTAGCTTAGATTTGATGTTATGGTAGAATATAGTAAAGATCTTCATTACTACTTTGATAAAAATATTCCAATCATTATTGTTGTTGTTGTTTCAATAAGAAAAAAGAAAGAAAAATGAAACAATTGTAATAGAAAACAATGCACTATAGTCAAATATAATGAATTATCATGACTCTTTCCCTAGAAAATTAAGGAGATTACAAAAATATTTATTTACATGCATACTCTACATATAATAAAATATTTTAACTCATCAACTCCTAATCTGAAGTTGATAAAATATTTTTACTTACGTTGTTATTTCATTTTTTTCTGCTATTAATGGTTGATAATGCTAACAATGGTTATATTTGAGTATTAGGTTTCATTTTATTTATACATATTTCCGATTAAGCATAACTGGTCATATTTACTTTCAGATACTCTTTTAAATTTAAAAGCAAGTTTTCGAAGTAACTTTTATGACTTAATTTTAGGAAATTTTCTAAAAACACCATATTTAATTTTCAAAACACACAGCCGTTTCTCCTAGAAATGTGTTTTTTTAAAGAAAACCCTATTTTAAATATATTTACAGAAAACTCAACAGACATTTGCAAAGAAATCTACAAATATTTGAAGTTTCTGGATAACAAATATTTGTAGAGAAATCTGAATATTTGTATTTTCCAGAAATATTCCAAAAGAATTTTTTTGATCATAGGAACAAGCGATTAAGATTTAGTTTCTGGAAAAAACAAAATTTTACCGAAATTAAAATTATGATATAATAATTAAAATTGGGTGCAATTTAAAACATGTTTTCGAGAAGGTCTTTTCATGTACTAAAACAGAACCAATTTTCAATTTAATTTTATTAAACGAGCGTTACGACATGCGCTTCAAGCGTGAGTTGTTTTTTTACAAATTGTATATGTTTCAACACATTCAAAAAAAACACAAATGTTTAATCATATTTTGCGTCGAAATCATGTGTAGTTTGTTTGAATTTTTATTTCTAAGTTCCAGTATCTATTTTTTTTGTAGTTTGAATTTTTATTTCAATTATTAATTAATAGAGAACGAATTTGTAAAGTAAATTTATTTGTTAGATCATATTTTAAGGTGATTAAGATTTCATATTTCTAGAGGGCGTTTTGAATTTGTAAAAATAATAATTATTTATTAGATCTTATTTTTAAATGATATTAAGGTTTGTTAATATTTGTAAAGGAACAATTTGAATTTCTGAAGTGAGTTTATTTGTTAGATCATAATTGTAAGAAATTTGATAATATCCGTCGAAGGACATTTTTGGTAATTTATGCTGACACTTTGTGACCAAATATATTATAGCTGTTATTAAAGACATTTATATTGCGTTAATTAATCCTTTTTGATTTAGATGAGAGTAAGGCTCCGTTTGTTTAAAATGCTGAATTATGAATTCTGATTGCTGAACTCTGAATTTTGAATGCTGATTGCTGAATTCTGAATTCTGAATAATCATTAGTTGTTTGTTTGCATTCAACATTCAGAACAAAAAAGAGAATTCAACATTCAGAACAAAAATTAAGAAGAAAAAATGTTCTGAATAAGTTTGTTTGAATGGATGGTTGTATTCAGAACACGAACAAAAAACAAACAATATACAAAGTTCTGATTTACAAATCAGAAGTTTAATTCAGAACTTTTGGGAAAACATAGCCTTTACCATATTCTTATTCATTAATAATTTGATTGGTAAATATAATCCAAATTGTTTTGGGAATCTCGTATGCATAGTTTTTTCAATTTCAATGTAATGGAGGATCATTCTGCTGATCTGCTCCCTGTCCTTCTTCAGAACAAAAAATGAAGTCATTCCTCATCGTCCCCAAATCCAAAAAATGCAGCATAATCATCTCATTCCGTTCTATGTCATCAATTTGCCAACAAACTGAATTCAATTCTATCAATATTTCAGACCCCACAGTAAAAATTCAATCTTTATGCGAAAACAACCAAATTGATTCTGCTATTGCACTTTTAGACTCTCTGCGCACGCATGGCTATACTCCAAATTGTTCAACTCTTTCAACTATAGTACACTCGTTGTGCAACTCCGATCGCTTTCTGGAAGCTCACAGCCGTCTTTTCCTATTGCTTTCTGCAAGTTGGGTCCCGCCACCTCAGGCGGCAAATTCCATGATCGCCCATCTTCTGAATTCAAGAAAGACTCCTCATTTGACGTTAAAATTTGTTAACCAGCTCGTTTCAAAATACCCATTTTTTGTTTTGTCTTTAAGTAACTGTAATAAGATTATTGATCAGTTTTGCGTGCTTGGTAGATTGTGTGAGGCTAGGGAAGTGCTGGATTGCATGTTAAGGAGAGGACAGAAGCCCAGTGTGGTTAGTTATACTAGCTTGATTACTGGATATGTGAAAATTTGTGATTTAGATAACGCGTACAAAGTGTTTTATGAAATGAGCAAGTTGGGTGTTATGCCAAATTCTTTAACTTTGAGCATCTTGATTAGAGGTGTTTTGAGGAAAAGGAGAGTTGATGAAGGGAGAGAGTTGATGTCAAAGCTTTGGGAGAAAATGGAGGAGGAGAAAGGAGGTGACTTGGAAGTGAGAAGTGCGGCATTTGCGAATTTAATTGATTCTTTGTGTAGAGAAGGGTTTTTTGCTGATGTTTTTAGAATTGCAGAGGAAAAGCCACAAGGTAAGTTGGTGAAAGAAAAGTTTGCTTATGGGCAAATGATTGATTCATTATGTAGAGTGGGAAGATATCATGGTGCATCAAGGATAGTTTATATCATGAGAAAGCAAGGTTTTATTCCTAGTTTGGTTTCCTATAATAACATTATTCATGGGTTAAGTAAATATAAGGGTTGTATGAGAGCTTACCAATTGTTTAAAGAAGGAACTGAGTTTGGGTTCGAGCTACCGGAGATTACGTATAAAGTACTAGTCGAGGCTCTATGCCATGAAAAGGATATTGTCAAGGCTAAGGATGTAACAGATTTCATGTTTAGGGATAATGGCGTTGATAAAACAAAGATTTATAATATATATTTGAGCGCTTTAAGACTTGTCGATAATCCAAGTGAGCAACTGAATATGCTTGTGTTGATGCTTCAAAAACAATGCAAACCCGATACAATCACACTTAACACTATAATCCATGGTTTTTGCAAGGTTGGGAAAGTCAATGAAGCCAGCAAGATTCTAAATGACATGTTAAATGGGAAATTTTCTGCTCCTGATGTAGTTACATTCACCACAATGATTAGCGGATTTCTTAATGTGGGGAAAACTGAAGAAGCACTTGTTCTTCTAGATTATGCCATGCCGCAATATTCATGTGCTCCAAATATTGTTACTTACAATGCAGTTCTTTTTGGACTGTGTAAGCTCAAAATGGTTCATGAGGCAATGAATATTTTCAATAAAATGCCGTCAAAGGGTGTTCTTGCAAACAGTGTCACTTACACTGCGATGATTGATGGTTTTTTTGTAGTGGGTAGGATCGAGGATGCAAAAAAGTTTTGGGAAGATATTGTGTGGCCTTCGAAAGTCCATGATGATTTTGTTTATGCTACTGTTATAAGGGGTTTATGCAAGTTAGGGAAGCTAGATGAAGCTTGTGATTTCTTATATGAGTTGGTAGATTCTGGCATGGATTTAGGGATTGTAAACTATAATATTGTTATTGATGCTGCACAAAAATTAGGATCAAAGAAAGAAGCTTATCAAATGGTTAAAGAAATGAGAAAGAATGGTTTGAGACCCGATGCTGTAACTTGGAGGATTTTGGACAAGTTCCATTTTGGTAAACAAAATACAGAAACGAAGTCTAAACTAAACGTAGAAGACAAACTAGACAATGAGATTCTGGAAAATGTCGATAATGAGAACTGGAATGATATCGATAAGTTTGGCGGACTATCAACAGAAGCTTTGAATCCAGGTCTTACCACTGAAGTTAGTAAGACATACACAAATGAATCTCTGAGCATGAGTCATAAAGTACCACTGTCAGCAATAGCTAGAAGGGTGTTTGGGCTACTGTGAGACAAACAATGGAAGCAATAAACATTTAACTGTGACTCTTGAGGCTCTTTCCGCTTATTTGACTGTAGACCTCAGAATTCTGTATCTTCTTTCTGCACACTAAAAGGTTGTTATTTGGAAACTTAAAAAAACAGTTATCGAATTCAATGCATTTAAGTATTTGTAGATTTACGTTAATTTTCTTTTTAATTGGCCTTAAGTCAAACTTATATCTGTTAATTCATTTGCGGAAGTGATACTCCTGTAAAAAACATCATATTGAAGAACTCATGGTGTGTACACTATGGAGTATCGTGTTGGTATTCCTTCATTTCTGTAGATCGACTCATGCACCATAGGTGATTTATATCCTACATTTGTGCATCAGCCTGCATAAAAGAGTACAGACTGCAAAGTGCAAACACACTTTAGAAGATTATTCACGGTCTCTAGTAAAGCTTGTATATGTTTAGGTTATTCAGGTATACTTTTATTTGCTAATTTTCATAGCTATTTCATAGAGCATGCCTCTAAGCTTAATATTCCCATTTGAGATATACAAGATAAGTTTGAAAAGCCCTTCAACGGTTGTAAGACATGAATTTGCTTCTAGATACTTGAGTCCAAAAAGGTTTACATACACCAATGTTACCCTTTCTGATATATCTGTTGCTTATCAATGCAGCACTTTCTTTGAAACAAGTGAGAACATGTGTCGCGTATCCTCCACAGGGGGGATTCGTCCCACTGCACGTCGGCTTAGAGTAAATATGATTATGTTTCTGATTCTTTCAAATATTTTTCGATGTTGTATTGTTATAATCTGAAATTTATATTGCAGATAATATGTTTGATGGTTAAAGTATTGTAATGCATAATAAAAATTCTTAACAGTGTGACAACTTGTTAACAAAGTTTTAACATAAGTAACTAAAAGCCCACTTATTTTTCTTAAGCCTTTGAAATCTTTTATCTCCAGGTTTCCTTTTAGTTGGTAATTTCCCAGTTACATGTTTTGTCGTTTTTATCACTGCCCATGGGAAACTAAATCGTCATGATATATCATTTAAATACTTAAGAAGTTTTTGGTTTTAGTACGGTAAGACTTTTCTAATACTTTTTGCACATGCAAAGAGAACTCAGAGCGTACGTATTTGTCAACAGCAAAGCCACATTTGGTTTTAATAAAGAAGCAATCACTTATTGGTTAAGATGCTTCGTTCATAAGATGAAAATGGTCAAATATGGTGGCTAACACTGGAACATTTGAAGTTTATCACATTGAAAAAACAACATTTAACACGGTACAATATAAACAAATCTTCGTCTTTAAGCTATGTTTTGTGGCTTGATAAAACAATGTCTCGTAAACTCGCTATAAACACACATGAAATTAGTCTCATGTATGTGAATCTCATTCCTATTTGAATAAACCTACTTGAAGTTAAGTTAGAGAATTAAAGAAGTTAGTGAGAAAGTGATTTGTTGTTGTTGTAGTCATTGAATTTATAATTTCTCAACTTATTAAAGAGCGTGTTTCTCTTTTATAAATAAGTATTATTTTTGTCTCTTCTCATTAGAAGGAGATATGTTCTTCCCAATTTGGGAAAAGCATTGTTATTGTGTTATGTTTAGAGAGAGTCCTACAGTGCTCTTCATATGCTAAGAGAGAATGTGTTGCAATTCTGGCAATCTTCCTATAGTTTGTCAGTTATTTTTTTGTTCCAGTTCGTTTGAAATACTTTCCGTTTAAAATCACCATGTTCATCTATTTTCATAGTTTTCTCTTTAATCATAATTGTGTATTTATGTTGTACCACTGTTTTTCTAAAATATATGATAAACCAATTGCATATGTGATAGTTCTTTTTTTCTTCTGAAAAAGGTAAAAGAAAAGAATCCAACTCCAACAAAACTTATCTTAGTCCATGAATTCTGAAAATGTCACTAGTTAAGTCTTATTTGGATATGTGATGTTTTGATTTCTGTAGAAAGCCATCAACAGGTCAAATATTGAAAACATATATCATCCTCGATAGACATTGCATACTGTAACAATTGAAAATTAGTTTCCCTGCAATTTGAACCCAGCTTAGTATAACCCAATAGTACTTTTTGCTGGTTTTGGAGTATAATGTGCTTCATGATCATATTCATTTCTGCTGTATTAAGTATCCCTTCATCCCATTTTATTCAAAGTTGAGCTTGCTTTATAATCTCTCGTTTTTACTTTCTTATCTTCGATAAATATGGATCATAATTAGTTATGTGGTTCTTGCAATAGCATTCATGCATTGCATATGAAATTTTTGAATAACCAGTAATGTAAGAGTGCATGACTTACACAACTTAATATTTTTTTTCGCTAGGTAAGAGGTCAGAATATTTTATTTCGTCAGTGGGAAAAAAGAGATTACAGATGGCATCACATTTTGGGTAAGCAGCTTACCAATTTTCTGTTAGATTTTAAAGAAAAGCCCTAAATTTCCTGGGTTTGCTTCTGATGCTTATAATAATAGTATGTACTTATATTGGTTATAATAAATGTATGCTTCTGCAATCACCTTAGACTGATGACTAAACTTATATTACATCGTCGAGGTTAAAATAAAACTTTTGCTTTAGCAGAAAGTTCAGGTTGCCTCCTTATACATGATAATTATAAGCAAATAAATCTTCTAAAGTATATTAAAAGTTTGAGCTTGCACTGTATATAACTTACCATGATTTGTCATAAAATATCAGTGTAAGCTTACCATAAGCAACTTCTTGTGAGATTCCAAAAGATTACACTTATTGGTCGCCATCATAGCATTTGTCCTATGCTGAATAATTCAGAGGAGAACGCGCGGATGAGGTTAAAAAATCGGGCAATCTCACTTGCAGAGTACACTGATAAGTGACAATTCTAATTGATCTTATATCTGCATAAATTTTTCGTTTGGGAGTTTAAGGAATTAGTTTATTTATTGAAAATCTGTCCTTTGGTAACTGATTGAAAGGATAATCATGTCTTCAACTGATATTTGTGAATGGCTGTATGATTTCTGTTTTATCAGAGTATTGTGGGCCTCAAGACTGATTGCTTTGAAATGGAAACCACGTAACCAAAAATAAGGAAAGGTTAAGGAAGGCTTATATGGATTCCAAGAATGATCTGGCAATCATTATGTAAGGACCACACAAAAATCTGGAAATTGGAATAATTTAATGCAAAAAGGAACTGATTCTACATGTGAGCTTTTAATTATCATTGCCCTTAACAGTATCATAAGCTTACGCGTATCACGTTCGAGGGACATATTAGAAATATCAGATATTATCTCTGCCACTTTGTTTTGAACATGCCCCTTGGTTGCCTTAACATTTAGCATTGTGGCATTTAGGATATTTTTCTGTCAACAATAGGTCGTGTTTTAGAAGTTTGAAAAAAAGATACGAAAGTATGATGTGCGATTATTCGTTATAAGTTACCTCATTATGCCCAACTCTTAAGTGAAATTTTTCTATGGGACACAGGAAAGTAGTTGGCTGAACCTGGACAATCCATTATGGACTTCATACTGTATATTCAGTGTACTGCATTTTCGGGTCCCTTTAAGGTACAATGATGTGGATGAGGAATCAAGGAATTTAGTAATGTGGGAAACAGATACAATTTAATGAGGTCGGTTTATAATGTCAGTAGTTGTTGGATTGAGTAATGCTTGATGAGAGTGTAAATAATCGACTGATATTGTTACTAGATGAGGGTTGATGCTAATCTATGTTATTGCTCCGTATATAACGTTTATTGCCCCAGACATTATCACACATGATATTTGTTTTTCATGATATATTGAACTTGAATACAACTCTATACCTTGAATTGGACTGAACTATAGTTGTTTTATTTAGTAAAACATTAGTGGTTTAATCTAGTGGCTCAGTTTTGTCTTGGCACTGAATCAAAGTGGGATATTTAGTGGTTGTATCGAACTTTCATAACAATTATGATAAAACTGGGGATGAGAACAAATCTTTGTAAGATGCTGAGTCGGGTTTAGTTTACCCAAGTTGACCAACAGTATATGCCAACTTGAGCAAAGGAGGGTCTGGTGGTCTGGTGCTATGAATTTCTCTTTGTTCTTGTCTGGAAGAAAAACAATAGTGCATGGTTTTAACGAGGGTATAAGGTAAATTATGACAATTACTTAAAATTTAAAGCCAATGACCACTCTATTGGGTCTTGCCTGTGTTAATAATGTATCAGTCTAAGTAGTACTGTAACTGATAAATCTTGCATCAGCATTTATGTTTGTATTCATGAACCAATTGATTCACTCACTTCTCTTTATTGAATCGCTTATGTGTATTTTGTGTTCTATATGAAAGCAATTAACGATCTTTGCGTATTTTTGCTACATGAACCATAATAAGTTGTAGCTATTACTCTACCATTTCTGTCTTGAGTTGCAAGTACTACCAGCCATTTCTGCCATGAATTGGTTTTTCCTTCAATATATTTTCTTTCCTTGTATCCACTATTTATGTATTTCTGATGTTCTTCTAGGTCTGATTGATACGATGGGTTTAAACAAATTAATATGTGTTCAAATAATCTCGGTAATTTCTATGTGAAGTAATTGACTCAACTTTACTTAATTGTATGATAGGAGGTCCATCAACTGCTACTTTCCAGTAAAGACATGGGCTTTTCATTAGCGATCAACTGCACCTAATCAGTCCTACCAATGCCGTAATATTTGGAGCGATGCAGCTTGTGGACCTGTTTAAATCCAGCAAGGCGCATTTAGAGAAATGGGGATGAACATTTTGAAGGTACATATGTATTGTATTGTACCATAAATATTTAACCTTGTTTTCCTGCTTTGATAAAAAGTACAAGATTGTGTCCCAACTCCCAGTTGACCATTTAATTAGTATCTCTAGTGGGGTTATAATTATTCTGCATTTTGGCCCGTTACGGCCCAACATCGATTGGATATTTAAAGACAGGTAAAAGAGGGGATATTGGAGTGTTCATAGCAGTGCTCTTTAATTCTTCTTTTTACCTTTGTTCCTTTAAGCCTCAGCTCACATGTATTATATTATATATGAGGTAGTCTATTGATCCTTCAACTTTTATGCCCCCATCATTTTTTCTTTCATACAAAATATTTTAGATTGCGCTATCTATTTTTTTTATACGTATCTTTTCACTGCGTAGATCATGCATACAAAAGTTTGAATATTTTCAGAACTTCAAATTTAAATCAGTGGTTAAAATAAATATTTTCGACTGCATATATTCAATTATTGTTTTGAAGGGTTTAAAAGTTTTGAAATGATATAAAAATGGACAGTTCAAAGAAAAGAAAAGGAAAAACTTTAAAGTTGCTCCTTCCAAAAGGAGCCCATACAATTGAGATGATCTATTCCATTATTGGACAGGAGAGGGTTAACATTTCTATGTATGAATGATTGCAATTCTTCATCTTTTTTTGCATGTATTGAGTAATAGTAGGATATAGATGTTAGATGTGAGTAGCTATTTATATTTTTATTTAGTATGCAAGCCTTTTGCTATGAATTTATGCGAAAATTGTAGAACTCTGTAGTGCCGTCATTTTTTCTTGGAAATGAAATTTTCTGTCTTTTTTTTCTTTTCCTTTTTTGTTGGGGAAGAGAGAGAGAGGGAGAGAGGGAGAGAGGGGGAGAGGGAGAGAGGGAGGGAGACTCAAGAATAAACTTTGAGGGATTCACATTTTACTTTTTGTCCTCCTTTGAATTGGATATATCTGGTACACTGTCAACCATTTTGGTAATTGACTTGTTTTGGTCTGATCATTTGCCACCTTGCTCTTTGAGCACATGAAAAAGGTTCACTTTTTAAGACCAGAAAGCCTCTCATTTCACATCAAATAGTTAACAACCTTGCGAATTCAAAATGTATCTGGGCCTTTACAATGATTGAGACAAATCTAAGCACTGACATGAGCCCAGCTCACTGGTGGGCCCATCTTGTTTGTGGGCCCAGCCCACCAATATCAGTGATCGACCTGTTGTCGGTGCAATTCAATTCACATGACTCATTTCCAAACTGTCAGGATTTGAAGACATGTGCTTAATTTTATATCAGCTTCACGGGGTCTGTTACTGTCGTTTATCATATGGGTTTTTTTTGTTACTCGGCCCATATTTTATTTGACTGATCTTAACTATTAACTGAAGAAAATAAAGCATGATTGAAATGTTTGTTATAATCCTTCTTAAACCATAGAAATCAAGCTTTGTTTCTGATCCCCTATGGATATTTGTTTACTTCAATCCTACATCTAGATAAGCAAAGATATTTATGGGTTCGTGCAACATAGCTGTGATATATTTGTTATAATATCTCCTTTATAATATATATTAATGTAATCCATTATAAAATATAACGTTTCTTGTTAATGTTTGAAGTAACCTAATTAAACTAATCAGCTTTTTACATAAATAAATTTGACAGTTATTGTCAATCTTGAAAACAAACAACAAAAACAGTAATAATAATAATTGTTTACACACACACATAGGGGGCGATAAAACACAGTTGATGATATAAAAGATCTTTATACGAGAGGTGGAAATCAAGGGACGATCAAATGGTGGAGATCCATTGTTTCACTAATTGTGTGTATTTTGTGTCCCAACAGATTTTTCCACACACACATATACATACATATGTATGTATGTATAGACAATGATCGGCTACACCTCTATTCTACTTGATTTTAACCACACATTCCGATTTAAATAATATACTTTCTCTCTTTTCCCACCTCATTATATTATTTAGATTGGAATGTGGTTGAAATCTGGGGGAATAGAGGTGTAGCCGATCCTTGTATGTATGTGTGTGTAATGAATAATTTTGAGAAACTGCATTATTTGCATGCTTAAGAAAATAAATAAATGCATTAACTTTTATGCTTGAATTAGGGTAACATGATTTAGCATATTGGACATGTGATGTACTCTCTTTTGTTTATATGTTCCCTGCATTGATTTTTTTTTGTTTGTAACAAAAGATCTCTTGGCTGTGATTGCAAACTGGATAAACTTAACGGCGTTTCAATTTCTGTATCAAATTTATTTGATGTGCAAATTGAAACAATAGAAAGTGGCCTACATAAAGATCGCTGTTTTATTATGTTTATTGGTGAATATTTGAATTTTCTTGCTTTAATGTGAGCCAAATGTGTTCAATTTGAATAACTGTACACGAAGATATACCAAAGACATAAGCTCTAAGTAATTCATTGTTTCTTCTTTTCTTCCAGATGAATGATGAGATTTAACATATCATTTCAGTGCATATAAAACACATTGAAAGTACTATAATCTAGCTGGCATACCTCAGATAAATGCTTGCAAAGTAGCAAATTTCAGCTGAACTAGCTTTTATAGTTGGCTTATATTGTTGATTGACATACAAATGCCCCAACTCTTGAATGGACCACCATTTGCTAGAATTACAGGTAACATGATATAGCACAATATGCATGTGATGTACTTACTATGTTGTTTATCTGTTTCTTCATTAATAATTACCATGATATATAGTTTTTCTTTTAGCGAGTGAAGTTCTCACATGACTTTATTATGTATTTATTATCATTTAAGGGTTACTACCATATATGTGTCTGATCATTGTTCACATGTTACCTGCAGAAGTAGCTGTTGTTTTCCACTCTTATATACAAGTTTGACATCAGGTTTGGTACCACCACAGTTATTCAATAGAGTTTCAGTGAGTTGGAGTATATACAGTTATTTCGGTTAGTTGCAGTTGATTACAAATATCATAATGGGAGCAGCATATCATGTTCGACACGGCTATTATATATTTTGGTCTAAAGAGGAGATCAAAGCAGTTGTATGTAATAAATCAATGCCCATACAACGGTTAGGTCCTTAAAAGAGAAAAATGGAAACAGAGAGACAATGTGGCCTCCTCTATCTAGGGTAGGTTTAGGCAAGGGCAAATAATTGTGTGTAGACAGAGTAATTACAAGGATGGAGACGGAGACGATTGGTAATATCATGGTGGTAGTAATGTGACTCGATTTGACATTGTTGGTTGTTTGTCGGAAGCGAATGGGATGTTTATCTTTCTATATATTGGCATGGCTCTTTAATGGTGATGGAAATATATTTATTTTGTCGATCAATGGTTTTTGGGAAACGATGGTTACCATTGTCGCTATCATCGCCACAAATGTCATCAATCGAATGCATTAGGATTTATCCAAATTATTTAAAATTTTGTGAAGATGATCTTAAATCATGTGAGAACATATCCGTAAATTTTTGGTTGATTTCAAATTGTCCATTGCTAAATACCGTAGAATTGTAGATGAAGTGTGGTTGAGAGGGATCTAGCGGTGTATGTACACGCCAAACATATGTACTTCTACAAATCTTATTTGACATCTCAATGCTTTACTCAACAAGGTACCTTTTGGGTGTTGGTTTTTTTTTCCTTAGTTTTATGAAATCCAAGTATTACTAAAAAATATGATGTAAGTATGATTCCAATAAATCAA
The DNA here is from genome assembly GCA_030737815.1 of Allium fistulosum. Taxonomy (NCBI): domain Eukaryota; kingdom Viridiplantae; phylum Streptophyta; class Magnoliopsida; order Asparagales; family Amaryllidaceae; genus Allium; species Allium fistulosum. The sequence continues at coordinate 639,697,021 of CM060903.1, read as the reverse complement.
TAATATTATTTTATTTGGATTCAGGTTTGCATCTTTTACATTTTTAATTCAGTGATTAAGTTAAATCATTGAATAGATTCTTGCACCAACTTAAACAATGTAGATGTGATAATTAAGTTTGGCATGTTTATTGTGGTTAATCTAGGACCGGTCTTGAGTTGTTGATCTAATCCTTATTATTGATTGACTATTTTCATTTCATACCTGAACAGTAAACCTTTTTTAAAAGAAAAAAGCAAGTGAAAGGGACTTTTCTCAACACGGCATTAGAAGTTGATTACAGAGAATAAAGCTTAAAGGCAAAAGGTATGAAAATTACGTCTTAATTAAGATATGCCTTGTTAGATTTCTTATCAAAGAGACTTTCCTTGAAGCAGCAAGAATAATATAAATTAACACTTTGGTCATCAATCTTGGCTTTGACTCATTTTGTTTTTATTTCATTTTGCCCAAGCTTAGTAGAAAGTTGACGCAATAATTTGTCCTCATTCCTAATGTATATCTACCCAGCGACAATAAAATGAAATGATGTGCACGCATACTGTTATCAAATTTTATTGCTTACTGTTATAGGACAACTATTACAGGCTTTACAATCTGTGCTTTTGTTGTCCGTAGATGAAAGGTAATCTTGAGCCGTCAACAATAATTTAAAATGCTCATAGATCAACACATGATACCGTTGATTCAAAAGAAGAGTTTTGAAGCACTGAAACATGATATGATAAGTTTAATGCATTACCTTTGGTCTAAGATCTTCAATAATCTTTGGAGACGTTTATATGTGTACTTTTATTTTCTTTTAAAAACACACTCACATACACACACGAGACATTGAAAGAAATGCAATAGATTAATGAAGTAGCCGGCAAAAAGTAAATATGGAGGAATTGGTTTAGTCATTAAGAAGCCAACTAATTATTATATATATTATTATTTGTATAATGGGAACTGGACCAAACGCATTGGCATTTGCCTGGCTGCAGCATCTGAACTATAACAGAGAGATTGCACTAGATGAATTGGTCATTGGCTTGCAAATATGTCTTCTTAAATACAGTTGATCCTAGCTTTATTCTCATTCTTCTATAAAGGGGGGCCAAAAAAGAGTCAAAAGTTAAAACCTTGTTTTCAAGCCAGGTACATTTTCAGGTAGAAAGAATAAAACACCTGAAAGCCGTATAACAGTTACCATTTGAAAAAAAGAAAATATAATTATAGAATGACTCGTTTTAGTGCATAAGCCTTTTATGGAGCAACCCGAATGTACAGGGTGCTTTGGCTAAAGCTTTTGCTGCATCTGTGTTTATATCAAGTTGGTCGGTTTATATCGACCGATAGGTTGGAGTGCGAGAGTGCGTTCTCGAACGAGAATTTATCTAACCTTAGAGTTTGAACTTTAAAGTTTGTTAAATTGACGTTCCGTAACAAGAGCTCGAACGTGAAGTTGAGTTTCTTTATTGGTTTAATTAGTTATTATTAGTTAAACGACCATTTTACACAATTAAAGCTTACTAAAATTTATTGACAAATAAATTATTTTGATTAAAAATGCATTAATATAGAAATTACATGAAATTGAAACAGTACGTCACACATAAAATATTGAATTCATCATATAAAGCGCTGCATCGAATATTGTTTTTTTAATTTCTGCCTTTTTCTTGTTTTTGTTGCAACGTTCGATTCCCAATCGAACTTGATTTGAGTGAATAACGTTGCTATATGTGCAGAAATATCTACAAACTGATACAGACTAAATTTTATTCTAGCATTTGATGCATTTTGAACTTTTACAAGATGATTTTGGTTTTGAACTGATTTGATTTTCTACTAGGTTTTGATTATGAATTTCATTATTTACCTATACGAACTTCGATTGCATTTGCCTATACAAATTCACAATAACACTGTATAAAAAATAATATCACCAATATCTTAAAGTAAAATAAACTTCAAGGGTAAAATATGCGTTCATCGTTTTATCACAACACAACATGCTTATGTTCGACAACATAAACTAAGTGTAAAAGACTCCATGCAAATATCCATATCTGCTTGCATCTAAATAAAGCACGTGTCCAAGCTATATCTGTTCTTCACTATTTACTGTCCCTTAGTACTATCCCTGAAAGTCACATACACAAAATACTCGGGTTAGACAATAAGTTTGGAATGAGTAACTCTCAAACATCATCTAAAGTGTACTTTATAAACGTATACCCGTAATATAAAATTAGCACAATAAATACCTCTGGATAATCTACGCCCAGCAAGTTAGCACAACATAATATGATAAAGGGACGGTTTGGCACAGGTCCCTAATAAGTTTCAAAATACATAAAAACCCCAGTAAAAAAAAGTTTGTAAATTAGGTCTCTAGAATTAAGTTACCGAATAATGGGATACACTTTTAACAATAAAATTTCAACGTTAACATTTTAAATCATCATATAATCAACGTTTAAGCATTCAGTCCAACTAGATCATAATGAACATTGTTGTCAAAAGTCTTAAAATCTTACAATTTAAAACCCAATTCAGATCGGATCTCTCCGTTTACGATTTGAGTTATATTTTAATTCAAATTTAGTTTAAACCACAAATTGTGCGTGCAACTTTGGTCTACAGACCTAAGGCCGATATATTATTTGGCCTAAGTATACTGGGATACCAAGTCCAGTATAAACATTGGAAAGGTCGGCACCAAAGGAAGTCGAAAGTCGAGAATGAATTCCCATTCGGTTCGGATGCAGCACTTGCAAGAGCAAATAGGATCACGAAGACTGCCTCCATTACCGCAATCGATATCTCCCAAACCCTGGAAAACTGGGGCCTTGTCCCATCATCCCCAAGCAACTTGCTACTCGTGGAGCTAGGCGAGGTGGCCAAGTCTTTTTTCGAGGGAAAGGTGCGGGCTCTTGTCTCTACGGGGCCTAAGGCTAATGATCTACGGAACCTCTCAAGGAGACTAAAGGAGAATACTAAAAGGACACGGGGAATACGGGACTACCAAAGGAGGAACCAATCATAAGACTTGTTGATCAAATGCGGGAAAGAACAAAAGACCCAGGCCAATCCACGTGGCCTCTTTGACGAACGTCAGCGACGGAGACATAGTAAATCGGTCCGCGGGCATCACTATAAGTCCTATGTCCTACTACAGGTGTCGCGACAACCTTTACCAAGTTCGAACAATTGTCGACCACCAGATTCACTAGTCTGCTGTATTCATCCTATCCCACAAGCATAAATCTTCGGCGCGGAATATAATCCCAAAGTACCCAAAAGACTCAAATCTTGTAAATAAAGAAGGTGGTAAGACCCTTGCAGAGTTCCCAAACAACATAGAGCTTGGGAAGCTCGGACCCGATCAAGATCCGAATAACGCCATCAAATACATGGCATCCGCGCTACCAGAGAGCGCATAGAGAGTTTAGAGACGAGGCAGCAAGCGCTGCGGGCGGAGCAGGAAGACCTAATTGTGCGTGCTGTCAACCGCGGTCCCTGGGGAGACTAGAATAGAAGAGTCCGTCGACTCTTTTTAGTTTTCGAAGGTTTAAATTAAATAAGTGTCTGGAGACATTTGTTTTCATGTTTGGTGTTCTTTGTCTTTTTTTAGTGTAGATCTACTCCGGTGCCTACTGGAGATAGACTCCAACTTCTAACTCAAGCAGCCTCTCCATTTATCGATTTGGATATCTAATGAATTTTGAAATGCATAAAATCCATAAAGGCACGGTCGGGTATTTATGATCTCTAGTTCCTTGTCGTCCAAGGAGGAATTTTCGCTTTCTACTTAAATATCATATTTCCTCCAAAACCAAGGAGAATTTCTAGATTCGAGTATCTAAAATAAAACCATGTGTCTCATCCCTACCAGCCTGTATCGGGTTTCTACCTTCATGTGTAGTACAAATCAAGCTCTTACTAAAACAATCATCCCATTAAGCTGCAACACAATTTTGTCCTCAACCTCCCTCCAGCATGCATAAGAACAACACGGTCTCTTATAGAAACAAATAGCGTCATCACAATGCTTGATCGATAACTATTGTTATAAGTAAAGTCTGCTAGATCAATATGAACTTCCAATGAACCTCCAAAATCAAGTCCACATGCTCGTAGCAAGTCTTCAAACACTTGATTTACTCTCTCTGTATGTCCGCCCATTTAGAATGATAAGTTGTACTTATTTTCAAAATGATCCCCAAACACCCTTACAAATTCTTTCATAACTCCGATGTAATAACTAGTCTTGATTAGAAGCAATTGACTTTAGAATCATGTGTAGATATACAACATTCTTCATATGAAGATATGCTAAAAGGAGCGCTATTCATTTAGAAGGGACTAGCATAAAGTGAGCACTCTTCCTTAACCCGTCTACTATCACCATTATCATCCGTTGCTTCTTTGTTCGACCTTGACAGCCTATCTATAAAATCTATGGAGGTAGGTTCATGCTTCCAAGTAAGTGTATGTAATGACCTGCCTTTTCCGACCCTTAAAAGTTGGTATTTAATACGTCCACGGTATATAAGTGTCGAGCACCCAAGCGCCAGAAAGGCAACTTGTTAGGGTAAAATGAAAAAGAACTGGAAAAATAGAATCTCGCAGCAGAATGACAACATATAATATAACAAAGACAGTAAAAGATGTCACTCTAAAATACAAGGTATATTAGAGCTAAAAACAAACATCATCAGCTTGGACAATTATAACTTCATGATCTTACAATTGTCGATGAGTATATATATATAATAATATAATGGAAATAAAAATACTATGGCAGGTGAATATCCAGCTATACTCCATGAGCTCCATGTCCCACCAACGACAACCTAGAAAAACTCTGTCTGACCTGAGCATTATAATAAAATAACACTCGGATCAGTTTGAAAAACCAGCATGAGAATACTCAAGAAATATGTTGAACATAAAATAATATGTGAGACCATACCCTAAATATGGAACGAGTTTTATTCACAAAAACAACATCCATACATGAAAGAATGGAAACAAATTAGAACAAAACCCAAACTTGAAGGAACGGGCATAAACATGATCAAAATCAAAACTTAAAGAATGGACACAAATAATTAAATATCAAGAAGAGCCTTAGGAACTTCTCGATGCAACTCAGGAACTTCTCGATGCAATTAAGAAAACGGTTCAAAGATTTGAATCAAATAAGGAAAGAGAATTTTTCTAGCAATGACTATGAGGGTGCGTCTCCCTTACCGAACTTATAACTCTAGAAAATATACTTGAAAACTACAATGGATCTCAGAAACCTCCAAACTGGACCCCGTCAACCTTACCGAGAATCCGAGTATTTCACATCTCCGTGGACATGCAATCAAAACCAATCTAGAGTAGATGAGACAATACCCTAATGGGAGCAACTCCACATAGCATGGCCCCAACTCGCTCTTTGTCTAGTCATTTCCGACAAAGGACATAAATGCTCAAACGAGCAACACATCGTCGATCTCAAACTAGTACTACTCCGTGGAAAACAATTAAGACGGACAAGTAAGGACAGTGTTGCTTCCCACCTTATCACGACAACAATCTTAACTTTAAGAATAGCAAGAGTTTCCTTAACGAACAACAAATCGTCTTAAATTGACGAACACAAAGAAAAAAGCAGGATCGATAGTCAATAAATCAACTATCGGGAAAAAAAGGGTTTGTATATGAAAACTAAATTGCATACACCTACCACCAATAAATGAATCAGGCATTTAAAACATTTAATCTCACTTGTGCTTGATTGTCACATCACAAATATTTGTAAAACACATTAAAAACATTCTTTAAAAAATTCTTTTAAAGAGCTTATTAAATTTTCGAGTGTATTAAAAAGAAAGATAAAAAATAAATGTCATTAAAACATTATTTACTATAAACCCAAAACAATTTACACTTAATGTTAACCCAAAAAATGGATCAATACCTTGGATTGAGTGTGAAAGCACCGGCCTTGTTTATCAAGGAAAATAAAATAAAAAAGACAATAGTAGATCACCAAAAAAGTAAAGGAACAAGAAGATTTTAGTAGTGGTTAGGCTGTTAATGAAGTCTACGTCCACTTTATAACTTTCTATTAATTGACTGCTGCTACAAGTGAAATCAAATTACAATATGATTGACTCTTCTAAGTTAGATCAAGTCACAAGTGCAAGAGTTACTGGAGAATCACAGTGAACCCCTAGGTGACCGTTGTGTGGGAGGAGAAGAGTGAAGAATAGTTCTGTAGAGTTTCCGCAGCCAGTCCAGAAGATCCTGTTTATGTTGTAGGTAGGATTGTATTTGTAGAGGTTGGAGAGTTATTGGGCTAGGCCGCTTTGCCAGAGAACTAAATGATAAGAAGGTGCTCCAAAAATTCCACAGCGACCTGACTTGATATGATGGATCATTAGCGATCCATAGGGCATGGATCGCTAGCGATCCATGCAGTTAGAATTTTCTTGGATCGTTTCACTTGGGTTGTGTTCCTTGCCTTATATAGATGCTCTCCATGTATTTGGTAACCAGTTGCCTTGTTTTGATGGAGATTCGTATACAGATTGCATTGAACTATGACTCGAATAAGACGAATGCTTACTTTTCGAACTAATTTGCTTGGAAGACCATGAAACTTGGAAGACATCCTTAGAAAAGATACTGGATCATGATGCAAGAAGTTTGGAAGGTCCATGAGTGAGCCTTATGGATCGCTAGCGATCCATAGGTGATGGATCACTAGCAATCCATCACCTTAGCTTGTTTTGAAATCCTTCTTCTTGGGTCCTTCTTAGCTCTTTCTTTCGGTCCTTTTGGCTGATTCTTGAGATGTTTCGACTTGTTGTAGATGTTCTAACTTCCTTTGAACTCTATTGGGTTAAAAACCCGACTAACTTAAACATTCATTTTTAAAGATTTTCTCATTTATAAACTATCGTTTATAACTTTAAAACAACATTTATTATCCCGAAAGATAATAAATCAGTTTAAAATACTTTTATAAATTTAAAACTATGTTAATTATCCCAAAAGACAATTGATATAACTCTTTATAAATTTAAAACAACAATAGTTATCCCGAACGAAGATTAATCAAATTTATAATCTATTTTATAAATTTAAAACAACATTATTATCCCGAAAGATAATTAATTAAATTTATAATCTTTATATAAATTTAAAACAACATTAATTATCCCGAAAGATAATTAATCAAATTTATAATCTTTATATAAATTTAAAACAACATTAATTATCCCGAAAGATAATTAATCAAATTTATAACATTTTTATAAATTTAAAACTACACTTATCATTTATTTCAAAATTCTCAAAAATACTTGAAAATGTAGTTTAAACAACTTTCAAAGCGCAAAAACTCGACCAAACATTTATTTTGTACAAATACAAGCACCAGTTCAACACGTACAAAAATTTAAGGAGATGATATTTCGTAAGTAACGGTAATGCGATAATCGATATAACGACACTTACACAAATCAAACAGTATGTCACAAATATTTCAACCGAACATCAATATAAGCAACATAAGAATATAAGTAAATTAATACTGGCAAGAAAACCTTTAGGGTCTCTCTACAAAGTCCCATGTAAATCACATAAATGTATGTGTATTTCGACATGTTCTGTAGTAACTTATTCGCTACGTATACACTTCGACTTCCTCTTACTTTTGTTCCCTGCAACATAATAGTTATTTATGTCATCCGCCTCCAAGCAGGAATCAAATCCAAACAACAATATATAAACTATCATCCAAGCATTCAACAATAATATATAGCAACACAGATATCATATAGTTTATTTAGAGGTGAGTAAACTCACCAAAATTCAAATTGAAGCTTTTGCGTTCCGGTTTGATCTAAAATCTAACGTCGTTCGATTTTATCTCAAAATTCTACTAGCTTCAAATTCAACGAATCCAACTCCACTACATAGATAACATCGCTACGGGTTCAAAGCAAAAGACCGCGTCTGAATCTGACCATGTATGCAATAGTTATTGAATTTATAAGATTTGGTATAAATCAAATTAATTAAATTAATTAATCACTTCACTTAAACTAATTACCAATTTAAATACTTCTTCCCCAAATTATAATTGACGCCTGTACATGACATGTACAGAGACACCCAAATGCATGCACCCTCTCTCCTCTCTATCTCCCTCCACGCTTCATGAATCGCTACGCCGCTTTCGCCAATGCATCACGCGTCACCTCCTCTTCGCGACCATCACAACCACTTGAAGCTCGGCCAAGCAAACTGTAGAATATGCTAGTATATGATTTTTGTTGATGATAATAAACATGTATATTCGTTTAAATGTATTTGTTACCGTACTATTTTATTTTCCACCTAATTAATAAATATTTGTTGAATAAAATAAATAACACGGAATTCATATTCGAACAAATATTTTATTCAAACAAATATTTTATTAAAAATTCAAATAGTACAAATTTGAGCTCTCGCTACATTTTTACATTTTCAATTTCAATACAATTTCAATTACAACACATTTTTCAATTTACAATGTCACCTCACTACATATTCACTCACCCTCGTATTCTTATCTTCAACTATATTACAGTTTGTATCCAGCATCTGAATTATCTGCAAAATAAACACTAACGCAGTAAAATTGAAAAAGAAATATTTTGCAGTGTACAATAAAAGTGTGTTTGAAAATATCATTTGCCTTAGTTATTTGGGTTGTTCGTCATCATTTATTTTGAATTCATCTTACACGAACAACTTTTGACATGCACAGTGTATCATTGTACATGCCACAAGGCCGTGCACACCGATATACACTTGCGTGTTAGAACTACAGGGACAGGTGAGCACAAGGTCAAACCCAAGCCGAGGCCGGATTCAACACAGGTGCAATCCAAAACACAAAACAAAACCAGTTCATCAATGAAATTACACAAGCAACGGTCAGGCTTACGAGTTCAAGTGCATAAGCAGATTACATGACACAAACAACCCAAATATGAACCAGTACAATAAGATATATACACAACTAGACTCGAAGCCAAATGCAGACCAGATTAGAGAAAGTGGCAATCAAACTACATAACTCGGGTCGAACTAAAGGCAGTAGGACAAGCAGTTCAACATGATCACATGACCCAGTAATATGACCAGACCACATAACAATGAAGATCAGGCTCAACACATCAATGAACCCAAACCACCAGCAAAAGCAAAATCAACCAAATACAGCAACCAGACCAGACAAGGTCATTAAAGAATCCAGACCAGATCAGAGTATGTGGAACCAAACCCAGTGCAAACTCAAGTGAAACAAAGTCAGAAAAGGTCATCAAGCAATGGGTCAACAAGGCAACCCAGTTCAAATAAATGCAAATGAAAATGTACACAATTACATATGCAACTGAATACAAGTCCACATGCTCAGTGCATATGTATAAGGTGATGCACACATGGTTGGTCATATGTACAACAAGCTCCAGACTCAAAGAAATGGCATGTATCAAGACAACAATGGGAGCAGTACACAAGCATGAGATGAAGGCTACACAAAGAAACCACCATACATACATATATATATACACACACACACACACACATATGTATACACACATGTATACATAAATATGCAGTGCACAACAACTAAACATGAAGACCAGATCATGTAACCAGACAAGATCACTTCAAATTTCACAATGACAAAGTTAATATAAAGGACTCAGCAAACACATGAAGACACAATGCAACAGAGGTGACAACAGAGCATCAAGCAGAACAAGTTAACACAACATACATATATACATGTTGAACACACATGTAGACATATACATATATACATATACATACGTACGTACGTATGTATATATATATATATATATATATATATATATATATATGCAGTGGAAACCAGACTAGACTTCAAACCAAAACGCAATAACAAGGACTACATGCATAAATATAAATACCTCAACATGGCATGGATGGTCAGTTCAAATGGAACCAGATCATTGAAGATCCACATGACAACATGCAAACAAATGTACACATGACTCAAGGCTGCAACAAGACTCAAGTGAAAACAAACCACACAGTGCACCAGACCAGAGATAAATATGAAGTGCAGACTCAACCAAAGCAGACCACACATGAACCAGACTTCAAAAACAAGTACAAAGCAGTTAACATGAATGTACAAAGGCACAAGTCGAGTCACGAAGTAAAATACACACACATGAAGGCTCAACAAAAATGTACATGCAAACATGGAACCAGAACCAGCAATGCAAGACTCTAATCAGAGAAATGGTCAACACTAACATGAATGTAAAGTTTTCATCACAAATACATATATACATGCATGTTCATACATGTATACATGCATATATACAGTGACAAACATATGAAACAGAAGACACGACAATTTAGTTCAGAAAGCAACACACCAGCAATGTACAAGCTAGTGGAACAAAACTCAAAGTGGTGAACTTGATCAACAGACCAGACTAGACCAGACAATACTACATGAATAATCACTGGCCAGGCTCACAACGAAAAATGCATCAAACCACAAAACTCAACACAGTAGAGACATCAAGCCAACCAAGTGGATAGGCATAAAAATCACACATATATACATACATATATGTATGTATATACATGCTTATATGGTTACAGTAAATCACAGTTGTTGGTCACAGTTCAAATAACGTTGCAGTGAATTTCAAAATGAACAAGTCAGGGCAGAAAGGAATTGAACAAGTCGAAGTCAGGTTTATCTCAAAAATTCACGATGCCAAAGTCATAGCAGAAAACTACATAACCAAAATTCAAATACATCAGGGAAAAGAAGGAACCGACTCAAGCAAGTAAAAATTTATCAGTGACGTGTAAACAAATGAACCAGTCAGAAGTTATCACAAGCATTCAATTGACAATCAAGGGCCGAGCATAGTAAATCGAAGCAAGTGATAAAATCATGAAGAATTCAAATTCAAATATACAAATGTAAATTTAGGGTTTTTTATCCCTATAAATTCCCACATCATCATCGGCAATTAATTGATTCGAGTTCAAGCAAAATACGAGAGCAATTCATCAAAGAAAATCAAAAATCAATAACTCGAATCGAAACAGAGTTCGAAAGCAAAATCAAGTCGAGCGATAATCAAAATCAAAAGGGAAAGTCACGTACCAATTTCATTCAAGTATTCGAGCTCGACAAATTGGAGCAACTGAAAGCCAACCAAAGCCAGTTATCAATTAACGAAGCCAAACGAGTGAAATTATATTCTCAATTGATCACAATCGAAGCGGCAACTTCAATCAAACAAAACCCTAGAAAGAGGAACTAAGAAAGAAAGGATCGGTCGAAGTTTTGCATAGAGAAAATAATAATAAAGGGGAACGCTTCTTCTATTTACAAATTGGGTCGGTATTTATATATTTAATATTGGGCTTTAATTTAAATAATAGGGTTTTGTTTTTTATTTGTTTTAGTCTTTGTTTTTATTTGTAATTTCTTTTTAAATTGTGTAACTTTCTAGTCGTGTGACTAGGTTACGAACTACGGTGGTGTAGTTCGAGAATTCGCAACTCAGGGGTTGAGTTGTGGCAGGGTTTGGAGCGGAGAGTTAGGTTAGTCATTAGCGGGTGTCGCAAGTTTACGTGTGTAAGCATTTGACTACTTAATTTCTAGTAGAAACCTTGGGGGCAGCACGTAGGCAGATTATTGCCGAAGCTGGGTAAATCTGTGTTGTTCTATTTCTGCTTTTATTATTCTGTTATTATCTGTGCTGCAATTATTATATATATTTCCGCATTAATTTTTATTATTATTAGTATCATCCGATTCACCCCCCCTCTAGGGTGAAAACGATCCTACAAAAACAAGACCGTGACCTGTAGGATGTTGCCGTGAAACCCTAATGTCACACCGCTTTAAACTTGATCGTTCTCCAGCAAAATTTCACAACCCGAACTCCTTTGCACGAGAAACACATCCGTACTCTCCAAATCCACTAACTCCGCCTAAATCATCCTTAAATCGAAACCTTAGGTCACGCCAAAACTGTTGATCGTCTCTAAGCACGACTGTACTCACTCAAACTCACATGGATTCGAAGATCTAGTCCACAAAAGAGTCGAATGAATTCTATTTGTACTCTTTTCAATTGGTAGATTATTTGATTTTGAATTTTATTTGATGGTGGGTTGATTTCTTTGTTTATAAGAAGTTGGAAATGATAAAGAGAGAGGGAAATAGAAAAGTCAGAAGTGTTGATTTGTTCAAGTGTTTAGTTTATTTTGTAATATGATTTACGGCATCTTGCTACACAGTATTTCGTTCGTGAACGACAAAACAAAAATACGATCGTGCACAATAATGCGACACGATCTCAAAACAACAATAAAATACGCTAGTTATTTTATTCTGTAAAATTTCAAAAATACAATCGTTTGTCGAAAAATACGTCAAACGATAATTTAAATATTTTTCAAATTAAAAATTATTTAAAAATCCTACAAATTCATTTAAAAGTACATAATAAAAATCAAGTCATTTTTATTAACAATTAATTTTCTTGTTATTTATTCGAACTATTTATTATTGTAAATAAATTTACAAAATGTGTTCACCAATATTATTTATTAACTAAAAGGAGTTAAATAAGGTTATTAAATCAATTAAACCAATATTTAATTTAAAATTCAAACACTTAAATAATCCCTATATTTGAATATAAGTAATTTATATTTTTCAAGATGAATCCCCCCTAAAAGAATTTCGTCCTCGAAATTCCCAAAGGAAGAAAATGCCCTCTCACCCTTAGATTTCAAAGTTCCTTATATTACGAAAAATTTCGGTAGCACCTCCTTTGCACGGATGATCCGGAAAAGCTACAAATCGCCACGACTGGCCCAAATCAACAAAGAAAATAAAAGCCCAAAAGTGGACTCTCATCTGGGGCATAAAATCATCAACCAGTCACCAATCTCTAAATCTACTACATGCCTCTTTTGCGTTTGATTTTTATTTTTGCAAGCAACTTACCATCTCGATGCAAATGCAGGTGCGCAAGAAATCAAATAGTAATCTCTTGCTTGCATGTACCTATCTTGTACTTGCATAATCCAAAAGTGAATCATGCTGACAAAAGAGCAATACACTAGCTATTTCTATCATAAGCATAAGCAACATAAACAATATAACAACCATATGCAATAAGACAATATGATGCAACTAATAATGATGATGTAAATCTAGTGTAAGATAAAGCCACATGCAACCCAAAGAAACATAACAACCAAATGCAACAAAAGTACAGAGAACACTTTGTAAGAAAATACTAAGCATCCAATCTTTTCAAAAGGTAAATTCAGAACTAAATGCCTGAGTTTTTATATTCAAAATATATTTTCAAATTCCTTCAAAGAGAAATATATCTAAACCAAAATCAGTTAAGACATGGAGGGGGCTCCTCCTACCGAAGCATGATATAACTCTAGAATCAAAACAATATGGAGCATTCAGTGGTATTCCGGTTTCTTCTAAAACAATAACTAACAGTAATCAAATATACCTGTCGAGTCTTTCAAATCAGAAAACCCCCAATTGTCCAACTTTAGTCATAACAAAAATATTTGAAAAACCACTTCACAAAAACTCTTTTCAAATATTCTGAAATAATAATACTTCAAAACAATATTATTATTATTTCTTTCACAAATTCTTTCGAAATCACCTTTTTTAAAAGCACTGGGATTTAAGTCCTAATAAACAAGAACTTAAAAATCCTTTGTTTATAAATTCAGGCTTTATAAATTGTAGTATATAAAATCATACTATCAATCAAATCAAATTCTATAAAGGAATATACTATCACTTAACGTTATTTAAAATGTTAAATGGCTCAACAACAAGATTTAGAATTTTTCTTAGGTTCACAACTTTCTTGATCGTCCAAGGATATAGATAATTTCTTAAGCATGCCATTACGCTCATTAGCCTTAGGTTATTGCTTAGAAGGTCATCTAAGCTCCCTCAAACAAAATTGAAAGTCACCCCCCAAACTTTCCTAAGCCACGACATAACATACAAATATACTTAAGACTGTGTGATGTACATAAATAATCCGTATGCAATATCTAATCCAACCCTTGCTCAGATACATAGACTTTACTTTCGAACTAGTATCGTTCACTCGACCTCCCTAGTGCGGACTCCGATCAGGTTCCTTGATTCGAAACCTCTGTTCTCCTTACATAGCTATATACTATGTTAGAAAATCTTAGCATCATATCAAAAATCCGAATCAAGTGTTCGCTGTCAAGAGTCAAGGAAGAAATCCTTTTTCGGACTAGTGTTAATCATCCCCAAAGTTATGTACTCGAATCCTAAATCAAGAACCATGCGAATAAAATGATCTACGTATAACTTACGTACTTAATCCGATTGGTTTCTTAATTACACCAATCTTTTCTATACCACTTTCATTTTCATTTATAGTATTTCATTTAATACTAAATTATTTATGAATTACTTCATAAATTTTCACTTAAACTTATAAACATTTTATAAAGACACACCTTTATAAAACATTAAATTAAAAACCCACTCAACTTCTATTTACTTATAATACTCTTCTATATTCTAAGAGTATATAAAAAATGTCCATTTTATTTTATTTATTTATTACTTATTTTTATTTTCAAAATTCAAATGGAGACCCAAACAAAATATAGGTCTTAAAACTAAGTCAACTACTTCGATCTTTTTACCTTAGAGTGTTCTAAGGAAAGATGTTTACGGGTTGGCCCAATAACATCAAATAGTTTAAACAACTTAGAGGTTTAAACAAAAACTACGGTTTTAATAAAACAATGTTTATTAAAACCTTCCTATCAAATTTAACACATTTTAAAACTTAAGTTAAATTATCGCTTCTCTGTCCAAAAGTTTAAAATTTTCATTTATCAAAACATCATTTAGCAAAATACCTTTTATTTTAAATCAATTTCCTTTTAAGGAAACTTAAGAACTAAATACTCGGTTTATATTTGAAAACTCCCTTTTGAAATCATACTTCATATATTTCTATATATAAAATAACTTTTACAATTTATTCACTAACACTCGCTTAGGGTTCGTTAAATTCAAACTCATCTCGACCTCACAATGATAAAGAGAATAATTTACTCAGTGGACTACAAGTTTGCCTAAGCAACATTCAATCGTCACTTAGAAGATTATTCAGATTATCACAAAACTAATCAACATGTTTTTCCCAAACTATTCAAAGAAAATGTATCTTTATTAAAAATTCTCTTTAAAATATTTGTGAAATACTCAGATTTTTGGTAAGGTTGACGGTACCCTCAACGAATAACAAATCGTTTCGGTTGCTCCCATTGGGTACCGTCACATCTTTAAAATGTTTTCCCCGTCAACTTTAAGAATAGCAAGAGTTTCCTCAACGAATAACAAATTGTTTTAAATTGACAAACACAAAGAAGATAACAGGATCGATAATCAATAAATTAACTATGGGGAATAACAATATGGTCGTATATGAAAATTAAACCGCATACACTTACCACCAATAAATGAATCGGACTTCTAAAACTTTTGACTCTCACTTGTGCTTGATTGTCACATCACAAATATTTGTAAAACACTTTAAAAACATTCGTTTTAAAGAGCTAATTATATTTCTAAGTGTATTAAAATGACAGGTCAAAAACAAATGTCATTAAAATATTGTTTACTATAAACCCAAAACAATTTACACTTAGCTTTATTATTAAACATTCCTTTTTAAAGATTTTCTCATTTATAAACTATCATTTATAACTTTAAACAACATTTATTATCCTGGAAGATAATAAATCAATTTAAAATACTTTTATAAATTCAAAACAATCTTAATCATCCCGAAAGATAATTGATATAACTCTTTTATAAATTTAAAACCACATTAGTTATTCCGAAAGAAGATTAATCAAATTTATAATCTATTTTATAAATCTAAAACAACACTAATTATCCAGAAAGATAATTATTCAAATTTTAAATTTTTTATAAATTTAAAACAAAAATAGTTATACTGAAAGATAATTAATCAAATTTATAATCATTTTATAAATTTAAAACAACATTAATTATCCCGAAAGATAATTAGTCAAATTTATAACATTTTTATAAATTTAAAACAACACCTATCCTTTATTTCAAAATTCTCAAAAATGCTTGAAAATATAGTTTAAAAAATTTTCAAACTGCAAAAACGCAGCCAAACATTTATTTTATAAAAATACAATCACAAGTTCAACACATGCAAAGATTTAAGGAGACGATATTTCATAAGTGGCGGTATAGCGATAATCGCTATAACGACACTTACATAAATCAAACAGTATGTCATAAATATTTCAACCAAACATCAATATAAGCAACATAAGAATATAAATAAATTAATATTGGCGAGAAACCCCTTGGGGTCTCTCTATAAAAGTCTTCTGTAAATCACACATATGTATATGTATTTTGAAGTGTTCCGTAGTGACCTATTCGCTACGTATACACTTTGACTTCCTCTTGCTTTTTTTCCTGCAATACAATGGTTATTTATGTCATCTACCTCCAAACGGGAATGAAATTCAGACTAACAATCAAACAACAATATATAAACTATCATCCAAGTATTCAATAATAATCTATAGCAACACAGATATCATATAGTTTATTTAGAGATGAGTAAACTCACCAAAATTCCAATTGATGCTTTCGCTTTCTGGTTTGATCTAAAATCAAACGGCGTTCGATTTTAGCTCAAAATTCTACTAGTTTCAAATTCAACGGTCCAACTCCAATGTGTACATAACATCTATACGAGTCCAATGCAAAAGATTGCGTCCAAATCTAACCTCGTATGCAATAGTTATTGAATTTATAAGATTTGGTATAAACCAAATTAATTAATCACTTCACTTAAAGTTATTACCAATTTAAATACTTCTTCCCCAAATTATAATTACCGCCTATACACTATACACGACATGTACAGAGGCATCCAAATGCACGCACCCTCTCTTCTCTCTATCTCACTCCAGGCTTCACGAATCGCTACGCCGCCTTTGCCAACGCATCACGCATCACCTCCTCTCCGTGACCATCACAACCACTTGAAGCTCGGCCAAGAAAACAAGACCGCGACCTGTAGGATGTTGCCGTAAAACCCTAATGTCGCACTCCACTAAACTTGATTGATCTCCACCTAAATTTCACAACCCGAACCGCTTCGCACGAGAAACACACCCGTACACTCTAAATCCACTAACTCTGCCTAAATCATCCTTAAATTGAAACCCTAGGCCATGTCAAAACTATTGATTGTCTCCAAGCACGACCGTACTCACTCAAACTCACATGGATTCGAAAATCTAGTCTACACTAGTCCAACGAATCTTATTTCATATTTTTTCGATTGGTATATTATTTGATTTTAAATTTTATTTGATGGTGGGTTGATTTCTTTGTTTACAGGAATATGGAAATGAAAAGAAGAGATGGAAATTGAAAAGCCAGAAGTGTTGATTTGTCTAAATGTTTAGTTTATTTTAAAAATCCTTACAAAAATTAGTATAACTAGCTTAGAAATTATAACTGGATAAACAACTATATGATGTTTATAAATTACGATAAAATTTGTAAGTAATTTTGATTACTAGATGGTTAAACTAGTCTTGTTGTTTCAAACAATTTACAAGTAAGTATTTACCATTGTTGACTAAAAATTTAGCCAATATCGAAATTGTAATTAATAGTAGATTTTAGCAAAGATAACTCGCTCTTACCTTGTAGAAATGGAAATTTAGAACATAATATGTGCAAAAGTAGTAACGACACATGCTATAAAGTGGTTTGATCAGCGCTAATCCACGTCATTGTGTAGAATTTATTATTATGTTGCTCCTCTTACAATGACTACTATTACAAGAGAAAATAATAAGAAATTACATTGTTTAAGAGCTTATGTTGTTCAACCCAACCCTGGTGAAACTATCTCGATCTATTTATAGCTGCGGGAATATGCGCTAAATGACTGAGATTGTACCGTTGAGCCATTCAAATCATATTGGACCATTGATCGTATTGCTCGGCTTGATGTGTGACAACTGGAATGCCAGCTGCAGTGTATGATTGAGATGATTGTCAGTTGGTCGACCATACTTTAAGCATGCTTTGGTCAGGGACAGAGGCATATGATCAGATAGTGGCTGTGCAAATGTGTTTTGGCGACAGCAAAGGACATGGAGTGACTACTATACAGTAGCGCTTTTATCAAATGAACATCATCGTTTGTATCATACTTTTCATAGAAATTGTCACGACCCACTTTTTCGTACAGTTCGAACGGACACTTTACCGCACTTGTCTCGTCCAAATTGAACAGAAAAACGGATATGAAGGAAAAGAAAGTAGAAAGAAGATAGAAAGAAATTAGAACAACCCATAATCTCATAGCGGAAACGAATAATCTATAATATAGGACAAACCTTTACATAAAACAAAACTGTAATTAATATATATACAGACATCAATCAAAGTATACCATCCTATTCAGCACGGACAGTTATAACACCCGTCCTTACAATTGTTGATAAACACAACTAAAATGCAATGGAAAATAATCATCTACAAGAATACGACTCTAGGCCTCCAGCTCCTCTCCTGAAGCTCCAATCTTCCAGCTTAACCTGAAAATATGCTCGGTCTGACCCGAGCATATAGGAAAAACCACGCCCGGGTCAGTCTGGTAAAACCAGCGTGAGAACACACTCAATTTGAATTATTAAAGTATCAAATCCTTTGAAAAAACAAAGGTATCTCGTAAAACCACGCCACACATAAACACGACGGGTTTTTACCTTACGATAACCAAAACATTTCATATCAAATACTCTGATATTATAATAGTGTCTAAATACAAATACTTATTCAAATGGATGAAATTGTTACATTAATTAAATTCCAGCATACTAGGCTCTACAACAAAAACCGTAAAGGCACGTATTGGAGAATAGATTCCATACGAATGACTAGGCACTGGGTAACCACCTGCCACAGTACACGTCTAGAAACAACGTACCGAGGACCACGCCGGGATCCCCTACAACACAAGACCGGACTATCCCTAACCTGGATAGACCGAATATGCTATCACCCCGGGTGTTCCCACCCTCTCTGAGCTCCTTCCATGTATCGTAGTGATAAAATGATATCCGAGGTTATCTAGAAAAGTGATAAACATACCCTACTTGGGTGCGACCCACTTAGCCTTGTTGCATCTCCCCTGATTTTCAGTCATTCCCGGTTGATGAGGCTAGAGGCTACGATTACCTTTTAAGAAATTTTCACTTAGAATGCTCATTGTCCTCTAATGACAATGTACCGATAGCATTCATCCATACAAGTCCGTTCTGGGTCCGAACGGAACCGAAGGCACTATTCCTACTACATCCATTTTGGAATAATCCTTAGGATTAGTAGCGATTAGCTCTTGCACTTCACTGCTCCATCTTCGACTCCATGCTCTTGTTTTCACTGCGAAAACGTACTCGTTGGATCGAAGTGGTTTTCGGATAACTTATCTGATCCCGGTCTCTTTGAAACAACGCTCGATATTTTCGGTAAATTCAACCCGGTTCTTTAGGAAATACTCTAACGAAAATAAGATCGGAGATCACCTCCTAACCGTTAGTGGACGGATCCATTACCATCGTCCTAGAAGAATAAAACGAGTTTATACGTACAGTATAGCACCTCGAACGATAACTGTACCGCATAATTCCCGTGTTTCTTCTGGATATTCCCAAAGTTATATTTTTGGGTCCAGATTTGATAGTCGGTTATTTAACTATCAAATATACAATCATCCAAACAAAGGTTTCATTTCCCATTGAAAACATTAAGCCTTATTTAATTTAAAATTTAAATAAATTTAAATTACTTAATCAAAACAGTATATGCTTATCTCATCAGATAAGTATATTCACAAACCATTCACTTCAAAATATTTGAAACCCTTTTTAAATAATATGGAAAGTACTCTGCGGTACCAACCATGGACTCGCAGCTCGATGATTACGTCTCTATCCCAGAGAAATCCAAACTTAACTATATGCGATCTTTGCCTCTGATTATGCCATGAAAGTATATCATTACTCTCTGAAATTTTATTTAATAACTATCTTAAATTAATACTTATAAAGTTTCTATATAAAGTTTTCCCAAGTTTTTAATTTAGGAAAACACTCTTCATAAAAAGGTTTACTATATAATGTATTATTTTCAAACATTCTTGAAATAATGATAATGTCTAAATACTAATTAACTCTTAAATAAAAATTAACTTTTAATCTAGTTACTACAAAATAACCTTAAATAAATAATTAAAATATAATCTAAACATTTAAATAATTAAATAACTTTAAGAATAATAATTAAATACTTTTAAATAACTTTCAAGGATCATAAAATAATTGATTGTAAATCATTATCAAATAATTATTAATTTTCTTAAAACTATCATTAATAAATAATAATCATTCTCAAAATAATCTTTGGTTCAAAAGCCAACATCCAAATTTTGAAAAGGCTTAATAACTCCAACGGTACTTAATCAAGTTACCATTACCTCCAATAACTATCTAAGTTATAATCCCAGTATTCACATAACATGACATATGTAAATTGACTCACAATTAACAATTTATTGTTAAAACAATACTTATCCAATACTTGTCGATTAGAATGTAATTACGTGTCCACATTGATGTAATAGCGGAACAGAATTCACTTCTTCTAAATAAATATCCAATTTTAACCTATCAAACCAACAATAGCAGAACGGTGATTTATTCTGCTAAACAGGATCCAATAGATTTAATCAGCGAAACAGTGATTTACTTTCCACTAGGCAAATGTCCAATCAACCCTATTCAATTCAGTTCAACTCAACAGTATTTATTAGGCTAATTTACGGCACAGCCAAATTTTTTTCTGAAATCAATATCAAGATAAAAGTCAAAGCGTAGATCAATAACTACAATCAACGATTTAAAATTAATGTTAAATCAACTTATAAATCAGAATTGAATTGGTTCTAATTAACTGAGTCGAATTTTGTTTTGATCCCGATTACTCGTCAATCAAGAAATTTAAATAAATTAAAATAATTTATTTAGTTAATTAACATGAAACAAATCATTTAAAAATTTATTTATTTCCTACAATTAATTTAATAAGAAGTTTCTTATTTATCTACTTAAATTGTTAAAATCATTAAATTTTACATTGTAGAAACTCGGCAATACTAAGTCGTACAGAAGTACTTGCTGGTAGAGGTTTGATGCAAACCCCTCGCATCGATTAGATTTAGAATGGGAAGAGAAATAGAGTTTCAAGTTCTATAGGTTGTTAATATAAAACAAATTTAATTTCCCCTTAAAAAAAATCAAACACAACCCTCATCAAACTAGGCCCGGCCCACCTAACAAACCCAAAACCAACTTCCTCTAGTTTTTCCTCTCCTCCCTCTTCCATTTGAAATTACCCAACCGTGCACGAATTTGTGCACAGAGCCGTGCACATGCACCCAAAATCCAGACGACACCCCTTACCACCGACTACCCTTGCGAGTCGCCTTCGCTCTCCACCTCACGCCCATCCACCTTGAAGCCACGGCAACGTGCCAATTCAAAATTCGAACATGCCACTGGATCCTGGAACAATACCGCACCTCACCCAAGCGCCTTGCCTCACCACCACGATCCACCATCCCTAACCAGAATTTTTCCAGAGCGTCGCCACAACCTCCACCACCTATTCCCCACGATGCGCATGTCCAACTCGTCCTCACGTCATCGTCATTACCACAAACCCGAACCCAAAAAATAACCAACCTTAAACCCTACTTCGATCTCGACTGGCCCACTCGCGCAATTTCAAATCACTGCTCCATTTTTTGTAGACCCCTCATCCTCCAAGCCTCCTTCACGCCAAACACCCCCACTTGAAATCGCCGCAAATTGACAAAAACCCCAATTACGTTCATCTCCGGATTTCCGCCTCCACATAACTCTTAAAAATCATGAAATCACCCTTAAAAATCATGTTTTCCAACGACGAACCCAATTATATGATCCCTTGTCTAAATTTCGATAGTTGAAATTCATCCAAACTTTTTCCCCTCTCCGTTAACTATCGGTTTCTCTCTCTCTACTTTATAAAATTTAACGAAATCCATTTTTAAATAATCTACACTCGAAAACAAATAACTTTTGTTTTGGAATCGAGTTTTAAAACTTAATAGATAATGAGATATTGATTTTCAAAGTTGTAAGTTTAACTGTTTATGAAAAGAAAATCATGAACAGAGCAACATCCAGGAAGAAATACAGTGTCTTGATAAACTGCCATGTCAAACTCACTCATATATATACATTTTTACATAATAGATGCATATATTCTTGACCCAGATCAAAGATTTACAAAATAACTCAATTATACATATAAGTATAATAATCAGTAACTAAATAAAGATGTTTACTCACTTGTAAACATCTATGAACAACTACTGCTTTGTTTATCACTTCTTCAAGCTTTGAATTCCTTTCTTTATTTCTAATTGCAGCACTTTATTTTTATTTTTATTTTCTTTATATGTTATATGTGAGCATCAATAGGTAAACAAGGCTAGGCTTATTTATAGATGAGGTGGCTGAAGTTGTTCATGTATAGGCTTTCATGTACAGGCTTTATTATTATTATTATTATTATTATTATTATTATTATTTTCCTAATTTGATTTCTTAGATATATTGATTTATAGGATGATGTGATTACATATGTTGAATTGATATTATGTATTTATTTGATTTCCTAAGTTGATTTAATGTTTGAGTGACTGATTTATTTTATGCTTGACTTGATATTTTTCCATCATAATGTCCCATTTTTATATATATATTTCATATATATAGATCTATACACTTACATACATATCCTCACCATATATACATACATATATATATACATACATACATATATATATATATATATGTATATATATATATCCATACCTATACAATATACATATTTTATTTTACCATTTTTACATACATACATATACATTTGCATATTTACATATTCATATATACATTTAGATATACACATGTTTCCATATATATATATATATTTATATTCCCATATGCATTATTTTTATAAACATATATATATTTAAACTCATATTTATTTTTGTCATTAAAATGGAGCTTCTATATTTTTGTATATGGATATATAGATATTTTTGTCCGAGTTTAAAACGGTGAAATTTACACATATATACATATACTTGTATATCTTTTTAGATATATTTTTGCCATCAAAAGCTTTGAAATTGCAATCAATAAGCATGCATATACATTTTATCATAAATTTGAAATTGTGAAGCTATACACACACACACACACACATATATATATATTTATATATTATCATATCTACAAATTATCATTTAAAAATCTAGTATAACTTCCAATACATATATATTCAAATATCTCCAATATCAAAAAAATTATTCATTCGACTTATAAAAATTAATATTCAACAATTAAAATTATTTAATTATCCTAATAACAGACGGCTAAAAACCCGGGTCGTTACATTCCTCCCCATTTAAAAGAATTTCGTCCCCGAAATTTCCAGTATAAGTATACTCAACGCTATTCATAAGCCTACAGTATGTCCATAGATCATTCATATATAGAATCTGATTCGATCACTACTCGAATACATGACTCCAGTTTCAAACAGTATCGTTCACTCGATTCTTTAGTGCGGACTCTTATTAGGCTCCTTGATTGGTAACCTCTGCTCTCCTTGCATAGCTGTAGCTATGATAGAAAACTTTTGGTTCCATATCAAGAACCGTCATCAAATGCTCGTCGTCAAAAATCGAGTAATAGATCCTTATTTGGAACGGTGTGAAACACCTCAAAGCCTTGTACTCAAATATTAGATCAAACTATATGGGAAAAAGAAACGATCTATGTCCATCTCACACACTTGTTCAATTGGTTATCCCTAATACCAATTATATTACCTCTAATTTATGGAGGCATAGCTTCACTTATAAAATCCCCTATCATCCTCTAAGGGTATACCAAACCATAATTCAAAATTTTAATTTTGAATTCACTTAAGAATTTTAAAACACCCTGTTTTTATTCAAAACACTTTTTGAAATGATACTATATATTTAATCCATATAAACTATATATAATTAGCCCGAGTAACCCCAAAATTATACTAAGGAACTGGGTGCTACCAACAGTATCATATATTCCTTACAAGAACGATAGTACTAAAGAGAAACGTTTAACATTCGAACGCGTCTCTTACCCATTTTAGTTATTTCCAAGCTGCTCGAACTAGTTAACTTAAAATTTCTTCTTTCTTTCAACCCATTTTGAAACAATCTCTTAAATATATTTCCAGCAAAATATTTCAATGAAATATCCAATTCCAATTTGCTTTGGATTCGTTCGGGTTTAAATTCGCCCTAATCGTACAATGATAATGAGAATAATTTACTAAGTGCAAAATACTGTTCCCCTAGGCAACATTTGATCGTTACTTAGAAGATTATTCTGATCACCACAAAACAAATCGGGACTTATTTCCAAACAAATCTGAAGAAATACCCATTTTCCCCAAAATTCCTTTCCAAGGTATTTATACTTAGATATAATTCTAAGCAAGCTTTTTCCCAAAAGATTTATACACCAAAACCCCCTTTAAGCTTCAAAGCTATCTCAAATAAAATTATTATTTCCTTTCTCCAAAATTATTTTAATTAATAATATACATTTTTACTTTATAGTAAATCCAACCATACTTTTGAAACTGAATCAAAAATTGTTCTATTTAAACAAATTTATAGCAAGGTCCTAATAGTAACAATCCCCTATTAAGAAACTCGGAAATATTCTCAATACTATTATTAACCCTTTAAACCTTGAAAACCACTTTGCCAAAATCACCGGAATTTAAACTTTCGAATTTCTTTTATTTATAAGGTACATTATAATAAATCAAATCTATAAGTCATTTCCATTTAAAGGAAATCATTTCCACATATATTTTTTATTGCAAAAATATTCTAGCTTCCTTATATAAATCATTTTTCAAGTATTTATTCCAGACATATTTAAGTTTCTTTTAATAACTTCTTTTATTAAACTTAATTTAATACAACCAAATTTTATATTCAACCATTTCCAAATATTATTTCAAAATATCTCAAATTTTCTCTTAATAATATTTACTTAAACTTAATCCAATTAAGCTTTATATTTCTAAAATATTCACCCTAGAATATTCAAATTCTCTTTTTATATAAATGCCCTTAGAAAATCAATTTTCTGACTAAACTTTATTAATGAACGCCTTATGTTCAAATTGTGAAACTTAATTCACAAGGTATTCATTTCAATGCTCCCTAAATTTCTATTACCCAGTCTAGATTTCCAAAGGATGATTCAAGATAGATTTATGGATAATAGTCGATGCTCAGAAATGGACGAGCATGACCGTTCAGATCCTAGATGATAAAGATGGAATACTATCACTCCTAACACCCAAGTACAACCAAGAATAACTATAGAAAACTTCTTTTATATATCAAATATATTTCCAAGTAAAATTATTTCATTTACCCATTTAAAAAAATACTGTGTCAATTGGTCTTGTCCGAGTGTTTAGGAAATCCCTATCGATAATGTTGGTCAAACGCACCGACCAGAATTCTTAAGCCACTCAAAAGATCAAACAACACAATACAAAACATTTTTATATCACTAACAAATACACACTCTCGTATATATAAATATACTCAAACTCATTCTAGGGTGCAACTGACCCTATCTCTAATGAGTTACTCATTCTAGGGCATCACTAACCCTATCTATAATGAGTTTTATCCCACCAAAGCCTGGGTATTCGCTCAACCTAAGCTCTGATACCACGATGTCACGACCCACTTCTACGTACAGTTCGAACGGATACTTTACCACACTTGTCCCGTCCAAATTGAACAGAAAAGCGGATAGGAAGAAAAAGTAAGTAGAAAGAAGATATAAGGAAATTAGAACAACCCAGAATCTCACAGCGGAAACGAATAATCTATAATATAGGAAAAACCTTTACATAAAACAAAACTGTAATTAATATATATACAGACATCAATCAGAGTATACCGATCTATTCAACACGGACAGTTATAACACATGTCCTTACAATTGCTGATAAACACAACTAAAAAGCAACGGAAAATAATCATCTACGAGAATACGACTCTGGCCTCCATCTCCTCTCCAGAAACTCCAATCTTCCAGCTTAACCTGGAAATATGCTCGGTCTGACCCGAGCATATAGGAAAAACCACGCCCGGGTCAGCCTGGTAAAACCAGCGTGAGAAAACACACTCAATTTGAATTATCAAAGTTATCAAATCCTTTGAAAAACAAAGGTATCTCGTAAGACCACGCCACACATAAACACGACGGGTTTTTACCTTACGATAACCAAAACATTTCACATCAAATCCTCTGATATTATAATAGTGTCTAAGTACAAATACTTGTTCAAATAGCTGAAATTGTAACATTAATTAAATTCCAGCATACAAGGCTCTACAACCAAAACCGTAAAGGCACGTATTGGAGAATGAATTCCATACGAATGACTAGGCACTGGTTAACTACCTGCCACAATACACGTCTAGAAACAGCGTACCGAGGACCATGCCGGGATCCCCTGCAACACAAGACCGGACTATCCCTAATCTGGATAGACCGAATATGCTATCACCCCGGGTGTTCCCACCCTCTCTGAGCTCCTTCCATGTATCGTAGTGATAAAATGATATCCGAGGTTATCTAGAAAGGTGATAAACATACCTTACTTGGGTGCGATCCACTTAGCCTTGCTGCATCTCCCTTAATTTTCAGTCATTCCCGGTTGATGAGGCTAGAGGCTACGATTATCTTTTAATAAATTTTCACTTAGAATGCTCATTGTCCTCCAATGACAATGTACTGATAACATTCATCCATACAAGTCCGTTCTGGGTCCGAACGGAACCGAAGGCACTATTCCTACTACATCCATTTTGGAATAATCCTCAGGATTAGTAGCGATTAGCTCTTGCACTTCACTGCTCCATCTTCGACTCCATGCTCTTGTTTTCACTGCGAAAACGTACTCGTTCGATTGAAGTGGTTTTCAGATAACTTATCCGATCTCGGTCTCTTCCAAACAACGTTCGATATTTCTGGTAAACTCAACCCCGGTTCTTTATGAAATACACCGACGAAAATAAGATCGGATATCACCTCCTAACCGTTAGTGGACGGATCCCTTACCATCGTTCTAGAAGAACAAAACGAGTTTATACGTATAGTACAGCACCACGAACGGTAACTATACCGCATAATTCCTGTGTTTCTTCTAGATATTCCCAAAGTTATGTTTTTGGGTCCAGATTTGATAGTCGGTTATTTAACTATCAAATATAGAATCATCCAAACAAAGGTTTCATTTCCTATTGAAAACATTAAGCCTTATTTAATTTAAAATTTCAACAAAGTAAATTACTTAATCAAAACAGTATATGCTTATCTCACCGGATAAGTATATTCACAAACCATTCATTTCAAAATATTTGAAACCCTTTTTAAATAATATGGAAAGTACTCTGCGGTACCAACCATGGATTCGCAGCTCGATGATTACGTCTCTATCCCAGAGAAATCCAAACTTAATTGTAGGCGACTCTGCCTCTGATTACGCCATGAAAACGTACCATTACTCTCCGAAACTTTATTTAATAACTATCTTAAATTAATACTTATAAAGTTTCTATATAAATTTTTCCCAAGTTTTTAATTTAGGAAAACACTCTTCATAAAAAGGTTTACTATATAATGTATTATTTTCAAACATTCTTGAAATAATGATAATGTCTAAATACTGATTAACTCTTAAATAAAAATTAACTTTTAATCTAGTTACTACAAAATAACCTTAAATAAATAATTAAAATATATCTAAACATTTAAATAATTAAATAATTTTTAGAATAATAATTAAATACTTTTAAATAACTTTTAAGGATCATAAAATAATTGACTTTAAATCATTATCAAATAATTATTAATTTTCTTAAAACTATCATTAATAAATAATAATCATTCTCAAAATAATCTTTGGTTCAAAAGCCAACATCCAAATTTTGAAAAGGCTTAATAACTCCAACAGTACTTAATCAAGTTACCATTACCTCCAATAACTATCTAAGTTATAATCCCAGTATTCACATAACATGACATATGCAAATTGACTCACAATTAACAATTTATTGTTAAAACAATACTTATCCAATACTTGTCGATTAGAATGTAATTACGTGTCCACATTGATGTAATAGCAGAACGAAATTCATTTCTGCTAAATAAATATCCAATTTTAACTTATCAAACCAACAGTAGCAGAACGGTGATTTATTCTGCTAAACAGGGTCCAATAGATTTAATTAGCGAAACAGTGATTTACTTTCCGCTAGGCAAATGTCCAATCAACCCTATTCAATTCAGTTCAACTCAACAGTATTTATTTTGCTAATTTAAGGCACAGCCAAAAAAAAATCTGAAATCAATATCAAGATAAAAGTCAAAGTGTAGATCAATAACTAAAATCAATGATTTAAAATTAATGTTAAATCAACTTATAAATCAGAATTGAACGGGTTCTAATTAACTGAGTCGAATTTTGTTTTGATCCCGATTACTCGTCAATCAAGAAATTTAAATAAAATAAAATAATTTATTTAGTTAATTAACATGAAACAAATCATTAAAAATTTATTTATTTCCTACAATTAATTTAATAAGAAGTTTCTTATTTATTTACTTAAATGGTTAAAATCATCAAATTTTACATTGTAGAAACCCGGCAATACTAAGTCGTACAGAAGTACTTGCTGATAGAGGTTTTGACGCAAACCCTTCGCATCGATTAGATTTAGAATGGGAAGAGAAATAGAGTTTCAAGTTCTATAGGTTGTTAATATAAAACAAATTTAATTTCCCCTTAAAAAAATCAAACCCAACCCTCATCAAACTAGGCCCGGCCAACTTAACAAACCCAAAACCAACTTCCTCCAGTTTGTCCTCTCCTCCCTCTTCCGTTTGAACTTACCCAACCATGCACGAATTTGTGCATAGAGCCTTGCACATGCACCCAAAATTCAGACGACACCCCTTGCGAGTCGCCTTCGCTCTCCACCTCACGCCCATCCACCTTGAAGCCACGACAACATGCCAATTCAAAATTCGAACATGCCACTGGATCCTGGAACAATACCGCACCTCACCCAAGCGCCTCGCCTCGCCACCACGATCCACCATCCCGTACCAGAATTTGTCCAGAGCATCGCCACAACCTCCACCACCTATTCCTCGCCACAACCTCCACCACCGATTCCCCACGGTGCGCATGTCCAACTCGTCCTCACGTCATCGTCATTACCACAAACTGAACCCAAAAAACAAACCAACCTTAAACCCTACTTCGATCTCGACTGGCCCACTCACGCAATTTCAAATCACCGCTCTATTTTTAGTGGACCCCTCATCCTCCAAGCCTCCTCCACGCCAAACACCCCCACCTGAAATCGCCTAGATCGTCGCGAATTGAAAAAAACCCCAATTACGTTCATCTCCAGATTTCCGCCTCCACACAACACTTAAAAATCATGAAATCACCCTTAAAAATCATGTTTTCCAACGACGAACCCAATTATATGATCCCTTGTCTAAATTTCGATAGTTGAAATTCGTCCAAACTTTACCCCCTCTCCGTTAACTATCGGTTTTTCTCTCTACTTTATAAAATTTAACGAAATCAATTTTTAAATAATCTACACTCGAAAAGAAATAACTTTTGTTTTGGAATCGAGTTTTAAAACTTAATAGATAATGAGATATTGATTTTCAAAGTTGTAAGTTTAACTGTTTATGAAAAGAAAACCATGAACAGAGCAACACCTAGGAAGAAATATAGTGTCTTGATAAACTGCCATGTCAAACTCACTTATATATATATATATATATGCATTTTAACATAACAGATGCATATATTCTTGACCCAGATCAAAGATTTAACAAAATAACTCAATTATACATAGAAGTATAATAATCAGTAACAAAATAAAGATGTTTACTCACTTGTAAACATCTATGAACAACTACTACTTTGTTTATCACTTCTTCAACTTTGAATTCCTTTCTTTATTTCTAATGGCAGCACTTTATTTTTCTTTTCTTTTCTTTTTATGTTATATGTGAGCATCAATAGGTAAACAAGGCCAGGCTTATTTATAGATGAGGTGGCTGAAGTTGTTCATGTACAGGCTTTATTATTATTTTTTTCCTGATTTGATTTTTTGGATATATTGATTTATAGGCTGATGTGATTCCATATGTTGAATTGATATTATGTATTTATTTGATTTCCTAAGTTGATTTAATGTTTGAGTGATTTGATTTATTTTATGCTTTACTTGATATTTTTCCATCATGATGTCCCCTTATGTATATATATTTCATATATATAGATCTATGCACTTACATACATATCCTCACCATATATACATACATACATACATATATATATATATATATATGCATACATATACAATGTACATATTTTATTTTACCATTTTAACATACATACATATACATTTGCATATTTACATATTCATATATACATATAGATATACACATGTTTCCATATATATGTATATATATATATATTCCCATATGCATTATTTTTATAAACATATATATTTATACTCATATGTATTTTTGTCATTAAAATGGAGCTTCTATATTTTTGTATATGGATATATAGATATTTTTGTCCGAGTTTAAAACGGTGAAATTTACACATATATACATATACTTGTATATCTTTTTAGATATATTTTTGCCATCAAAAGCTTTGAAATTGCAATCAATAAGCATGCATATACATTTTATCATAAATTTGAAATTGTGAAGCTATACACACACAGATATATATATATATATATATATTCATATATACAAATTATCATTTAAAAATATAGTATAACTTCCAATACATATATATTCAGATATCTCCAATATCAAAAAGTTTATTCATCCGACTTATAAAAATTAATATTCAACAATTAAAATTAGTTAATTATCCCAATAACAGACGGCTAAAAACCCGGATCGTTACAAAAATAGTGCCAACGAAGCTTCCTTTTGCAGAGGTAGTTAGGTGCCAGTGGCCAAAGACTACCGAGACAAGACAAGAAAACCTCAAAAGGTGCGAACGGTCAATGAAGAAGACTAGTGGGGGATTCTGCTGGGGAGTGGGTTGTAACCGGGCAACTCGGTTTTTGGAAGGCATGTTGTATGTCGGACCGCCATCAGTTGTCGTCGTCTACTAATAACCGTTGGTAGCTTTGCTTTGATTATTCCATATGTTAATGTCGAGTGGACCACTTTTGATTGTAGAACTGGCCGTTCGGGTTGGTTGCGAGCTAAGTTAAGTGGGCGAGCCAAATGTACTAACCATTGGAAATACGCGGGTCGAAGTAAGGACATAGATGCAGGCTGAGATGTTGGTTGTTCAAGCCATGGGTTGGGCTACGCAGGTCGGCCCATCTTGTATATAGGCCTGTCAACGGGTCGGATTCGGTCCGCGCATCTTAAAATCTGGACCTGAACCTGATTACAATAATCAAAACCCGAGTCCGCCTAAACCCCTAGGGTTTTTCAAAACAAATACCCGAACCCAACCCATCGAGCTTTTTAAGCCCGTTGGGTAATGCATGTATACCAAATTCATAATATTTATGTTAAAACTATATTTTAAACTTGCAATTTTTGTAAAATTTGTAAATAAACAATGTTAACATACAAATTGGATGTTGATGTAGCCCAGTTCACAACAAAAGTATGTTAAAACATCTACATGCGAACAAACAAAATGGTAACAAATAACATACACACTCATGTTTTTATATGACAGAAAAGTTATAATCAGATCGGACCCAAACCAGATCGGTTTTTGAGAAAACCGTTCCCCTAATTGTAACCGAGTTGGGATTGCGTTGGGCCTGGTAGTTAAGGAAAAATCCATACCAACGTTAATATGGCGGATTCGGCTCGGGCTCGGGTCGAAACTCGTACCGTTGACATGCCTACTTGTATGTGCGACAACTGTCCTTTCACATGTACATATTCAATCCTTTATTCTATTGCATATTAATTACTTGTATATATCATAATAGTTAAACGCCATACTAATTTTACTTAATTTAAAAGTTAAATTACATATAAACGCTCTTAGGGTGCGTTTTTTGGGAATGAAAACGGGAAATCTAAGCGGAGCATTTGAGCGGGGTATTTGAGCGAGGAAGTTGGTTGAATGAGGAATGTGTCTGACGATACGAACGGAGTATTTGAGCCGAGTAGTTGAATTGAATGATGAGAATGAGAACATAAATCAATGGCTGTTGGTGGCTACAGTTGGTGACGCGTCTGACGCCAACGTACCTCCAACATTCACCAAACGAAGTTGGGAACGGAGCTAAACCACGTTTGGCCGTTCAATGCGTCGGACGTGTCACCGATGGAAACGGTGTAAAAAAAACCGAGAACGGTAGCTTAGTTGTTACTATTTAATCAAAACTAGTTAAAGTAATAATATAAAACTTCTTTTAACGTGATTTAAAATAAATAGCTTGCTCGTACATTATTAAGATATGGCGTGCAAAATAAAGTGCAATGATACTAAGTTTAGGATTCATTTGATCTTTTGTGGAAAGGATCAAATCTACGTAGGGGTTGACTTTGCTTATATTATGGGCAAAAATGAAAAGTTGAGAGCTTTAGATCAGCTCGGTAGATCTAAGCATTATCATATAATAATATAACCAAGTAAGATATGATTAATAACGAGGCATTCTATAACAAAGTGACAAAAACACACCAATTAAAGGCTAGACCTTGAATGTGATTTTCTAGGGAAAATCTGGACATACTTGCACTTTATTATTTTAAAATTGAAGGCAACTTTAGTTAGGCTAGACTTGTACACGGTAGATGTGGCTACCATCTTATTCACCTCTCACGGAAGAATTTGTCACAGTTAGTTATAAACCTCTCTTCCAACTTCATGGGCGAATATATATGAATTTCATGTTTGTAGCTAGTACTATTCCTGTGTTTTCTTCTTTTCTTTGTTAGGTCCCACGAGCTATAGACGATTTGAAATGGAAAGTTACTCCAGTTTGCACCTATATGTATATATCGCAGTTTGATTCATCCATGGGTGGATTGCTATCGTTTCACAATCCTACGTATACATTCTACACTGTATTACTGTCTCTCTATGTGCGCCAAATATTGACACTTTACCTAACCCAAATAACAGCTTCAGATTTCCTGATCTTTTTATTTTTATTTCCAGATCTTCTTCCTGTTTTCCACTTTTCATGTTATTTTCATGTCTGCCTTAATTTGGGTGTTTATCCTCAAGGAAGATTTAGCTACGTTTGCAACGAAATGAAAAGAGCAGAAAAAGGGCTTATAATGAAAACGACCCGAATGGGAAAATTAAACCACAATATTTTGATGAGGAGTAGAAATAAACCGGCTATGTCTAACATGTTGTACGCATCCAACTCAACGGTTCAATTTCACTATTTCCTCTAACGAGTCATTTCAGTGATCACACACGTGATAGAATTTACAACAACAAACGGATGAAGAAGGAAATTTCGTCCGAGGCTTGTCGTAACAATTTTCTTATGACTTTATTCAAAGTCTTCCAAGATACAACAGACGTGATCAGATCGAGATTGTGGTGTGTATGATCTTCTGTGTGGTACGCAGGAGCGCACGGATTTTAAAGTTTTCAGAAACGAGGAGGAAGAAGAGAAAAATTGGAGTGGAAAAACGATCGCGCTTCTTCGTTTGCAACGGCCGCGTCTCTTCGTTTGCAACGCTTATTTTTGTTTGAAAAGCAGCGTCCGTTCAGTTATTGGACCCCGGCGCAGTTCGGTTCGGTATGGGCAGGCGGCGGCGCAAGCATGTGTTAGTTCATGGCCATATAGGCCCCCTCTCGCACAAAATTACCTGATCCTAAGGGCCAATATGGGTTTGAGGGAGTAGTATATAAACATGAATACTACCTTATTTTTGGCGATGTGGGACAATATCTCATTCATCTATAAAGGCCTCTAACAATCCCCCACAAGAATAACGATATATGTCTCCCCCACACAAAGTGTAATATCACACAGTTTATATGGAACTAATGCTATATCGAGGATAAGTAGATATTTCACTTTGAACTTTCCATAATTAAAACTTATCGGATATACTTGGCTAATTGATGAATTATTTCATCTTGAACCGTCAGTCGTTTGTGCATAACCGGACAATAAGCTTTACAAAGCATTGTTTCCCTTCACATCCAATCTCTTGGTTGTGTTCATTTTGGTCCTGAACAAATTTGGTTCTACGAGTATTTTAAAGAATTTAAGCCTTTAATATTCTTATAGAGCCGACCCAGCTCACACTAATATAGATGATTGCAACCATTAAGAGTATCCTACATATACCCCACTTGTTATTTTCAAGATATGGTCATCATTAAAAAGCATAGGTTTAACCTTTTAATACTTCTGTAGGCATGCATTCTATCGTGCACCATAAGAATGAAGTAGGACTAAGTCCAAAGAAATGTATTACTTCTTGAGTTACTCAGAACTGATTTGCCTATTGATCCTAGTCCGTGGGATCTCCAGTCGTTAGGATAGGTTTTCGTATAAGATAACTCTTGTTGGTTTAGGCTTTTAAACTCATTCCCCTCGATGCGCAGTCAATTTTCTCTTTTGATAATCCATTAGTAAATGGATCTGTAAGGTTATCAGTAGTTCTCACATAATCAATGGAAATAGTTCTATTTGAGAGTAACTGCCTAACTGTGTTATGGCGTCGACGAATATGTCGTGACTTTCCATTATACACAAAGTTTTGCGTTCTGCTTAACGCTGCTTGATTATCACAGTGTATGCATACGGCCGGTACAGATTTAGACCAAAATGGAATATCTTCTAAAAAATGACGAAGCCATTCTGCTTCTTCGCCTGCTATATCTAAAGCGATGAACTCCGATTCCATAGTGAATCGAGCTATGCACGTTTTTTAGTAGATTTCCATGACACTGCTGCTCCTGCTAGGGTGAAAACATAATCACTAGTTGATTTAGATTCCTCTAAATCAGAAATCCAGTTTGCATCACTATATCCTTCTAAGACGGTAGGATTTTTTCCATAATGTAGGGAAAAGTTCATGGTACTCTTTAAATATCTCAACACTCTCATTAGTGCTTTCCAATGTTCCTTTCCTGGGTTGCTTGTATACCTGCTTAGTTGACTTATTGCATAAGCTATATCTGGTCTTGTGCAATTCATGAGGTACATTAGATGTGGGGCCCCACCTCTATACCCACGCTAGGCAAGGACACTACGGGGTAATGCCGTCAACTAGCGCGGAGAATAAGGCTGTTGAGGAGCGACCATCCGTGTGATTGCTTTGTGCGAGCACCGATATGTCAGATAAAAATCCGACATACCGATACAAACTCAAAACAGCTACACAATGGCTATATATATAATCTTCGGAAACAAATATAGAAATAAGCATAACATAAATCAGTCATAGACAGTTCATATCACAAAGGCGGAAATAGATATGAATATAACACATGAAAGTGTACATCAGAGTAGTGGTCAAATAAGATCCACAATAACACAAAAGAATAGATACAAGTGCAAGGCAAAAGAATATGTATACATCAAGGAGTCTAAATCTCAAATGTATACAACAAAAACTACTAAACTAGAGTAGTTAGCCAAAAGTCAGATGATGGATTCCAGATAGGAAGTCATGAGGAAGCATCTGTAATATCACAGTCTGACCCGAGTATTATTTAAGAAGAAAATAATAAACGGATCAGTCTAGCTATAATTATCAGATAAAATGAGATATAAGAAGAGATATAATAATAAAACGTATGATAACCAAAAATGTCATACTACGTCAAGTATACATTAGAAAACCCACAAAAGTCATACAATATCTCAAGAATCTCATAGCTCCAAAAGGAACGTCATATTCTTTATTTAATTCACCAAGCCACAAAAATGACATAAGTATCAATGCCAATGGTAAAAGCTGGTGAAACATAAATTCCAGAAATCAATAATTAGAAATCCAGAAATCACAAGAAAAGGATGGCCAATCCCATAAAAGTACCAAGGCCAATCACAAGGGTTAATGACACACAAATTCACCAATGCACAAATATTGATAGTGCTTATTAATGTAAATCACGAAAATTGGTGAAACACAAATTCTAGAAATCATCAATTAGAAATCCTGAAAGATCACAAAAAGGAAAAGAAGCCTATCACAAGAACGAGAGCATTAAAGCTCATCAACACGTGTATCACAAGAACGGCCCGAAGACCATGAGCCGAAGCTCCACAAGAACGGCCCGAAGACCATGAGCCGAAGCTCCACAAGAAGGATCTTCACAGACCCACAAGTGTAGATTACACTAAGCTAGTAAATATATGAGTTTAGCTTCATGTCCCATAACCACTAGCTTAACTTAAATATTTACGAACAAATTGTAGACTTCCACTCGCACTTAAGTGTCAATTACACTAAACTAGTAAATATATGAGTTTAGCTTCATGTCCCATAACCACTAGCTTAACTTAAATATTTACGAGCAAATTGTAGATTTCCACTAGAAAATTATCACAAAGGATTCAATCGAACAAGTCCAAGAATTAACTGACGAAGTAAACGCAAGCGTTTCATACCACTTGTTTTACTAAGCCGTTTAATTAGATTTCTCATACGAATGAGGTAAAGGTTTGTATATACTAATAGATTGGAAAACGGTTTTGATAAACGATTTTGATATTGAAAATAGAGTTGAAATCATCTTTGTCGAAGAGTTTGAATATTTACTACTAGTATAGAAAACCTTTGTATTTTTAAAAGTGACAAATCACAAAACGATTTTAGAAACAATCAATCATCAAAGTTCACATTCGAAGACGTGAATAAAATCCAAAGAAATCGATACTGAATCCATCAAAGTGGATATTCACATAAACCCCGAAAAAGAAGTCATCAAAGTCGATAATAATTGATAACAATAAGTCGGATCAACAAAAATCGATAAACCTTGGAAATTTACTCGAAAATAGGCAAATTAGGCAAAATCAGCAGTTCCAGACGTCTGGTAGGTGTTCCCAGACGTCTGGCCCAAGGTTCTGGAAGTTTAAGTGTTTTCTCCCTTCTATTTTTAATTCCTGGGCCATTTCAGACGTTTGAAAATTTCAACCAGACGTCTGAATTTGATTTCAGACGTTTGGATTTTGTTTCAGACGTCTGGATTTTGTTACTGCCTTTTCCAGACCCCTTTTCAGATGTCTGAATTTTTCAACCAGACGTTTGGATTTGATTTCAGACGTTTGAAATTTTCTGCTAGGCAAAAAAAAACAGCCTAGCTCAAAAACGACAAATCAAACCGAAACGCGATCGAACGAGCGACGAGCACTAAGGGTTTACACCAATCGGCAACCCGGCCCTATAAGCACTTCGATGCATCACCAAAAACATGTTCAAACATCCATAAAAGGATTTTCATAAAATTGAACCAAAACACCAAAAATTGGAGAATTCACAAAACCAATTCAAATCACAGCAAATGAACACAAGATAGATGTTAGGAATTCATACCTAACAACAAAGATAGATATAGACATAGATGTGAGATAAAAATCTCACCTTTTCACAAAATCAATGAAGAAGAAGCTATAGAGCAATGGCAAGGACAATCACTCTTCAATTCCAACTCAACAAGCTTGAATCTAAGCTTAAAAGAGAAACATTTCCTAAATTAGGTTTAGGTAATTTCTGAAATTGAAAGGAGAAGGAGTTGGAGAAGATGAAGAGGATGCTTACCAATAGCTTCTCTTTGAATTTGGAGGTAGAAGCTTGAATTTGCAATAGAACTAGGGCTTGGAGTTTTTATTTCCCATCTCTCCCTCCATTGTTGCTAAAGCTTGAGTGTTAGGAGAAATGAAGAAATGAAGAGAAGAGGGGGTGGAGTAAAGATATAACCAGATTTGGACAAGTGGGCTGAACCCAACCCAAAGTCCAAAGTGAAAAAGTAGCAAAATTCTACTAACTCCAAACATATCGAAGCTTATACTAAAAAAGGTCGCAAACGGCATTTTGAACTCAATGGAAGTGGTCTCGAGTCCTAATTCGACTGTTTTCAAAAGGTAGCTTTTCGGACATCAATCCGATTAACGGTTCTATATTTAAATAAAATATTTATATATAAAATCGATAAATATGCGGGTTGTTACAGACTCTCCTCCTTAAAGAAATTGCGTCCTCGTAATACTTAAGAAGAAAACAAATAGTAACAACCATAAAAGCATATCGATACAAAAGAAAATTTGAAATAAGAAGTTCAGCAAAAAGAGCACGAAAGAGTAAACCCGGACGAGTTCGCTCGATGAATTCTCTAGATTTCCCAAGAGCAATCCTTGGGATTAGAGAACCATTGAACTTTCACAAGAAGAACATCTTTATTTCGAAGGCGCTCAACCCCCGAAGAAATGATGCGAATAGAATGTTGCTCAAAAAGTCAAATCTGGTGAAATTTCAATTTCTTCAACAACACCGGGCTCAAGAATAAAATCGGAATCCCTAAGGTATTTCCGTAGTTGAGAGACGTGGAAAACGTTATGAATAGCAGAAAACTGAGCCGGTAATAAAGGCGATAAGCCACGAAACAAATACGTTCGGTAATGAGAAATAGATCAATATATCGAGGTGCTAACTTTCCCGATCAACAAAAACGCACAACACCCATCATAGGCGAAACACAAATGAATCCCAATAAAGTTTGGACCTAAAACCAGCTTCTCACCGGCTTCAAGCCAACTCGAAGGAAATTGGCACGGCCTTCCGTAGAGTGCCTCGAAAGATGCCATACCAATACTAGATAGGAAGCTATTAATATAGGAAAACTCAATAAGAGAAATATGATCTTCCCAACTTCCACCAAAATCAAGAACACAAGCACGAAGAAGATCTTCAAGAGTTTGATTCACACGCCTGATTTGTCCATCGGATCGAGGACGATAAACGGTTCTAGAATTAAGCTTTGTTTCCAAAGCTTTTGAAGACCTTACCAAAATCCACTAATAAAATAATGGATCATGATCGCTAACAATAGAAGTAGGAATTCCACGTAATTTAACAATTTCTTTAACAAGAGTTATGCCAAAAGAGGAACGGTCCGATTAGACCGAACGGGAATAAAATGGGCGGATTTAGTAAGTCTATCAACTATCACCCATAAGCTATCATGGCCCAAACGAGAACGGGGAAGGGCCGTCAATAAAATCCATGGAAATATGATCCCACTTCCACATTGGGATGGCTAAAGGTTGCAATAACCCACCGGGCCTTTGATGCTCGGCCTTTACGAGTTGGAAAGTCATGCAACGCTTCACGAAGTTAGCAATATCAGATATCATCCCATCCCAATAATAGAGTCGCTTCATATTCGCGTACATTTTACTACTACCAGGATGAATGGTAAATATAGAACGATGAGAATCATCCAAAATGTCTTTACGAAGATCACTAATATTTAGCACGATAAGTCTACCAAATTTTCAAATACCGCCATGAGCATCAATATCAAAGTTTTTCAACACTTCAATATCAATTTTATCCCTAAAATTTCGGCTAAGAAGAGCCAATTCGGGATCTAGCTTTTGAGCTTCAAGAATGCGGTCAAAAAGAAGAGGATGAGTCTCAAAGCTACATAAAACAAGAGATGAACTTGAATTGGATTCACGATCTCGAATCTCTCAAGTGGACAAGATCTCGAGATCATTTCATTCAGATATCATCAAAGAAATAACCGCTTGTTGCTTAAGACTAAGGGCATCGGCAACACGATTCTCCCATCCGGGAGTAAACAAAGAGTATCAAGATCATAAGATGCAAGGAACTCGAACCAACATTGTTGACACCAGTTAAGTTCCTTATGAGAAAATAAGTATTCCAAAGATTTATGATCAAGGTGGAGAACAAATTTCTCCCCCAAAAATGATGATGCCAAACTCTAAAAGCAAAAACAATAGCCGCGAGCACTAGATCATGAGTGGCATACCTAGTCTCGATAGGCTTTAATGGTTTAGAAACATAAGTGATAGCACGTTCTCTTTCGCAAGGGAACGGCATCGAAACCAGTACGATTAGCATTGGTACAAAAGATAAAATCTTGGTTTCCTTCGGGAATAACAAGAATAAGAGTATCGGAAAAGAATTCTTTCAAATAATCTTCTTTCCCGAAAAGCTAAAACTTTCAAAAATTACAATTATCTTTATTTAACAATCTTTCTAGAATTTTTTTTTATATAAGTCAATTTATTGTGTCAAATTGTCTCATCAAAGCGTTTAGGAGATTCCTATCGATAACGTTGATCAGGTGCATCGACCAGAATTCTTAAAGCACTCAATGGGCAATACAATCACAAAATCATCTTCCATATGATAAAAATATCTCTTAGAAGTTTTAAGAGTATTCTTTGTTCATTGAAGAACAAAATCCAATTATACTTATAAATAAATCTTATGAAAAAGATTTGCAAAATTTTAAGTTGCTATTTCCATCCAAAATCAATAAATACAAAAATGAAGTCATCGAGATACTCATAGAAGACTCGATTTATAAAATGGATGAAATAAGCTGGACCAACTGAATGACATAATAAGTCATTCATAAGAATCATAACGGTTACGGAATGCGGTAAGTTGAAGGCTAACTTCCGCAACTCGTAGCAAATGAAAACCGGTGGCAAGGTCGAGCTGAAAAGACCTTAACACCACTCAAAAGATTTCTTAGGCGATAATCCTAAGACAAGCTCAAAAATATCGGAAATTCTCAAACTACATGAATGAGAGAAATAATACTTTCCTCATCATGAGGGCTTAAAGAATTTAATGATGCCATCCAATTGGAATCATAATCACAAAGAAAAATAGAAATCTGCTTAACAGATTGAAAATGTCGAAGATGAATAGTCCACACGAGACAAAGTATATGGCTTCATAATAATTAAGCCAATCCTTACAAAAGTTAATTCCGAAGCATAAGTAAAAATCGGATCGGAAAGAAAAAATCACATAAAATAATTTCGACATCAATAAAAAGCAAATTGAGTGTTGCGGATCCACCAATCCGGATTCGCAATCCTCAAAGAAGTCATCAAGCCCAGAAATGTTTAAAGGAATAGAATCACGAGTTCTTTTGATATAAAAATAATGAGATGAAACCCATATCAAAAAGAACTCGAATAAGATAATCACAAAAGAAATATCGTCAAGGATAAAAGAAGAATTACCTTGACCAAGAGAAGTGTCACAAGGGGCTTGAACAACATTTAGCTCTCCCTCTCTCCTACTTTGGAGTATGGGACATGTAGATATAAGATGGCCCGAACTTTTGCAATAACGACAAAAAAATGGTTTCGGGCACTCATTTGCATAGTGGTCCGTAAGACCACAATTGTAGCATCGTCCACGACTAGAGGTAGGAGTCTTTGCTACTGAAGTTTCTTTCTTGCTTAGAAGTTTGGAGCATGCAGAAATATGATGACCTAAATTTTTACAATAACGACAAAAGAGCGGCTCCGGACACTCCTTTGCATAGTGGTCCGTGGAACCACAATTGTAGCATCCTCCACGATTAGGGATTGGAGTCTTTGCCACCAAAGTAGTTTGCTTCACTCTCTTATTGGGATTAAGACTCTTGAACTTAATATGCCTCTTCTTGGAAATCCCAATATCACTATCACTTCCTTTACAAACCTCTTCATGTCGAAGAGTGATATCCACAAGCTGATTGAAAGGAACTTCAAGTTTCAAAGGTAAAACCATTTCGGGGTTCTTACACAAAGCACAGATAAACCTTTGATTCTTTACAAGATCCAAAAGTTGTTGGGCAGACATGAATACGCCATCCAGAGAAGGACTACTGGATTGACCGGCGCTAGGACTGCCAGATCCAACCATTTCTTCTTCTTTAAGAAAGAAAGAAAGAAGAAGAAAAAGTTATTCACAGAATGAATTTCAATCAAACTTGATTGATAAAACAAGGAATCATAAAAAGAAAATAGGATAGAACGGTACGAAGACTCGAATCAAATCCTATGGCACGATTCCTAAGAAAGACTTAGGACAATAATCCTTGCTAGATTATTCCACATTGTTCCGAAGTTTGGCTCTGATACCATGTTGTGGGGCCCCACCTCTATACCCACGCTAGGCAAGGACACTACGGGGTAATGCCGTCAACTAGCACGGAGAATAAGGCTGTTGAGGAGCGACCATCCGTGTGATTGCTTTGTGCGAGCACCGATATGTCAGATAAAAATCCAACATACCGATACAAACTCAAAACAACTACACAGTGGCTATATATATAATCTTCGGAAACAAATATAGAAATAAGCATAACATAAATCAGTCATAGACAGTTCATATCACAAAGGCGGAAATAGATATGAATATAACACATGAAAGTGTACATCAAAGTAGTGGTCAAATAAGATCCACAATAACACAAAAGAATAGATACAAGTGCAAGGCAAAAGAATATGTATACATCAAGGAGTCTAAATCTCAAATGTATACAACAAAAACTA
This sequence comes from Allium fistulosum, assembly GCA_030737815.1. Lineage (NCBI taxonomy): Eukaryota > Viridiplantae > Streptophyta > Magnoliopsida > Asparagales > Amaryllidaceae > Allium > Allium fistulosum. The sequence continues at coordinate 639,654,005 of CM060903.1, read as the reverse complement.
CTAAACTAGAGTAGTTAGCCAAAAGTCAGATTATGGATTCCAGATAGGAAGTCATGAGGAAGCACCTGTAATATCTCAGTCTGACCCGAGTATTATTTAAGAAGAAAATAATAAACGGATCAGTCTAACTATAATTATCAGATAAAACGAGATATAAGAAGAGATATAATAATAAAACGTATGATAACCAAAAATGTCATACTACGTCAAGTATACATTAGAAAACCCACAAAAGTCATACAATATCTCAAGAATCTCATAGCTCCAAAAGGAACGTCATATTCTTTATTTAATTCACCAAGCCACAAAAATGACATAAGTATCAATGCCAATGGTAAAAGCTGGTGAAACATAAATTCCAGAAATCAATAATTAGAAATCCAGAAATCACAAGAAAATGATGGCCAATCCCATAAAAGTACCAAGGCCAATCACAAGGGTTAATGACACACAAATTCACCAATGCACAAATATTGATAGTGCTTATTAATGTAAATCACGAAAATTGGTGAAACACAAATTCTAGAAATCGTCAATTAGAAATCCTGAAAGATCACAAAAAGGAAAAGAGACCTATCACAAGAACAGGAGCATTAAAGCTCACCATCACGTGTATCACAAGAACGGCCCGAAGACCATGAGCCGAAGCTCCACAAGAAGGATCTTCACAGACCCACAAGTGTAGATTACACTAAGCTAGTAAATATATGAGTTTAGCTTCATGTCCTATAACCACTAGCTGAACTTAAATATTTACGAACAAATTGTAGACTTCCACTCGAACTTAAGTGTCAATTACACTAAACTAGTAAATATATGAGTTTAGCTTCATGTCCCATAACCACTAGCTTAACTTAAATATTTACGAGCAAATTGTAGATTTCCACTAGAAAATTGTCACAAAGGATTCAATCGAACAAGTCCAAGAATTAACCGACGAAGTAAACGCAAGCGTTTCATACCACTTGTTTTACTAAGCCGTTTAATTAGATTTCTCATACGAATGAGGTAAAGATTTGTATATACTAATAGATTGGAAAACGGTTTTGATAAACGATTTTGATATTGAAAATAGAGTTGAAATCATCTTTGTGGAAGAGTTTGAATATTTATTACTAGTATAGAAAACCTTTGTATTTTTAAAAGTGACAAATTACAAAACGATTTTAGAAACAATCAATCATCAAAGTTCACATTCGAAGACGTGAATAAAATCCAAAGAAATCGATACCGAATCCATCAAAGTGGATATTCACATAAAACCCGAAAAAGAAGTCATCAAAGTCGATAATAATTGATAACAATAAGTCGGATCAACAAAAATCGATAAACCTTGGAAATTTACTCGAAAATAGGCAAATTAGACAAAATCAGCAGTTCCAGACGTCTGGTAGGTGTTCCCAGACGTCTGGCCCAAGGTTCTGGAAGTTTAAGTGTTTTCTCCCTTCTATTTTTAATTCCTGGGCCATTTCAGACGTCTGAAAAAATCAACCAGACGTCTGAATTTGATTTCAGACGTCTGGATTTTGTTACTGCCTTTTCCAGACCCCTTTCCAAACGTCTGGATTTTTCAACCAGACGTTTGGATTTGGTTTCAGACGTCTGAAATTTTCTGCTAGGCAAAAAAAACAGCCTAGCTCAAAAACGACAAATCCAAACCGAAACGCGATCGAACAAGCAACGAGCACTAAGGGTTTACACCAATCGGCAACCCGGCCCTATAAGCACTTCGATGCATCACCAAAAACATGTTCAAACATCCATAAAAGGATTTTCATAAAACTGAACCAAAACACCAAAAATTGGAGAATTCACAAAACCAATTCAAATCACAGCAAATGAACACAAGATAGATGTTAGGAATTCATACCTAACAACAAAGATAGATATAGACATAGATGTGAGATAAAAATCTCACATTTTCACAAAATCAATGAAGAAGAAGCTATAGAGCAATGGCAAGGACAATCACTCTTCAATTCCAACTCAACAAACTTGAATCTAAGCTTAAAAGAGAAACATTTCCTAAATTAGGTTTAGGTAATTTCTGAAATTGAAAGGAGAAGGAGTTGGAGAAGATGAAGAGGATGCTTACCAATAGCTTCTCTTTGAATTTGGAGGTAGAAGCTTGAATTTGCAATAGAACTAGGGCTTGGAGTTTTTATTTCCCATCTCTCCCTCCATTGTTGCTAAAGCTTGAGTGTTAGGAATTAGAAATAAAGAAATGAAGAGGAGAGGGGGTGGAGTAAAGATATAACCAGATTTGGACAAGTGGGCTGAACCCAACCCAAAGTCCAAAGTGAAAAAGTAGCAAAATTCTACTAACTCCAAACATATCGAAGCTTATACTAAAAAAGGTCGCAAACGGCATTTTGAACTCAATGGAAGTGGTCTCGAGTTCTAATTCGACTGTTTGCAAAAAGTAGCTTTTCGGACATCAATCCGGTTAACGATTCTATATTTAAATATAAAATCGATAAATATGCGGGTTGTTACATTAGACATCCTATTACACGAGAGTATTCCAGATGAATTACACTCCCATTAGTGTTTTTATGCAGTACTTCCGATGGATTAAAAGGTGTTCTTACTCCTTTAATTCCGTAATTTTGTAATTTTTTCAATCACTTTTTCCACATAGTGTGACTAAGATAATTCAATTCCATTATGTGTTTTTATTATTTTGATTCCTAAAATAACGTGTGCAACTCCTAAAGCTTTTATATTGAAATTATTGATTAACATTTTCTTTATGGTCTCTATTACCTTACAATTAGGACCAAAGATTAGCATATCGTCTACATATAAATAGGTCATCACCTATGATTGTTCAACTTGTTTATAATAAATACATTTATCACATTCATTTATACGAAAATCATTTTTCATCATGACACCATCAAATTTTGCGTGCCATTGTTTTGGAGCTTGTTTTAGTCCGTATAATGATTTTACTAATCTACATACTTTGTTTTCATTTCCTTAGGAAATAAAACCATCGGGTTGCTCCATGTAAATCTCCTCATCAAGATTTCCATTTAAGAATGCCGTTTTTAAATCCATTTGATGAATCTCTAGATTATATATGGATGCAATTGCTATTAACATTCTTATAGAGGTTATTCGTGTAACCGGTGAATAAGTATCAAAGAAGTCTATACCTTCCTTTTGACGATATCCTTTGGCTACCAATCTTGCTTTATATCTGTCGATAAAGCCATCTGGTTTCATCTTCTTTTTGAAGATCCATTTGCAACCAATCGGTTTTATTCCAGATGGAAAATCAACTATTTCCCAAGTTTTATTACTTAGAATTGAATCAATTTCACTTTTGATTGCTTCTTTCCAACATGAAGATTCAAAAGATGACATTGCTTCCCTGTACGTTTGAGGTTCGTGTTCTAGCATGTATGTTAGAAATTCTGAACCAAATGTCTCGGACATTCTTTCTCTTACGCTTCTTCTTGGTTCAATTTTCTCAATTTCACGATGAGTTTCATCTTCATGTGGCTTGCTTGATTCTTCTCTTGTCCTTTTAGGGATATAATTTCCTTCATTCCTTTTTTATGGAAACACATCTTCAAAGAATGAGTCATCTCTCAACTCTATGATTGTATTTACATTAATATCAGCTATATCAGACTTAAATACCAATAATCTGTAGACATTACTATTTTGGGCTGGCCCTAGATAGTAACAGTCTACGGTTTTTGGTCCAAGTTTGACTTTCTTGGGAGAAGGAACTGGAACTTTTGCCAAGCACCCCTACACTTTGAGGTATTTGAAACTTGGTATGTGTCCTTTCCATAACTCATATGGAATTGTTCCTGTTTTATTGTGAGGAACCTTGTTTAATATGTGATTAGACATATTTAAGTCTTCCTCCCATAAGTTCGTCGGTAGACCATAGGTCAATAGCATTGCATTTATCATATCTTTTAATGTTCTATTCTATCTCTCGAAAATACCATTTTGTTGTGGTGAATATGGAGCTGTTGTTTGATGAATTATACCAGTTTCTACACAGAATTGTTCAAATGGTGATTCATATTCTCCACCTCGATCAGTTCTCAATATCTTGATCTTTTTATTTAACCGATTTTCTACTTCAGCCTTATATTTTATAAACGACGTAATTGCTTCATCTTTACTATTCAAAAGATATACATAACAATATCGTTTATAGTCGTCAATAAAAGTGATAAAGTACTTTTTCCCACCTCTTGTAGGTAATGAGTTAAAATCACTTAAATCAATGTGAACCAGAGCTAGTGGTTCAGTACTTCTATCAACAGTATGGAATGGGTTTTTAACCAATTTGGCTTCTACACATGTCTCACATTTGTAGTTTTTATGTACTTGGAGTTTAGGAATTAATCCCAAGTTTGCTAATTTTTTTCATTTTTCGGAAATTTATGTGTCCTAATCTATCTGTCATAGTAAAATTTCATGCTCAACCAAATAAGAAACTTCATTTTTATTAATAGCACAATCAGAATACATAGTTTTATTGCCGACTACGGCTACATTTGCCTTAAATAGGCCATCACATAAATAACCCCTTCTTATATAAATTACAGCCTTAGACAGAACTACTTTATCTGACACGAAGACCATACGGAAGCCTTTCTTTGAGAGCACAGGTCCAGAGATAAGATTCTTGCGGATATCCGGAACATAAAGAACTTCATTTAGTGTTACAGTTTTTCCGGATGTAAATTTGAGAACGACGGTGCCATTACCTTCGATCATGAAAACCGCAGAGTTACCCATGTAGAGTTTTTCTTCCTGATCGTATTTCTTGTAAGTGGAGAACATAGATATATCAGAACAGACATGACAAGTAGCGCCTATGTCTACCCACCACTATGCAGGGTTCTGTACTAAGTTGCATTCTGAAACAACTCCTGAAAATTTCATCCTCTCAATGGCTGAACTCAAATTTTCCACTATATTTGCCATCGATTTGTCATTCGTCTTCTTGTGCCTGCAATCCTTAGCTGCATGCGCAGTCTTTCCACAGACCCAACATTCGCCTTTGAACTTCTTGGTTTGCTTATCTTTGGATTGATTATCAGGTGTCTTTCTCTTTTTCTTTTTGTTATTGAAGTGTCTTTTCTTCTTTAACCCTTCTGTAACAAGTGCCTCTTCGCCTTTGGGTTGTGTTATTCCGCGATTATGTGCCTTAATTTTTAATCTGACAATGAGATCTTCTAAGAAAATCTCATTTTTCTTATGTTTCAGATAGTTGTGGTAGTCTCTTCAGGATGGTGGTAATTTTTCTGTTATCGCTTCAACAAGGAATGACTCTCCCACTTTATGTCCTTCCGATTCAAGTTCATGGATTATAAGTTGGAGTTCCTGCACTTGACTAGTTACGGATTTGGAATCAACCATCTTGTATTCCATAAATTTTTCTACAATGAACTTCTTCAAACTGACATTCTATGTCTGGTATTTATTTGCAAGTGCAGTCCATAGGGATTTAATGTCCGGTGTGGCTGATACACTTTCTATAGTATTTTATCCAAACAATTCAGAATGCAGTTTTGACATAGGAAGTCCGAATGCTTCCATGAGTCAATTTTGAGAAAAACATCTGCGTCATTTTCTCTAGTCCGTCCATCTTTGGGCTTTGGTTCATCCTCCTCAATGCACTTCTGTAGCCCTAACGTGGTGAGATAAAACAACATTTGATTCTGCCATGTTAAGAAGTCATCACCATTTCCTCTAAACGGATCAGGCCTGTTGTGGGTAGCAGTTTTTGCTGATAGTTGAACTGCCGCCATCTCTGTTTTAGTGAAAATAGGAAAATCTTAAGATGTTATACGATCAGTATACGAAAATAGAGATGAATCACTTATAAACTCATCACACAAGTTTACAAATCAGATTTCCACTACTTTGGAATTATGTATTAGTAATTTTTAACAATAATTATGTTGTAATTAGTTTACAACAAACGGATGAAGGAATTTTTGTCTGAGGTTTGTTGTGATAATTTCCTTAAGACTTTATTCAAATTCTCCCCAAGATACAACAGACGTGGTCTGCTCGAGATTGTGGTGTGTATGATCTTCTGTGTGATATGCAGGAGCGCACGGATTTTAGATTTTTCAGAAACGAGGAGGAAGAAGAGAAAAATCGGAGTGGGAAACTGATCGGGTTTCCTACTCCTTTTATAGGCGAATTCCCAACGGTTATGTCTGTTGGGAATAGCCGCATCTCTTCGTCTGCAACGGCCAAAAACGGTCGCGCCTCTTCTTTTGCAACGGTCTTGACGCAGCGGATTAAACAAAAACAAGGTAGATCGATGAAAGTAGCAATCGGTGGATTGAGAAATACTGAAATGCCCAAATTCGTTGATCCGAAGATACCGAATTCTAGCTATCTCTGACACGTTGATCGCGCACGATACCGTGAAGAGAGATCTACAATTCTTCGAGCGTTGATCAAGCGCACTTGATTCCGCGAATTGGCTTCAACAATCGTTGAATCGAGAGCACTCGATTATCTGAGAGTGGAGATAGGAGATTATACTCGACTACCAATTTAGATGAAAGCACAAAGCTAACAAAATGAAATTTTTATTCAGAATCAACTTACTTTCAAATGTACAACACACGCCTATTTATAGCATTTACAACCCAGACCCTTAAGTCGTATACGACTTACGACTCATCATAAGTCGGCAACGACCTAGTTACAACATACAACGACTTACAAACATGGCCGACCTAACCTGGTACGACCTAAAAAAATACAATACACATTAGAAGTATACGACTTAGTACATGACGACTCAACACTACGCGAGTTACGATCTAAACAACAACCGACTTAACCTTTCAGCGACTTAAGAAAACGAACGACTTAAAGAAATACAGACTCATTACAACACTTGGGTCGTAGACGACCTAACGACTCACGACTCAAGAAACGAAAGACTAACGACTTAAGCGAATGCAACTTCCCGACTTACGACTTAGCATTCAACGACTCAACTAAGTTGTAACCCGCTTCTTCTTCCTGCTTCTTGTTGAGTCGTGGACGACTTATAGCCGTGCCGTTAGATCGTGTGCGACTTATCAAACCTGAACGACTTAAGCTCTCGTTACGTCGTAACTCCTTTTCATCTGATCTGTTAGGTCGTAGTTTTTTTTCCCGAGCTTTGTTAAGTCGCAACCCGTTGGAATTAAGTCGCAGCTTCCCCTCACGTGACTCCTTAGGTCGTGGACGACCTATAGCTTCTTCCTTAAGTCGTGTGCGACTTAGACCTTCATCCCTGGCCTGAGCTGCATCATCACTTAAGCTCTCGTTACGTCGTAACTCCTTTTCATCTGATCTGTTAGGTCATAGTTTTTTTTCCCGAGCTTTGTTAAGTCGCAACCCGTTGGAATTAAGTCGCAGCTTCCCCTCACGTGACTCCTTAGGTCGTGGACGACCTATAGCTTCTTCCTTAAGTCGTGTGCGACTTAGACCTTCATCCCTGGCCTGAGCTGCATCATCCTCCCCAGGTTGAGAAAAATTCGTCCTCGAATTTGTAAAATCTTCCACATCAGATTTTTCATTCCCATAATATGGTACGAGATGCTTAACATTGAACACGTCAGAAGTGTACACATCCTCCGGCAGCTTCAACTTATAAGCATTTTCATTAATCCGTTTCACAACTTCTACAAGACCAATCTTTCGTGCCTTCAATTTGTTGTACGTTCCCACCAGAAAACGATCTTTTGTCAACACTGCATAAACCAATTCACCTTCCTCGAAGTTCACACTCCTTCGCTTCAAATCTGCGGACCTTTTATACTTCTCATTCGCCTTCTCTAATCGCTCCTGAACGATTTTATGACATTCAGTCAACCCTTCAACAAAATCAGCAGCTCGCTTGACTGTCCCCTTTGGTTGTGGTATTACCGTTAAATCCAACGGCCCCTTCGGCAAACTAGAATATACAATCTGGAATGGGCTGAATCCAGTACTCCGGTTTACTGTATGATTGTGTGCAAACTCTGCTTGACATAACTTCATATCCCAACTCTTCAGATTATCTTTTACCAGACATCGCAATAAATTTCCCAGCGATCTGTTAACCACCTCCGTTTGCCCATCAGTTTGTGGATGGTAAGCGCTACTAAAATTCAGCTTCGTTCCTACCATCTTCCACAAACTTAGCCAAAAATGACTCAGAAAACGAGTATCCCTATCCGGCACAATAGATTCTGGCAATCCATGAAGTCGATATATTTCTTTGAAAAATAACTGAGCAACATGAACAGCATCTGCCGTCTTCTTACAAGCAATAAAGTGTGCCATTTTCGAAAATCGGTCAACCACCACATAAATGGAATCGTTCCCCCTTTGAGTTCGCGGTAACCCCAAAACAAAATCCATACTCACATCAACCCAAGGCTTATTTGGTACAGGTAACGGCATATATAATCCAGCATTGGTCGCAGTTCCTTTCGACACCTGACAGATATGACATCGCTCCACAAACCTTTCCACTTCCTTCCTTATTGATGGCCAAAAGTAAGACTGAGAAATCAACTGTAATGTACGATCTCTCCCCACGTGGCCTTCTTCATGTAGCTCCTTCACAATCTTCATTCTCAAACTACAATCAGGTATGCACAATCGATTTCCTTTGAACAGAAAACCATCTACCATCAAAAAATCATCCGTCTCTCCCTCCTTGACTTTATCAACAAACTTTGCAAAGTAAGGATCATCGACAAATAATTCTGGCAACACATCAAACCCCGTTACTTCAACCTTCATTGTTGTTAACAAATGATTCCTTTGGCTCAACGCATCTGCCACACGGTTTGTAACTCCAGATTTATGCTTCACCACAAATGTAAATTGTTGCAGGTACGCAATCCACGATGCATGCCTTACTGAAATCTTCTCTTGCCCTTGTAGATGTTTCAATGCCTCATGATCAGTGTACAACACAAACTCCTTGTGAAATAAGTAATGTCTCCAATGTTTAATGGCTTGTATAACAGCATAAAATTCCACATCATACGTACTATATCTCATCTTCGCTCCCGATATCTTCTCACTAAAATATGCAATAGGACGTCCCCTCTGACTCAACACTCCTCCAATCCCAACCTTGGATGCATCAGTATGAAGTTCAAACACTAATTGAAAATCTGGTAACACTAGAATTGGTGCTGACGTCAAGAGTTCTTTAATTCGCTCAAAAGCAACCCCTGCTCCCTCCGTCCATGCAAACTGTTTACCCTTCATACAATCAGTCATAGGCGCCATCACACTACTAAAGTGCGGAATAAACCTTCGATAAAATGAAGCCAACCCGTGAAAACTACGAACTTCCGTTATCGTCTTGGGTTGCGGCCAATCTCTGATAGCTTCAACTTTACTTTGGTCCACCTGTATTCCCTCTTTCGATACAACATACCCCAGAAATAAAACACTCCTCGCCGTAAAAACACACTTCTTCGTAGCAGCGTAGAATTGTTCTTCACGAAGGATAATTAACACTTTCCTCAAATGCTGAACATGCTCCTCCGTACTAGCACTGTAGATCAGAATATCATCAAAGTAAACCACCACAAATTTCCCAATGTACGGCCTGAAAATTTGGTTCATCACCCTCATGAATGTACTCGGTGCATTCGATAGACCAAACGGCATCACCAGCCATTCATACAATCCTTCCCTCGTCTTGAATGCTGTCTTCCATTCGTCCCCTGGTCTAATGCGAATCTGATGATAACCACTTTTAAGATCAATCTTTGAAAAGATCACAGACCCACTGATTTGATCTAACAGATCATCAAGCCTCGGCATCGGAAATCTGTATCTGACTGTTATCTTTTTCAATGCTCTACTATCTGTGCACATCCTCCACGTTCCATCCTTCTTGGGTACCAACAAAGCTGGCACTGCACAAGGACTCAAACTCTCCTGAACTCGCCCCTGTTCCAGTAATTCCTCCACTTGTCTCCTTAACTCCTCGTGTTCCCTTGGACTCATCCGATAGTGCGGTCTATGAGGCAATGCAGCACCTGGCACCAAGTCAATCTGATGCTGTATGTCTCTAAGCGGTGGTAACTCCTTCGGTAACTCCTCTGGAAACACATCATTGAATTCCTCCAAAACTGGTTTCACTTCCTCTGGAACTTCAGCAACTTCACTGCTTTCATGCCCAATCAACATAAAAACTTCAGGACTCTCTTCTATCTCTTCCACGAACTCCTTCAATGTCAACAAAGTTCTCAATTCCTCGATCTCCTCTAACTTGTTCTCATTCTGTTGTCGCTTTTTCGGAACTAAGGTAATCTTCGTGCCTTCGAACAAGAAACTGTAACTATTCGTTCGACCATTATGCTGTACTTCACGATCGTACTGCCACGGCCTTCCCAATAGCAAATGGCAAACATCCATGTCAACTACGTCACACCAAATCTCATCCTTGTATTTCTTTCCAATGGAAAATGGAACATGAGCTCGCCTCTCTACCTTTACTTCTCCTCCTTTCCTCAACCAAGCAAGTTTATATGGACTAGGATGTTTCTCCGTTTTCAGTTTCAACTTTCTCACAGCTTCTGTTGAAATGATATTATCACAACTCCCAGCATCAATGACAAATTTACAAACCTTTCCCAAAATAGTGCATGTTGACTGAAAGATGTTACCCCTCAACCAACTCGACTCTTCCTCCTGCTTTGGGGTTAAACAAGATCTTCGTAGCATCAGATTACATCCTTCGTCTCCCGACACTTCTTCTTCCTCATCACGCTGTGAATTGTGATCTTCTTCAACATCCTCATCTTCCACTTCAACAATCATAGTTCTCTTCTTCGGTTTTGGACATTCGCTGCTCTTATGACCCATTTCCTGGCAATTATAGCATTTGAAACTATTATTGACTTTCGTCTTTCCAACCTCATTCACAACTGATTTTGCAACAGCTTTTGAAACATTAGAACTTCCACTAACACCCTTCACTTGATTGTTGGAATTTGTAAACACACCACCTACTCGTCTTCCCTGTTTCTCCCAAGCCAACGCTTTCTGGTGTGCTTCCGCTACAGATCTGGGATCAAACATATTTACCATGTCTTGAATCTGCATACGCAATCCTCCAACAAATCTAGCTGTTAATTGTTCCTCTATCTCCATGATATCATTCCTTGCAATTAGTATATAGAATTCATCAACATAGTCATTAACAGACTTCGTTCCTTGCCTCAAGTTTTGCAGCCTCTGATACATAAGCGATTGATAATTATAAGGTAAGAATGTGGCTTTCATCATTTTCCTCATCTTTTCCCATGATTCAACCTTTGACTTCCCCATCCGTTCACGTGTAAGTTTGGTTTGCTGCCACCACGCCAAAGCTCTACCCCTCAACCTTGTAGCAACCAACTTCACTCTACGATGTTATGGAACTTCCTTGAAATCAAAAATCTCCTCCACATTAGACAACCAGTCCAAAAACTCTTCAGCTTGCATACCTCCTTTGAATTCTGGAATTTCAGTCTTCATCCCAGATTCCCACTTGTGATCATACTCCGACTGATTTCTTCCTTGTCCACGTCCTCGTCCATGAACACTACCACCATCATACTCTTCTTCAAAATCTGATGTATATCGATGTCGATCCTGACCACCAACATCTCTACTCCCATCACGTCTTCCACCAACATCCCTTCTATCTACATTCCTCCGTTCTCGATCATTCACATTCCTCCTACGTCTTTGATCATCATCAACACTTCTTTCTTGATTGGAATGTGGTGAGACTCTACTTCCCCCATGGTTGGATTCAGGCGAAACCCTTCTCCGATTTTGATTCATCTCTAACATCATCTTCTCTAATCGTCCAATTCCTTCATTAAGTTTCTCACTAAAGTTTTCATTAATTCTTTGCTCCATCTTATCAGCTTCTTCTCTTCTATACAAAGCTTCTACGTTTTGGTGACGATTAGCTCTTCTCGGCGGCATGGTTGATTCTTCAAAACTTTGACTTTCGGACTTGAACAAACAAATGATCAAATGATAACCTTTCAATCTACTCTCGGCTCCAACTCCAAATTTCAAACACCTTTCGAACTTTGATCCAAAATGAAATGGATCGAAAACTCCAACCTTGTTGCAATTTGCGATGAACACGACGAACACAAACTACTCCAAATAATGCAACTTGTAATCTCCAACACTTCTACTTAGCTCGGCTCAACACTTCAAGCTCGGCTAACACTTCAACTTCGAAATTCTCGGCTCCAAGACTCGATTTAGCTACGATTGGCTAAAACAAGCTCCGATACCAAACTGACGCAGCGGATTAAACAAAAACAAGGTAGATCGATGAAAGTAGCAATCGGTGGATTGAGAAATACTGAAATGTCCAAATTCGTTGATCCGAAGATACCGAATTCTAGCTATCTCTGACACGTTGATCGCGCACGATACCATGAAGAGAGATCTACAATTCTTCGAGCGTTGATCAAGCGCACTTGATTCCGCGAATTGGCTTCAACAATCGTTGAATCGAGAGCACTCGATTATCCGAGAGTGGAGATAGAAGATTATACTCGACTACCAATTTGGATGAAAGCACAAAGCTAACAAAACGAAATTTTTATTCAGAATCAACTTACTTTCAAATGTACAACACACGCCTATTTATAGCATTAACAACCCAGACCCTTAAGTCGTATACGATTTACGACTCATCATAAGTCGGCAACGACCTAGTTACAACATACGACGACTTACAAACATGGCCGACCTAACCTGGTACGACCTAAAAAAATACAATACACATTAGAAGTATACGACTTAGTACATGGCGACTCAACACTACGCGAGTTACGACCTAAACAACAACCGACTTAACCTTTCAGCGACTTAAGAAAACGAACGACTTAAAGAAATACAGACTCATTACAACACTTAGGTCGTAGACGACCTAACGACTCACGACTCAAGAAACGAAAGACTAACGACTTAAGCGAATGCAACTTCCCGACTTACGACTTAGCATTCAACGACTCAACTAAGTTGTAACCCGCTTCTTCTTCCTGCTTCTTGTTGAGTCGTGGATGACTTATAGCCGTGCCGTTAGATCGTGTGCGACTATCAAACCCGAACGACTTAAGCTCTCGTTACGTCGTAACTCCTTTTCATCTGATCTGTTAGGTCGTAGTTTTTTTTCCCGAGCTTTGTTAAGTCGCAACCCGTTGGAATTAAGTCGCAGCTTCCCCTCACGTGACTCCTTAGGTCGTGGACGACCTATAGCTTCTTCCTTAAGTCGTGTGCGACTTAGACCTTCATCCCTGGCCTAAGCTGCATCATCACTTAAGCTCTCGTTACGTCGTAACTCCTTTTCATCTGATCTGTTAGGTCGTAGTTTTTTTTCCCGAGCTTTGTTAAGTCGCAACCCGTTGGAATTAAGTCGCAGCTTCCCCTCACGTGACTCCTTAGGTCGTGGACGACCAATAGCTTCTTCCTTAAGTCGTGTGCGACTTAGACCTTCATCCCTGGCCTGAGCTGCATCAGGTCTCGTCTCTTCATTTGCAATGCCTATTTCTGTTTGAAAAGCAGCGTCCGTTCAGACAGTTCGCAACGGCCATTTCCGTTGGGAAAATCCGCGTCCATTCAAATCCAATAGTAGCTTCTGTTTGAATTTAAATAGTAGAAAACTATTTACTTCTATGCAGCAAAAATATAACACGGTCCACTGTTATTGGACCCGCACCCGGTCCGGTACGGTATGGGCGGGCGGCGGCGCGTGCGCGTGTGTGTTAGTTCATGGCTATATAGGTCCCCCCTCGTACAAAATTACCCGACCCTAAGGGCCAATATGGGTTTGAGGGAGTAGTATATAAACGTTAATACTAACTTATTTTTGGCGATGTGGGACAATACCTCATTCATCTATAAAGGCCTCTAACAATCCCCCACATGAAGGACGATATATGTCTCCCACATACAAAGTGTAATATCACACAGTTCATATGGAAATAATGTTATATCGAGGATAAGTAGATATTTCACTTTGAACTTTACCTAGTTAAAACTTATCGGATATACTTGGCTAATCGGTGAATTATTTCATCTTGAACCGTCAGCCGTTTGTGCATAACCAGACAATAAGCTTTACAAAGCATTGTTTCCCTTCACATCCAATCTCTTGATTGTGTTCATTTTAGTCCTGAACAAATTTGGTTCTACGAGTATTTTAGAGAATTTAAGCATTTAATATTCTGATAGAGCCGACCACTACAACATTCAGGGCTTTTAACAGCATTAAAAAAACGCTATAAAAAGCTTTAATAGCGTTTTTCATGATCCTGTATAACGACATGCAATTAAGAGTCAGGGATCTAACATGCATTAGATAAAACGCTATAAAAGCATACCTTTCAATAGCGTTTATAATATGTTGTTAAATTCTTTTTCATAGCGTTTTTCCAGAGCTAAGAGTATTTTTTTATAGCATTTTGTTCAATGCTAAGAATACTTTTTATGGCATTCGCCGCCCATTTTTAACAGCATTTGAAGTATGTTGTTAAAGGATCTAACAGCGTTTTTATGTATGCTGTATAACAGCATGTCATGGTAGATTCATGACCTATTACAGCATAAAGGAAACGCTATTGTACATTTTCTACAACACAACAAAAACGCTGTTGTAGGTTTTCTATGCAAATAAAAAACGCCATTATACATTTTCTATACTATTCAAAAACACTATTTTCTTTACCCCGCTTTGGGTTTACAATAGTCTATCTATACATTAGAATATCGAACAACAAGATATATTTACCTCAATTAATGAACAATTCAATCAACTCAAGCAACAATAATATAAAACTTTTGATAGTCAAAACATATTATATATTATACACAAACAGAATTACACCAAATTCAATATTGTATACAATATTTCTAATCGATATTTTTAAACATACATGATAATAGTACCATTATTGTACCATTAGGACTCTATAAAAGAAAATACCCAAATATCATGATCGGAAAATGTCCATGTTTGTCTTCTTCAAACATCCAATTCCCTAAAAGAAAAGGAGCGAGCAGTTAAAACATATGTACGATCATATTCAATATCAAATTTAAACATATTACCTTTTGGGTAAATTGATTGTACGATCAAAAGAGAAGCTTAAACATTTAGATAAACAAAGCCTACCTAGCCTGGAACTTGAAGAGAATTCTTGTTTGTTACATTTATAAGTTCATCATCACATTGCCCTCGTCTGTAAGCAACAACTGCAAGATTAGGATCATGTTTCTCACAATATTTACCTACAACTCGTGAATCATAGTAAGGGTTTGTGGTGAGAAAATGCTCAGGATTATTGTTGCTGTCGATGATGATTTTCCCAAAGCATTGTGAACATGTACATCTTGACTTCCCTCACTCACAAGATGTTCCAAGAATTGTGTGAGCAGTCGAAGACGATTTCTACAAAGACATAAGGCAGCAGGTGTAAACAACATAAATCAAAACAAGAAGAGTATAGTGTTGAAAATAAGTATCATATTATAAACCTTTTTTCACATTCATCCACCAGAGGCTCTACAAGGAGAAGAGATCAAACTGAGAGGATAAGACGTTTAATAAAATCTTCAGGGTGCTCATCGTCCAGCAATTGACCAACTACTAACAGAGCGTTACTTGGATTCACCTGATACAAGATGTGCATAGTCAACCTACAAATCAAAATCATATAAAGTGATGTTACCTTTAAAGAAAGAAGCATACCTTCTGGACATAGCCTTCAATATATCGAAGCACGTTGTTAGTATACAAGTAGTGTGTTAGATCGAGAACAAAACCAAAATGATCACAAACATTAACAAGTGGACGAGCATAAGGAAGCTTTGCCTCCATTAGAAAAATCTTAGTCTTCTCAGCATCATAAAAATTTGATTCTCTTGTTACTCTTTCGACCTCTTTAATCTGTCCAGTTTTCGCAGCTGCTTCAATATACTTGAAATGAATTTCCGGGTCTTCACTGTCAGATATAAAAAAAATTCACTTTCTAGGGATGTTCAAGTAACAAAACGTCAATTATAATATATCTTAAAAATACCTTGAGTTAAGATACGAACCCAGGAAGAAGCATAGGCCTTCATAGGACTTAAATTGCTCAAAAAGTTTAATACAAGCGTCAATGCCTAACTGCTCAGAATATTCTTTGGCAGTCTGCAAGGCATATTGATGATTAAGTTTAACATATACAAACAAAGTGATGTTAAGGGCATTTCTGTTTACACTTATAAAATTTGCATACAAGTTTTATTCCTCCTAATACCATTTCGTCTATTTCTTCACTTGGCAAGAACATGGTTTTCTGTTTACACTTATAAAATTTGCATAAAATTTTCTTGTTTTTGAAATATTTACTCATTGTATAACTTCTTGTATATGACATATGAACATGGTTTTATTTCATTCCAGATAGCCTAGGTTTTTACTGTTGAACTATTTTTTTTTAATTCTTTTTTTGTATTTATCCAATTTAGAAGGCACTTTAGGAAAACAATTTATAGTAAACAGGTAATAGTTGTTTCGTTGGATATAGCTGGTGGGGTCAAAGACTTCTACTTTATTATCATTTTCATTTTGTGAAACTTGTTAGGAGTCTTAAGATCATGTGTGCCAAACTTGGTTGAATAAGGTGTACATAATTTTGTCAACTCTAGATGGAAACCTAAAATTAAAATTCCAAATTATATATTAATACCCTCAGTAGACAACTAAACACAAACATAACATATATTATGTCACCAACACAAGTATATTTAGTCAGATATTGTAAAAAACTGACAAATAAATTACCTTGGATTTTCCAACCTAAGTATGAATACTTTGCCAAAACAGCCGACATGTTTGATTTCCAATTATACTTTACTACTAAATGGTATGATTTACCATAAACCATAATAATTATAAGATAATTTCAAAGATTAATGCATAGTAAAATATTCATCTATAAAAAAATTCATGGTTGAGATAAAAATATACTATAAAATAGTAAGAAGTACTAGTGATGCCAATGAAAAAGTTAGATTCAGTTAAAGTTTAATTGTCTTCTCATTATGCATCTCATCTTACCTAGGCGACCAGATGAATTCATAATAGGCAAAGGAATAAAGAAAAATGATTGTTATAGTCAAGAAAAAAATAAGAATGCTATACATTTTATTGAGAACAAAGTGTACTACATATAACTTCCTAAGGGATAGGCAACTCATGGAACAGATTGGACAATGATAAAAATTAGGAGTGCATAAAATCAATGCATTACCATGAGGGCAGGAGCATCATCAGTGGTTGGAAGTTGGAACCAATGCTCCACAAACATTAATTATTTGTTTCCTTTTGAATTTTTCACTATATTCCGGACATTGCCAAAAAAAAAGATTCACAACATTAATTCAAAGAAACGCAACAATATGTTTCATAGATGTAAGTGAGTTGGATAATGAATGTTACTATTTATTCCATACTTTTTTTCTTATCTCCGGCAAACCCTAGTTAGAGCATTGTCCTATGTAAGATCTTCCATAAGAATGACCACAAGACAAACAACTACAACATTGTCAGTAAGGTTATTTCAGTTCATCAACATGAGACTGTCTAAAACTAAAATTATGAACAAACTTATTTTTTCTTTAAAGTATTAATTTTCATGAGAAAATGTCTATATATTACCTATTAGGTTGCAAATGCTGCTTTGTTCATTAGTGCAGCTGATTTTTTCCTATTTGTGTTCGCAATCGAAATGCACCTACCAACAAGAAAATAAAAGCTGTGTATTTTCCCAAAATGATAAAAGCTTTTATCGACTTTCAAAATGATTAAACATTATATATTTTATCATTTTTCCAAAAGAATATATCTCTCTAGAAAATGATAAAATAAAACTACCATCTTTAATATAAAAAAAGTGTATGTACCATTTCAAACTTCAGCCTGTTGTAAATAAAAAAAAATTCTTATTTAATAGAAAGGTAAAAAAGTTTATATTTTTTCATAGAAAGATAAAAAGCTAAATTTATCCGCCCCTTATTAGAAACTGGTTTGTCTATCTTTTGTTAAAAGATTAATTCACTCCCCTTACTATTTAAAAGCTTAATATATGCTGAAAATGTTATAATAACAACATACAAGTTCACTTTACACATCCGAAATATCTCCAACAATAGAAAGGAGAACTTTTTTACAGTTAAACATAATAAAGAGCAAGAACCGAGATTTATACCAGATGACAACTAACACAATTCAATTTTTAGGAAAAATAAAAATCCAAATATAAGGTTAATAAAAACAATACCAAAACCTATGTGGACCATCAATGGTCCAAGGCTCATAACATAAGGGATAGCTGCCACAAAAGGAGATGATGAGGCCATTGAAAGAAATATTCAAACTTAGGTTTTTTTTTGAAGATTCAAAAATAAAATAGTGGTTTTATAAGTAAATCGTATTGTATCCTGCACTTTTGAAAACAAAAAAGTAGTTGAACAGCTTTCTGCTGTCTTTGGCCGAGTATTTAATCCACTCTAATTCACTATGAACAGCAGTTGAACAGCTTTCTGCAGGAAGCTGAGGAGTCGAACTTTCCATGAACTGCAGTTTGACTGGTTGACAAAGAAACTTGTCTTATTCCGTATTATGAAAATACTACTATAACGTTTTCATTGTTTGTAACCATGTATTACTATTCTTAAAATATACAAATGCCCCCCTTAGCCACTAATCATTAGAGAGAATCAATCCAACCATAAAGTTTCTCAAATACGGAGTTTGATATATAAATGTGGATGAAATAAATTCAAAATATTAATTCATTGACATACGAAATAGTTTTTATCAGTGCAAGGCAGAAAAGGCTTAAAGCCAAATGGCAAAGTGAAACATAAAAGGTCACAACACAAGCAATTTAAATTAAGATAATCATCTTTTTCTATCACATATTACAAACTATTAGAAAAACTGGTATACCGATGATGAATCTTCCAATAAAATAAAATCCAGCACAATTTAAAAGGCCAATTAGCAAACTATCATCACGTATAAAGCTAAAAGCACGATTCAAATGCAAAATCACAGTAAAAGCAAACTGGAAAATTTAAAACCATTGAACTAGATTTCTGAACCAAATTCAAAATGGTACTAAGATAAACATATATTTTCAAAATAACTCAAATGTTGGTACCAGTTTATCATAAAGAAGGAAAATATAACCCCCAAATTACAGAAAAAACAATTTGAAAGTGAGTTGTTAATCAATTTCAGCAACAAAATATGGCATCTTACATATTTGTGCCTCACCATAAATGAAAATGACACAAATATGCACTATGCAAGGTCTAGCACAAGGTGCACCTGTTACATCATTGACATGCACAAAATATGATTAACTTCTAGTTTCAATCATCTGTTGAAACTGCATGTTATGTGAATCAGAACATACTTAATAGTGCATGTAACTGGGGCTTTTCATTTATTCCAGTTGCATGCTTTAGTTTGTTTACTTAATTTAATTCTAAAAAGAGTTTGCTAGATTTGTATGGTGAATGCTTTTAAAATAATCTTAAAGAGAAACCTCCCTTATTGGTGTCCTAATAATAGTCCATTCTGCAAATCGGTAGCCTAAAAACACTAAGAAGCTTTTTCAAACCAGAATGCGATAACCCAAAATCAGCTAGAAACTAAAAAGATAAATATGTTGTTGGATTGACCAAATGAAATTCAGTCAGATTTTGTGAAATAGTTGATTTAGATAAATTCAAGGGGGTATGTTATTTTACAGTCAGATTTGAGCAAAGAAATAATTATATAGTTGATATTCCATCAAAAGACTATATATTGAACACCATTATCACGTTTGATACTCCACACATCTATTTCCTTCCGAATTTTAATTCATGCTTTTCTAATCCTCTACTTCGGTATCTACAAACGCAAAATTTTCCATCTACTACAATACCCATAATCTATTCGTGTAATAAAGTTTCTTCATTTTTTGTCATTTTAGACAATTAAAGGTTTTTCCACATTAACTCTTTTAAGATATGGGGATTCCTCTTTTATTATTTTGTTGTATTATTCTATGATCTTTTTACCATTTTAGCTCACTTTTCAAAACATATAACAAATTTAAACGCATTTCAAAACAATATTTTTCCACATTAACTCTTTTAAGATATTTGGTAACCTGGAAAGACTTTAATGTGTTTGTTTATGCTAACCTTTTACCTGTAAAGACTTCCATTTAAATAAACAATGCATTTTTCATTTTTATTTTCTATATATTATTCATGGTTCAAGATTCCGTCCGGCATGCCGGAAATCCGGCCATCCTAATCCGATTCCGGCAATGACCGAGACAGAATCATCTATAAATTCCGGTTTCAAATCAAATTGGTCAAAAAATAAAATTCGCTTCATAACAAGATGCAGGAAAGAGTTAGAGAATAAATATGCTCATTTTTTACCGATGAAGAAAAATATCAAATACGAAATTATGCTCATTTTTTAACAAAGCAACATGCTTAGTTTTTAACTGAGCAAACTTAACAAGTTTTCAACTGAGCAAACTCGCTCATTTTTCAACTAAGCATTCTTGCTCAGTTTTCAACTGAGCATTCTTGCTCAGTTTTCAACTGAGCATAGCTCACTTTCTAACTGAGAAAACGCTCAGATATACACTCAGTTTTCAACGGAGCATGGGCTCAGTTTTCAACAGAGCAAACTCGCTTAGTTTTAACTGAGCATTCTCTCAGTTTCTAACCCAGTTTTTAATCGAGCTTATGCTCAGTTTTTTACCCGGTTTTTAACCGATCTTATGTTCCATTTTTAACCGAGCTCGTACTCAGTTTTTAGCTGAGCAACCTCGCTTAACTTTTAACTGAGCAAACGCTCGGTTAGATGTTCAGTTTTTAATTGAGCAAACTTGCAAAAAATTTAACTAAGCGTAGGCTCAGTTTTTAACCGACTCGCTCAATTTTTTAACTGACTCGGTCAGATTTTAACTAAGCATACGTTTAAAAAAAAATCATGAAAACACTTCATTATATTTGTCTTAGGACATAAATATCATTTTATGTATTATAATTATTCTTTTACTGAATGTGCTTTTATTTGTATGAAAAATAATCTTGATCCATTATGATCATTGTACGGTTATATCATAATTCTTTCCATTGTTCCATTGCAAATCATGTACAAGTCTGTAAATTGATTGCATTACAAATGCATTTAGTTTTGTTCCACAAATCATTGTGATCTTAGTTGATCCATTACAAATCATGTACAAGTTTATATTTCGTCCAATCATCTTTTGTAGTGCTTGAGCTTATAATTTTGCATAATTTCGGCAACCTGTAGCTTCGTGCTATCATCTTAGAAATAATAACGGCACTTTATTGTTTGCTATACACTTGATACTACATCAAATAAATACATTTGATACCACATCAAGTATGCTTTTTTCCCTTAATTTCGATTTCTTTGCTATGCACTTCAATGTTTGATGTCTTATTGAACTTGACTTGGAGGAGTAACACTACAACAATATACTTAAAAACAAACTAGCATGGGTCGCAGTTCAAATTTTCAGGTTATTATGTTGATTGTTATCTAAATTATGATTTTCAAATTGGTTTTTACTTTCAGCTAGAGATAGAAGTTCTTGCTAATGTCAATAGAATTAGTATCAGCATTGTGTTTCACAAGCAATTCTGCAATGGCTTCTCTATCACAAACAGCAGCATAATGCAGTGGGGTTTGACCTTCATTATCGTATATTTTAAGTTTTATATATGAGTATGTTGTTTGAGTAGAGTAAGTATGAAATTGCTATGAAAAGGTCACGCGTTATTAAATGTTAAACTATTATTAATTACTTGGGCTTAGAAACAAAATATTATTAATTGCTAAATTATTTTTAAAACAAAAATCAATCATTATTTAATATCAAGCAATGAAAAGTTAATGTTGGTTTCTCCTTGAATCGATCTTATGATTTGGTTCATACCTTGGCATTCACTCGACATTCAAACGCAAAAGCATTTCCACAACATTCAAATGTCCATGATCTATGGCCTAGTGCAAAGGTGTCCTCCCTTCACTATCTGAATATTGACAAATCAAACACTTAAATAATAAGGTGCTTGAGCAAACATCTTTAACATAAATATGTGAATGCTGAAAGGAGAGACCATTTACATATGATATTGAGAGTGCCTTGCAAATACAAATGTGTTTTTGTTTCTAAGAATCAACAAAAAGTAGTGATATTGTGCCATAATTGAATTACAAAAAATAGAAGTGTTGCCAGGTACATGATATCTTTTCGCTTTGCTCTCTAAAAGGATAATTTGCATTGATGTTAAGATTAGTAAATAAGAAAAGGAGATGTAAAATTAACCTCTTGAATTCACGAGTATTCCATTCTCTAAATGAATAAGCAAGTTATCACAATCTCCTTTTCTTGCACAATTATGTATTGCATCTAGAGTTCTGTAACAAAATTTTCAAACATCATTAGTTAGCTGGTCCTTAAGATTATAATATATGGATGTAAATTCACATTGCTATTGAAAAGTTGGATTAAAATTTTTTCAGGAGGAACATTAATTAAAAATAAAAGCTAAGAGCTATCAAAACAGGAACCAACATATGACAGTTGTAATGCAAGATATACATGTAAAACACATTTAAGCAGTTAAGGAAACTTACGAACTAGTCTGAAACTTCTATTTATAAAAAGACCAAAATAGTAAAAATTCCTCGATCATGACAAATCTAGTGCTTTATGTTAGAAACAAGGGTGGCTACAACACAATGTTGGATCTTAGGGCTATTCAGACACTAGAAGTGGTGAAATGTGTATTAACTACTTACTTATGAATATAAAGAAGTAATCAAAGAATAAGTAAGTAATAAAGTAAAATGCAGTAATGTAAATAACACCCGGATTTTTATACTGGTTCGGATTAACCAATCCTACATCCAGTCCTGCACTCTATCGTGCAGAATTCCACTACAATCGCTTGCTTTCCACGGGTGGCAAGAACACCTTTACAATCTTGGTTTCACGGGCTACAGGACACACCCTCTTGATTTTACAGGCTACAAGAACACCTTCTCCTTATCACCAACAATAAACTATGGCAAGTAGTCGTATCTTCAATACAGATTCTTGCAGATTCGGTACAATGATCCTATAGACCTCCAATGGCAATATATCTTTGAATTCTTTGAGGAATAGGATGAAATTAGAGAGAGAATGATGTGAATTCAAGTACAACTCTCTGATATTGTGTGGCTTGCAAATCAGTGAAGAATTGGAGTGAAATAGTATCGATTTGCAAGGAAATTTGAAGAGTATGCAATGAATTTCTTTTGCAAATGTTTGGAGAAGGAGTAAGAGAAAATGAGAATTCTTGATGTTAAAATTCGTTTTCAGAGGCCTTTATATAGTTGTTGAAGAGACGTGTCTTTTGGTGAAGAGGTGGAGGGAAATGTCTCTTCATTTGAAATTTGAAATTCTGAAAAACGGCTAGCATGTCGACATCCCCCTACCTAGTATGTCGACATGGGTATGTTGCAAAATGAACAGCAACACTAATAAGTGTTGCGAATTTTCAGCATTTCAAATTACCTTATATTTATGGATTTTTGTGATTCGGTTGAGGTCAATGGTTGATGATCTTCAAGTATAATTGCCAAGAGATCTTTAACAAGATATTCTAAGGTTCAACCAACTCCTCATCGCTTCAAACACCTTTATCCTTCAGCATTCTTCTCTAATTTGGTTTTGTTCTTCAATTGCTCTGATTAACCTTCTTCTATAATTCATTTGCTTCCATTGTATTCTTGATTATCTCTGTAAATGTCTCTATAATATATCTTATATGACTGCATAACTCGGAGATACGTTAGTAGTAATATTTATGTGGTTGTTATCATCAAAAGTCAATACCTAGGGTATTAACACTTTAGCTATACGTATTCCTACGCAAATATAGCTATCTAGCAAATACGCCGCAGTTAAAACTGAGGCAAATAGTGTGTTGCCTCAGTTTTAACCGAGACGTGTACGCCTCGGTTAAGACTGAGGCAAGTCGCCTAAGTAAAAACCGAGCCAAAAATGCCTCAGCCGAGGTATGTCGCTTGATTTTAAATTGGCGCGTGCATGAAACTGAGGCAAATATGCCTCAATTAAAACTGAGTGTGTCGCCACGGTTGAGAAATCGAAGCAGAATATTGAATGGAGTATATACCTAAAAGTTGAAAAATATATACCTAAAAGTGGTCGAAGTTCCCCACGGTTGAGGAATCGAAGCACAATATTGCGTGGTTGAGGAATCGAAGCACAAATCGTTGGAAGATTGGAGTAGCGGCGAGCAGTTGGATTGAGGAACAATGAGCAGCGAGCAGTTGGATTGAGGAACAACGAGGAGCGAAGTTGAGGAAACGGTGAGCAGCGAAGTTGAGGAAGAATAATTTAGGGCTTTGGAAGTGAAGATAAAATGTTGGCGGTAGAGACTGAAATATGAGAGGGAGAGTAAAAATTTCCACGCAACTTTTTCCCTTTAATTTACAGCGTGTTAGTGAGCTATAATTCTAATATAAATGACTATTAAATAAGTAACGATAGCAAGTTATGTTGCATTGCTATCCCCTCGTGCTATCAATAAACCATTTTCTTGTAGTGGACCCAGCTCATACTAACATAGGTGATCGCAACCATTAAGTGTATCCTACATATATCCCACTTGTTATTTTCAAGATATTGTCATCATTAAAAAGTATAGCTTTAACCTTTTAATACTTCTGTAGGCATGCATTCTATTGTGCACCATAGGAATGGAGTAGGACTAAGTCCACACAAATGCATTACTTCTTGAGTTACTCAAAACTGGTTTGCCTATTGATCCTAGTCCGTGGGATCTCCAATCACTAGGATAGATTTCCGTATAAGATAACTCTTATTGGTTTAGGCTTTTAAACCCATTCCCCTCGATGCGCCGTCAATTTTCTCTCTTGATAATCCTTTAGTAAATGGATCTGCAAAGTTATCAGTAATTCTCACATAATCAACGAAAATAGTTCCATTTGAGAGTAACTGCCTAACTGTGTTATGGGGTCGACGAATATGTCGTGACTTTCCATTATACACAAAGTTTTGCGCTCTGATTAACACTGCTTGATTATTACAGTATATGCATATGGTCGGTACAGATTTAGGCCAAAATGGAATATCTTCTATGAAATGACGAAGCCATTCTGCTTCTTCGCCTGCTTTATCTAAAGCGATGAACTCCGATTCCATAGTGGATCGAGCTATGCACGCTTGTTTAGTAGATTTCCATGATACTACTGCTCATGCTCGGGTGAAGACATAACCACTAGTTGATTTAGATTCCTCTAAATTAGAAATCCATCTTGCATCACTATATCCTTCTAAGATAGTGAATATTTTCCATAATGTAGGGAAAAGTTCGTGATACTCTCTAAATATCCCAACAATCTCATTAGTGATTTCTCGTGTTCCTTCGCTGGGTTACTTGTATACCTGCTCAGTCGACTTAGTGCATAAGCTATATCTGGTCTTGTGCAATTCATGAGGTACATTAGACATCCTATTACACGAGAGTATTTCAGTTGCATTACACTCCCATTAGTGTTTTTGTGCAGTACTTCCGATGGATTAAAAGGTGTTCTTACTTCTTTAATTCCGTAATTTGAAAATTTTCAGCAACTTTTTCCACATAGTGTGACTGAGATAGTTCAATTCCATTAGGTGTTTTTATTATTTTGATTCTCAAAATAACGTCTGCAACTTCTAAATCTTTCATATCGAAATTGTTGATTAACATTTTCTTTATGGTCTTTATTACCTTTCTATTAGGACCAAGGATTAGCATATCGTCTACATATAAACAGATCATCACATATGATTGTCCAACTTGTTTATAATAAACACATTTATCACATTCATTTATACGAAAATCATTTTAATCATGACACCATCAAATTTTGCATGTCATTGTTTTAGAGCTTGTTTTAGTCCATATAATGATTGACTAATCTACATACTTTGTTTTCATTTTCTTTGGAAATAAAACCCTCGGGTTGCTTCATGTAAATCTCCTCATCAAGATTTCCATTTAAAATGTTGTCTTTACATCCATTTTATGAATCTCTATATTATATATAGATGTAATTGTTATTAACATTCTTATAGAGGTTATTCGTGTAACCAATGAATAAGTATCAAAGAAGTCTATACCTTTTTTTTGACGACATCCTTTGGTTACCAATCTTGCTTTATATTTGTCAATAGAGTCATTTGGTTTCATCTTCCTTTTGAAGATCCATTTGCAACCAATCGTTTTTATTCCATGCAGAAGATCAACTATTTCCCAAGTTTTATTACATAGAATTGAATCAATTTCACTTTTGATTGCTTCTTTCCAACATGAAGATTCAGAAGATGACATTGCTTCCTTTATACATTTAGAAATAATTTTATTATATTTAAACATAGTATTTTTGGAAATCTAAAAAAATATTATATATATATATAATAAATCTGAAAGTATATATACATATATTTTGATATTAACACAATATACTTTATATTTCTTAAATATTTTATAAATGTATATATATATGTACAATTAAATAAAGGGTACTTTTGGCACAGGTCCCTAGTAGGTTTCAAAATACACGAAAAGTCCATGTCTTAAACCTTTATACATTAGGTCCCTGTTTTTTGAAAATCAACAAAAAAACAACAAAAAACATCGTAAAAAATTGCCAAACTTCAAAACTTATTTCAACATATAATCATCTTCATATCAATGCAAGAAAAACACAAAAAAATTCATCAAAACCCAAAAAAACAACAAAATTCGCACTTCGGAAAATTCTGCAATTTTTTTTGAAATTGCCGATATTTCAGCAACTTTAGTAAAAAATTGCGTTGTTTCATGCAATTTTTTTTGTTTAGTTCAATCTTCCAAATTTACTATCTACATTTATTCAAACAACACATTATTGCACAACAATCAAGGAAAAAATGATGAAATTGCGTATAATTGAAAAATAATCAATATTGCATAGAACACATAGCTTATTCCCAATAATTTCACCGAAAAAAGCAATAATTCATAAAAGTTGCATACAAATCAGCAATAATAAGCAAAAAGTACCTTATTTTATGGAATAGCTGCGCACATATCAGCAACAATGTAGAATAATTGCACATATTGTTGCACTAATATAAATTTTAGTTGATATATAATTATTCAGCAACAATTGCATGATTATCAGCAATAATATTTGTTTGCGCCAAAATTGGTCACAAACCCCGAATATCATGAAAGCGCCAATATATGAATACAAATCAACAATACTCTATCACAAATCTCAGATCTAGGTAAAATAGAGAACAACAATTGGAAAATAACAAACAGAAACACGAGATTTATAGTGGTTCGGCTATCTCCGGCCTACGTCCACTTCAAAGGATAATCTTTTATTGATGTTCTTGTTGGTTACAGTGAATTACAGCAGTAATTTTCAAGTACAATGATGGAGTTTGAGTGCAATCGTGATTTCGGCAGAGTCTGGACGTCGCTAGATCCAAAAGTCCCTTTTATGTAAGCTCTAGGGTGCTATTTATAGGCGCTCCATGCAAATATCTGGCCCAAACTTCGGGAGACCTCTTCTGGCACGTGAGTGGGCCCACATGATCGTTCCCACGTGATTTGCACTTGGTCCGTGATCGATACGAACGAATTTTCGTATCGATCAAGATTTGGTCCAATCGAGTCGAAATTTGGCATGGACGTTCTTTAGGTTGTGTAAGCTCCTGTGAAAATTTCATAGCATTTGGACTTGTGGATTGTGAGATATGATCGGTGCAAGATTGCGTTTTTGTTAATGTTGTCGCATTCGAATCGATCCTTCGTATCGATCTATTCGTATCGATCCAAGCACGTGTAACATGTTGACGTGGTGCATGCTCTTCGGATCGATCCACTTTTTATGTCGAGTTGACCGAGTCGTTCCAAGGCTTTCGCCTTGTTCATATCGATGGTTCATGTTTCATTTCGTATCGATGAAAAGCATTGACTTCGTATCAATCGCGTGTAGCTCTGTTCGCATCGATTAGTTTGTCTTGTTCGTATCGATGTTAATGGTCTGTTCGTATCGATTGTCACCGATTCGTCTGTCTCCATTGGTCACACCCTATTTTGTATCAAGTTCGTATCGTTCCCCTTAGCTGATCGATTACAGAAAGGGATCGATACAAAAATGGCGTTCCAGATGGATACGAAGTCGAATGTATGCGATGGATACGAACAGAGGATTGGATGCAAACGTATCGATACGAACGGTGGATACGAATAGGGTTCCACTCTGATCGATACGAACTCCATGGATGTGAGGCGAAATCACTCTAATCAACACAAACTCGATCGATTCGAACAGATCGATATCATGGCTATCTGATGGATTCGAACAGCGTGACCGTGGATCGATTCGAACGTGATCGATTTGAAATTATACGTTCCTGATGGATACGAACAGCGTATCTTTCTCAACTTGCATCGATCATACCTCGATCATATGAACTCCGATTGACCTGAAATATGGCTTTGGTTGTCATCACTACGCCATAAATGGCCTACTGCAACACAAAAAAAATGTTGGCTCAGGCCCGAAAAATGTTGCCATAGGTCTATGGCAACACTTTTAGGGTGATGCAATTTTTGCCGTTGCCTTAGACCTCAAAAGCAACATTTTGACTATCTAAGGCAACATAAGTAATATTGTTGCAATAGAACCCTATTTGGGTCTATGGCAACACCCATAGGTATCTGTAGCAACATTCCAAAATGTTGCTATAGATATGAACTTTTTGAATTTGTGGGGCCCACAATATAGAGCATATTTGATTTTTTAATAAAAATAAATATTTATTTAATAAAATGCTATTGCACAGAATTTGATATTTAAACAGTAATTTATTTAAATAAATATTTTATTTCAACATTTGAAATAGTACAAATTCCTGACTCCACTATTTTACAATTCAATGATATATAACACTGATATTCACATATACAGATATTCCTCACTACATCACTCAGTTCACTCATTACATGTGCAGTTTCAATTTATACAAACACCGACACTGACAAATATATGCCGAGCCGAAGGCGAGCCGAGTGCCGAGCCGAAGGCGAGCCGAGAAGCGGGTCCGGGCGCAGCGCCGGCGGGGGTCCGGGGCACCGCAGTCTTCAAGCTCATGCACATTTGATTTGACTCTGTCTTCAAGCTTATATCCAGCTGTCCAGTCTTTAATACCTGTCACATATAATTCAAAAGCAGTAATCTGGAAAATAATATTTAACTCGAACAGAAAATGAAAATATTTTTGTTATATTATTTGCCTCAGGTATTTGGGTTGTTTCTTTTCATAAGTGCATAAGCCAAACATGAATGCAACACATGGATACAAGGCAGTATGGAAGACAGCAAGCAACAGTTCAAGCAAAAATGCACAAAGGAGAAGCCAAGTGCACAAAGTAGTACTCAACACAGCAAGCAACATAACATGACCAAGAAATGCATGTACATGGATGAACATACATGCATCATAAGGCTTGGTACAAGAAACTACTCAAGTGCAACTACTCAAGTGCAAGTTCATACTCAAGTGCAGCCAGATATGTAGACAAGCCAAAAAAACGGACACGACACAAGGTCAAACCCGAGTCATCGACTGGATTCAACTCAGGGCCAAGCAACCAACAAAACAAACAAGAACCAGGTTCAGCAAAATATAGACAAGCCAGTGCAAGAAACACAGCAGTACACATAGGCAGCCCATCAAGCAAAAACAGTGAATGCATCAGGCATGTACAAGAGAAACCTAGGCAGTAACATGATATACAGAGGACTTGGAGCATCAGTTCATGTTAAAGAACAAGGTTAGCATGGTACCAGTTCAGTCCAGACCAAGCAAAACCAACAAAGCTCAACACACATATGTTTGTATTCATCATTGCAATCCAACATACCAGATTTCTCAAAGTCCAACAGAAAGATTAAACACGAGATTATAGGAAATAAAGCCTATAAATAAATCCCAATTCATCATCGGCAAAAGCGTGCGAGTGTAATCAAAATCAAGAATATTCAAGTAAACCAGAAGGCAGAAAACATACCAAATAATATCACATCGCACCCGACGACGAAGTCAAAGCAATTCGAGCAATCAATTAAGGAGAACGAAGGAGCAAGCTACCAGGAACGTTTCTCACACTAGATTCGATCAATCAGAGCATCAAAGAAACTGGAATCGCGTGCCCTAGTTTTCACCGAAACCAATTTGACTACCCCCTGCCACTCTGACA
Source organism: Allium fistulosum (assembly GCA_030737815.1). Taxonomy (NCBI): domain Eukaryota; kingdom Viridiplantae; phylum Streptophyta; class Magnoliopsida; order Asparagales; family Amaryllidaceae; genus Allium; species Allium fistulosum. The sequence goes on along the minus strand of CM060903.1, from coordinate 639,623,543 downwards.
TCAGGCCCCAACCACGAAATTGCGACCAAATCAGCAACTCCTTGAACCATCGCAATCCCACAGCCTTACCTCGAATCACCAGAATCGCCAAAAACCTGAACAAAATCGCAAATCCGGAAGTAGTGAGGAAAACTGACGCGAGGCGAAAGAAAATAACGAAAATTGATATGGCCGACAAGGGATAAAATCAAAGCCAGTTATTCTCCAGATCGAAGAAACAAGGAGGAGCGACGTCATTTTTTTTAAAGTTGGAGGAATAAAAATTAGGGATTGGAAAATTGGGGGTGAGAAACGAAAGCGGATGAGTGAAAAGTAAAGCGGGAAATGGAAATTGGTAAGGTGTGGATCGATGGTGTGAATCGACGGTTGAGATTTTGTTTTAAATGGTGGTGTGGATCGCTGAGGTGTAATTTTTTTTTTAATTTTTTAATCTGATAACATCTATGGCAACACTATATAAAAATGTTGCATCGTGTTACACTTGTTTAGCTAGAGCAACACATTTCTATGGCTAAGGTAACACCAAAAATACAACGTTACAGTAGGACCAAAATTCTATAGCTATCGCAACATTTTAGTTGGCAACACCTTGCAAAAATGTTGCAGAAGGTCATTTATGGCGTAGTGCATGTCTTGTCAATTGTAGCTCGTTACGAACTCGGACAAAATTCATCGACATCCATAGTGAACCTGTGATGTATAATCGATATTTTTGATGAGTAATCATTGATTTTCAGTTAATTTCTTGATATCTCGACTTTGCTAAAAAGTGAGATAACAATATTCAATTGTTGCTGACATTTCAGCAACAATATTTACTATCAGCAAGTATTCCTGAATAGTTGCTGAAATATTAGCAATTATTCTGCAGCAAAAACAAGGACCCGCTTTATAATGAAACTTACACAGGGACCCGCTTTGCAATATTCTTCTGTTTTAAGGATGCGATCTAAATTTCCACTTAAATAAATGTATGTAAACTTATGTGTTATATAACAATTTATTAAAATTAAAAAATGGAAGGAATTCCGTACTTCCGTACAGAATTTATTACAAAATACCAATGTTTTAATGCACGCACATTTATATATTAAAATCCGAAAGTTTTAAAAAAGAACTAGATTTTGTCAAATTATAATGCTGGTTGAAATGAACACACACATATAATTATACAATATTTTAATTATAAATACATATGTACTTATGTGTGTGTATACACGCATATACATGTTTTCAAAAAGAATATGTTCGTGCATATTTATATTTATTTTATATTAAATATAAATCATTTACAAAATTGAAAGTTGAATTTGAATTCAATGGATATTTTCAAATTTAGATCTAGATTTAAATTTTGAAATTCAAAATTTAAATATGAATTTTGGATCACCTATACTTATATATATAATTATTATATGTAAACATATGTACTTATATATGTATGTATGTATGTAGTTTTAATACAAATATTAATTTTATTACGTGTGTGTACACACATATCTGTGTGTGTATTAAAATAGTATATATGTATATGGAGGGGCTGACATGTTCGTTGTGGTGTAATTTCCAACATTTAAATACGGGCATATTAAATCATGCACACTGTACATGTTGCACTAGCACGTGCACGTACATGTGTAAATGATACACATGTACATATTATATATACATTATACAACATTAAATAAATTCCTTTTATTAACAAATTAAATAAAATAGTGATTTTATTTAAATTAATTTATATCAGATCTTAATCAATTTAGACTTCATAGAACTAATAAGATCCAAAATGACAATTTTTTTGAAATTTACTCATTCAGTCAGCTGTGTACTGTCCAGGTTCCAACATCAACTACAGACAAATAGCTACTCTTTGATTTTACAGCAGCAAAATTTTTTTGTTCCATGTGCTCATAGAGAAAACTATGAAAAAACGAAAGGAAGTACATGAGGAACAACTAAAAGCAAACCTTTATGTCGATCCGACTTAATAATCCATGAATGATCCTCTTGTTCTCCTTCAAAGGATTCAAAAGGCTACACCAATTCTCGTTCCATGAGATGCGATTCTCATGGCTAGAGGAGAAAAATTTATAAAAATGTAAGTGCAAATTAATAATGATTATAAAGAACAAATTATGATAAAACCAAAACTAGTACTACACAGTAAACTGTTTACACAAAATAATAATATTGAAAAAATATATCAATAAACAGTTAAATTAAAGTGGAAATAAAAAAGAGACGACGGAGTAGTAAAAAAGCTCAAAACTTAAAAAAACCAGGTAAAAAAATCAATGACGACGAACAGATAATCCCAACAAGACCGAGAAGGAACACGCGATGAAAAAGATGGAACAAACACAAAAAAATGAAGAGCTTGCGTCATTCTTTAAAAAATTCTGGACCTGCTTGGTTTATTTTGTATCTTGTATTTTGGATTTTCAACATTAATTATTAATTATGAGAAGTGTGAAGGAAAAACGAGAGGGTGGAAGGAAGATGGAGGGAACGACGGAGAGGTTGGGAGGTTGACGGAAGGATAAATCGTTTCTCGTGCTTCCGTTATTTCATAAAGCACGAAAAACAAAAACAAAAATTACTTTTTATTTTCTATGTTAACTTCGTTTTTAAAATTTATTGTTTTTCACAATATACATACTTCATGGATATTTTGTATGGATGGAAATGCAAAATTTAAAATGGTAAACTAACAATAGCCTCAATATTTGAGACTTGAGAGAAGTTTGTCCTTCAAACATGAAAAATAGCGGGCTGGACTTTTTAGTTAAAAGAAACCTTTTCGGTTGAATAAATCTGATAGAAATTAGAAACCGTATAATAGTGCTTTCATTCTACAGTTTTGTTTAATCAATGGATATTTCTTGTAAGTAACGATTATCCTTCTCATTATTCACGTTGACAATCTTGCCACCATCATCATCCTAGCCGAATATTTAACGTAAGCAAATCCAGTTGATAAATGAAACCGAAATTATATATGATTAATCATGATTATTCTTTGATTTTGACATTAAACCTAACAATCAACTACCCTGATCTGTAGAATGGTAAAAAGAAAGTGATATTACAATAACAAATTGGACAATGATATATATATATATATATATATATATATATATATATATATATATATATATAACGTTAGGCATATGTCATCGTTTTTTGGGTAGCTACATAGCTAGCCATAGTGAATGTTAAAGTATTATGATTGATGGCCAACTAATTAATGATTTGACAGTGAACGTCTTGTGTTCACTATATTGGTTTGAATTAAATCATAAAATAAAATGTCAAAATATAGGACAAGGTCAACATTTTGGTGGATGGTTGAGCGTCTGAAATTTATTTAACATCAGAGTTGTTGAGTTTGAAGCATTTTAACACAAATAGTAAATTGAAGATTGAGATTCATAAACAGGAGGAGATAAATATATAGAACTTATAGATAATATTAATTAATAACTTTTTTTTAATAACTACTCAACTGAAACAAACACTTCTATTGATGTCTTGTGGATCAAAACCCAAAACATTTAAAACCGCATGCGCTGGAGTTAATGTTCATTGACGATGATTAATAGCTTATGATTAATAATTTGAAATTTGCAATTTATGACTTATAATCTATACCTAATATCTAATAATAAATGATTAATATTTTTCATTTTATAATTAATTACTAATACTTAATTTTGCTTCAATAATTAAACTTGTGTGCTGAGGTATAATCATCTTCCAGCACTTTCAAACCGCTTTGAAAATTCATGTTGAGCTAGCTTCGTGATATTTGCATGATGCATCGATCTTGACATTCCCTCGCAATCGTCGAATTAGGGTCATTTTGGTTTTGAAATACATCAATGTCTTTAATTAGAGTGTGAAGTTATTTACAAAGGAATTTTGCAATGTTAGACGTAAAGATATTTTAGGGTCCATATAAAATGTAGGTCGGGTCGGACGTTAGGAAGCAGCACAGGGTGAACCTTAAATTTACTCTCAACCTAAGTGCAATCGCATCGGTGTAGACATTGTTAAGCACTAATGTAAAGACGTTCGCCTTGCTTAATTAGTACCCAAGTACACATTTATAGCAACAGTTAGAAAATTAAAAGGCAAACGAAACACACAGTAATATATATCACCTTCTCCGGTTTAAAATTAGTAAATCAAAGAATACGGGCCATTAGATTTTAAAGTTTAAAAGGTTAAAAATTACAGTGGTGCATGCCGATGCAGTCAAAATATCCAAGTAGGGTTAAATGATTTATCGGTCTACGCATACCAGTATGGCCTAGTTTTGCTTTCGAACCAAAGCATGATGTTGGTACATGGAATACAACCCTGTGAATATCAAGTATTTAAATCGGGTAGGTGAAGACCAAGAGTAAGATTATCTTATTAGACTCAATCGGCTGATGGAACAAACTTGCACTTTGCAGCAAGGTTGTTGGATAGGTCAAACTTCCCATTTTTCAAAATGGGTTTGAAATTCGCTGATTTTATATATATATATATATATATATAGTTAAATTTGGCATTGGCGGCTCTAACAATGACAATTTTACCTAATCAAATATTTTACTTAAAAATTTATTGACCTTTACATTTTCATCTTGACTTTGTAAAATTGTAGTGAGGTTTAAAGAAAAGGAAAGACCCTCAACGGTGGAAATTAACCTTAGTAACAGCCAAAAACAGTCCAGAAATGCAAGGTTGTTTTACACAATTCCTTAAATATCCGTTGCTAAACTAAAGGTTCAACACTTGCATTTGAGGTAAACACAGTATAGAGTTATAATAATAATCCAAGTAATGTATATATTTAAGCAAGCTGTCAAAGAAAACGATATTTGCTGGTTCCTTGTTAAAAATTGAAGCCAAAGGAGAGAAGGAAGTATGATAAATCGTAGGGTAGGGGTAGCAAGTAAGAGGCATGATAAAAAATATAAAAAGGAAAAGGAAAATGACAAGGGGAGTGTAAGGCATAATCCACAACACAGGCATCGGGTTTGTGGGTGGATTGGATGAGCCACACAAGGGCCCATCTTGTCCTGGTTGTATTAGGACAATATATTAGGGGTTAGGTGGGGCCTTTTTCTCATTTGGAGGTGGGCTCTACATTAATTTTGGGGGGTGGTGTCCTTTGTGGGGGCGCAAATATTGGCCGACTTTTGTTCCTTGTTTCTTGCCATGTGCTCAAATTTAAGGGCAACCTCCCAATGCATGATTCCTCATTTCCTGCCCCCTCTTACTCCCACACTTCACTTCGTAACAGCTTCCGTTATTCCATATACAAAATAATATACACTTTCTTACACGTATTTATGTTCATCCCTTTTTTCATTCTACCATCCACCAACCTTTTTCCATTTTTTTCCCTTAGAAAACAAAAACTAAAAAACAAAACAATGCTCATTATTGATCAACACAAAATTACATTCAAAAAATAGTGTAATTTTTATGCCTACAACGGTGAAAGGTGGTTCTATGGTAATTATATTATTCCTTCAAAAATACTAGTTATATATGCAAACTTTAATTCAAATTTACTTAAAACATAAGTGATTCGCTTGTGTTGAAGAATTCACATGCATGTTTATGGTGATTTGTAAGTCAAAATAACAAATTTTCAATTTTTTTGAACATTTCATTAATTGCCGTCGTTTATTATAATACGACGTTTTCGGAAATGCATCAAAATAAATTGATTGAGAATAAATTGGAAAAGGATAACAAAATAATTCGAAACAACATATGTAGCTATATATCATTAAGTTGCTTCGTCAAAATGATCATTTAAAATGAACCTCCAACGAAAGTTGTTTTGATAGTCTACGAACTTGGAATCTCCTTTTTTAGTGAATACTGAAATAGGAGTTTATCAAATCCATAACATTCAACCATCAAAGTGTGTGCTCAATTATATACTAACCAAAACTCAAAATAATTAAATTAAGCCAATATAACATTGAATTGTCGAATCTCTTAAACTAACAATTTGATCGATAAACATTAATTTTTAATCCTTTTTACAATTTCAAAAGATCTCAAATTTCAGTGAAATTAGTAGAAGACTAGTTAACACGCTAAAAGAAAGCTTTACTCAGTGTAATGGCCAATAAATCAGTCTCAAAAATATTTTTTATGCTTGAATTTTTGAATTTTATCTATAGATTTTTTTCGGAAGCAGCAATTTAAAAATGCATATGTGATTAACAATTTTTTATAAAATGCTTATTTTTCGTAAACTGGCCATAAATTCTATTATAAAACATGGTTAAGTTTGTAAAATACACTCACAAATATGTGATATCAAAATTTTATCAGAAATTCAATTTGGAAAAAAAATCCTAAGTTTGTGATTGGTATTAAATTTCAAAATTTAAGACTTGATAATGGTCAAAAATTCGATCTCGATCAAATACTCAAATAAAATTACTTTGATGTCGTTTCAAAAACATGTCCGGCCACCAACATATAAATACTTTTGTTGTACTTTTATAATGTTGAATAGACGCAATGCTTATGTTTTAGCATACATATATTTAAATATACATGTACACACATGCATACAAATATATATAAAGTTCGTTCTCTCTTAATGTTTTATCTTTCTCATAACGGTAGAATTAAAATACTCAAACCTCATTGATTTGGTTTACTACAAAGAGGACTGGAGTTCAAGTACCATCGACGTCACTATCTTATACACACACACGCGCGCGCGCACACACACACATACACATACATATACACATACATACATACATATATATAGTTAGTTAGATCTCTATCAATATTTTATCCTTTATCTTCTAATTTTAGAATTAAAATGCTCAATCCTCAATGATTCGGTATATAATGGGGAAGACCAAAGTTCAAGTTGTAACGACCCGGAAATTTCGAACCCGAAAATTCCAGATAGTTAGAAGAAAAAGAAAAGAGATAGAAGAAAGAAACAGAACAAGACACAGATTCTCACATTCGCAGCGGATCAAAATACAATATCAAATAATAATATCAGTTATACAAAGAAAACTGTATTTGTTAATTACATTATTATTTGATATTGTATTTTGATCCGCTGCGAATGTGAGAATCTGTGTCTTGTTCTGTTTCTTTCTTCTATCTCTTTTCTTTTTCTTCTAACTATCTGGAATTTTCGGGTTCGAAATTTCCGGGTCGTTACATTTGGTATCAGAGCAGAAGGTTAAGCGAAAACCTTGGCTCTGGTGGGTATACTCATTAAGGATAGGGTCAATGGTACCCTAGAATGAGTTGAGTGTATATATATATATACATATGAGTAGATTTTCAATATGATTTTGTATTAAAATTTATTGAAAATCTATGTTTCTATCTTTTAAAAACTTATCTATTAAATATATAAAACTTGTTAAAATATTTATTCTTTGAAAACAATTTATTTCCATAATCCTAAAACTTGTTTAACTTTGTTAAAAACTTGAATTATTTACAAAATAAATCTTCTTTGTTTTAAAAACTTTAAACATTGCCTGTTCCATTTTTAAAACCTGAACAACTTAAAACCCGAGTAAAACCCTAAGAAACTCGAAGTAAAACACGAGACAACCCACAACACTCCTGCTTCGAGTAAAACTCAATTTAAAATTATCTTCAATTCCAATTTATAATAAATAAGAAATTATCACTTGAAAAGTATTATGTTAAAATATAGTTTCCAAATTACAATCTATGTATATATATTTAAAGTTTGAAAATACTTTATTAAATTCAAATCCAATACTTTTCCATTTCAATATATACAAATATATACATTCTAAATGGAAAATATTTTTAACATTAGTTTTGATAATTACTATATTGAATTTTTATAACATAACTCCAAATCACAATATATATACATATATATTATAATTTGAAAACATAACTTTTATTAAATTAAAGACTTCCTATATATATACCTACATACATATATACATTATAAATAGAAAACATTTATATAAGTTTTGACAGATAAATCTTACCAATTTTAAATTGTTAGAAAAGATATTAATAAATATTGCCAATTTAAAATATTATTAACCTTTAAAAGAATTAAACTTGTCAATTTGTAAAATAAAATCAACAATTCAATTTAATTATTAATAAAGATTATTAAATTGATATTGCCAAAATTCCGGGATATCACACAAGTCCCATTAACGTCTCTTGTCTAATATATTTTAGAATAAATCCAAAATCCTTGACTCCACTCTATTTCATGCATCCAAGATTGAATTCAACTAACCATGTTTTCTTTAGTATGTCTTAGAGTCTTTAGACTCATATACTTTGTTTAAATATCTTTACTTTTTCCTTTTAAGTCTCTTTTTAGTTTACAATTTCAATAAAAATTCGAGTTTATAACGAACTTGTTTTTTGTAACGATTTTATAATAAGTAAACATGATCTATATTTAAATATTGGTTTTCTATTTAAAATTATAAACTTTATTAATAAAATTAACATATTTTCAAATAGTTGTGATAATCTTAATACTAATGAAAAAATGAGAATTAATAAATGAATAATAAAACGAATAAGAAAAAATATCAATACCCAATTATTGAAATAAAAAATCTATATATTTATTTGGTTTAACAACCATAGTTTAATTTTGATCATTTTTGTTAATTAAATATGTTTTACCAAGCTTATGTATTTATCACTTTGCTGCAGTTGGTACTAGCTGTGCAGTTAAAGCACTTAGCGGAAAGCTTCATTAGATATAAAATGAAATAAAATACTTTGAGCTAATATTTTATCCTTCTCACATCATTTCTGTAGGGAAAAGAAATATTGTTTAATCTTGCATAACAATACCGAAGAATATTATGATTTATGCAATCCAAATTTGGTAACTACAACAGATTTTTAACTTATATTGAGTACGTATTCCCTAAAATTGGTTTTTACCCTAACTTTATCACTTTATTCAAAAGAGCTAATCAAATCAACCATTTTATATTAATGTTGCTAAAGCGGATGCTAAAAAACGTTGATTTAGCGGATGTAGCAGAAAATAGCGGGGTGTAAAGCGTATCTACTATTTAATAGCGCTATATTAAAAAAACGTAGAAGTCGAAAAGCGATACGCTCTACAGCGGGGATTTTGCGGGGATTTAACTGCACGGGTTGGTAGAAGACATCATGAACATCATCTACTTTTTAATTTCTAGAATGGTCATTTAATTTATTCTAGATCATGGTTTGATACCACCTAGTATTTTAATTACCACTCTAGTTGTTTGATGGTCATTTAAATCTCTCTTTGATATTGCTTTTCATGGGTTGTATGTCTTATGGTTTTATATGCTTGTTTTTTTTAACCATACAATATTTATTTGATTTTCTTTGTAAACTCTATCTTTGGTAATAGTTAAAAGAGTGTTCTTTTCTACAACAAATAAGGTTATGTATTTTTATTTGTCCAAATATGATATCAAATATCCCCATAAGGTAGTTCGATTGTTATGATATGGATCTTGGTAATATGGTGGTGGGCATAACGTCATATGAATTACTTGAAATATTTTTTGTGGGTTTGGCACAAACTTCTGGACTTTATATGGAAACATTAATTCTATAGGTCTTAACAAATGTGTAAGATCAAATTTGAGTTACTTCTTCAGTTTCAATTTCTTTGAATTGTTTGAGACAAAAATGAAATCAAATAATAAGTATTAGTAATATTTGGAATTTGGATTTCGACTTATTTGTGATCTCCATATTTCTAAATTTCTTAAGACAAAATCGAAACTGAAATTCAATCTCAAAAAATATTAGTAATATTGATTCATATACATATTTTTTATCTTAGTTTTATCTTTTTGAAACATGAATGAAACCACATATTCAATCTTAAAAATTAATGACTGATTTGAGATTAGTTGTTAGGCACATAATTTTAAACTTTAACGTTTATTTTTTCTTTCCTAAATTATGTCAAATCGACAATCGATAAATTTTAGTAAAATGATTTGATTCTAAAATAGGTTTTCCCTTATTGTAAAACCTGACCTATACATATATTGTTTGAGTGCAAAGGAATTGTTGTTAGTTACTATAGTAATGTAGTTCAGTATCCAAGTCATGTGTTTAGTTTTGACTTAGGGTCAAACTTTTTTAGCGGTAAAAGTCCTAAAATCATGTAGTTTTAAATATGTTCTAGCTATTAATTTAGGTTGAAAGGGATTATAAAAAAATCTTTAATTTAGGTATCAAATATGTTCATTGTTGAAAACCCTCTGCTTTTAACAATGTTTTGAATTTTCGATTGTGGACTAAACCATGGTTGTTTTGGGTTGGCTCACCGATCCGACATTGCCAATCCATGCTTAATGTCTTGATTTTAGACCCTAATCGATAAAGAAAATCAAGACATCTTGAAAGTCTATAGGATCCTTATAAATAATGCAACGTATATGTATATATGTGTGTATATTACTATATGATAAGCAGAGAATAATAATTGAATATAAGATAAATAATAGAAACGATCACACAAGATATTTTATACTAGTTCGGACTTCCCGTCCTAGGTCCAGTCCCGAAGCTCCCTGTAACGACGCTGAATTTTGACATTTGAAATCAGGATATTTAATTGATTTTAAATATCTGGATGTCAGTTTAATTTGAAATTCAAATATTAGAATGAATTTGACAATTAAATTATTGAATTTAATTATTAAAACTGGGTAAAAATTTGAATCTTCAGTTTTAAGCCTGTTAAAAATAATTTCAAGGCTTGGAAAATTCATATTAATAATACTGAAGATAATAAAAGTTTCAGAATTGAATTTGACACTGTTTTGTTCAGTTTTGAAATTCTATCGTTTAAATTGAATTTAAAAATAGCTTTCCGGGGCACAGTCTCGGAATTCGACGAAACCAGTTCCATTGGATCCGTAATATTGTATTATTATCGAATTTCAATTCTCGTAATGTTTGGAGTGATCGTTTGGCCGTACGATAAGCAAACGCGCTGAAATTGAATCGAAAAATTAATATTATAACTGGTCCAAAAAATCTATCTTCTCCATATGATCGAATTTGGACTCGAAACCTTTTCCATTGTGTTCGGAATAGACGTATAACATTATAAACGCTTAGCAGCACGCCTCGATAGGAGGTCAATATTTTGAGTTGCAAATTCGTGACGATTTAAATTTGAATTTAAATTTAAATATATATACACCAATCAACCATCAGCTGATATTATTTCACATCGTTGTTTTTCTTTCATTTCGAATCACTGTACACACCCTCTCCTTCACGCAACCTTTCACTCAAGTTCAGAAATCACATTTTATTTCATTTCAAATTTAAAACTCAGAGAAAGAAAAAGAAAAAAAATAGCTGAGTAAATTCTTTCCTCCATTCCTTTTCGTTTCAAATCAAAGCCGAGTTATCCTCCTCTCTAGAAATTAAATCGAGTCTTCTTTCCTCTCGTCTGATTCAAAATAAAAAAAAATAAAAAAAACGAAGCCCTTTCGTTCGAAATAAAAACAGAATAATGGCCGCTCCCATTATCAAATTTAAATCGAATTAAAATCGATTTCTGCTCGAAGAAAAAAAAGAATAAAAGGGAGGCGCTCGATTTCGAAGCACGCGTGGAAGTCAGGCGTTCACGATGGAAGACTCGAACTCAAGCATGGAGTTTCGCAAGGACAGGAGAGGACGGCGGCGTCTGCAGTGGCTCGTCAAACAACAGTCTGGAGGGCAGGCGATTGAATCGGCCGATGGCATCGTCGACGCGTCGCGATCTAGAGACAAGGCGCGCGCCTACAGGACCGAAGGGGGATCGGGATGGCTGTTGCCGCTTGTAGAAGCGTGATTTGGGGTAATTGTTTTTTCCAGTGATTATGTTAACATCAGTTTACTTATGTCTTCGATTTAAATATATATATATATATATATATATTTGCAGTATATATATATTTACAGTAAGGTGAAGATAATTTATTTTAGATTTAAACAAAGATATATTGTTAAAACAGTAAATTTTAAATGTGTTTAATCCTAATTTAATTTACAGGAAATTATTGTCAAAGACAAAATTTCTCAACATTTTAGCCTCAAGGACAGACCTTCAGTATTTTAGCACGAAGGACAACTTTATTTAGGTATCAGTTTTTACAGTTTTTAGGTATCAGTTTGTAGTTATCGGTAGCAGTTTTTAGGTATCAGTTTTCAGTTAGGTAGCAGTTTTGGAAGAATGTTTGTCCTTATGAATAATTTTAAAAGAATGTTTGTCCTTATGGATAATTTTTAGGAGAATGTTTGTCCTTGTGGTTAATATATTGAGGTCGTGTCCTTAAGGCTAAAAATATACAAATTTTTGTCCTTTAAATTAATTCCCCCTTTAATTTATATATATATTTACAGGAAGTAGGTAAATTATTTTTGATAAATTAGAGTTGGAAAAGGAAAATAGGAATTTGAAAATGTTTATGCGGAAATAGATATTCGGAAGTCTTTGATTTATTTTGTAAGTATATATATGTAGAAAAAAAATAGTAAATATATATACACATTTTTAACTTTCTAGTTTATTTTTAAAAGATATTAAAAAGGAAATTAATTGTTCGATTTATTTCGAATATTAATAAATTGTATAAAATTGTTTTACAAGGTCTAAAATGGAGAAAAATAAACCCGAATTGAAACGAGTTGGAAATGGATTGCAAATTTAAAAGCAAATGTGAGATCTTCTCACTCAAATGAAAGTTGGATTTTCAGTTATTGATTGACTGTTTGGATGTGATACTATATATAGTAATATATAGCAATATATATATATATATATATCAGCATATGTATATATTGGTGATTGATTTTCCCGCATTATATAGCGGATGAGACCCTATTGCGCCGCATAATAGCGGATGATATTTTATAAATCCCATATACCGCGATATTTTACCTCGAAGTGGAATTGGTATTGTGCTAACATCTATGGATGCAGGGAAAAAGGTTGGAGGGATCCAACAGGATTCCTCAAAACATTTGAATTGGTTTCATATGTTGTGTGTTGATTATTTATAATCTGTGTATGATTATATCTGTGATTGAATTTGTTGAAGGCTAAAAATTTAGCCGAATGTATTTTTGGCATCGCTGGATACCAGAAATAAATGAAATTGGATTTTTGAATTTAAAGTTGGAAATTTTAAGTAAATTCTTTTTGAAAAGATTGGTAGAATTTAAAAGAAGTAATTAAAGTATAAAACTTGATTTTTAGTAATCTTATCGATTAAATTTCCAAAATATGGCGAAGGATTTTAATAAAAGATTTTTAGTAATATTGTTTAAAAGTTGAAGAATTTATGGAAAATGGAATTTTAAATAGTTTGGAAAGAATAAAGGAATTTAGTAAAAAGGGGATAAATCTCTAGAAATCAATTTGATAAATGATTGGGTATTTGAAAATAAATCTTTGGGAAATCGATATGAGAACTTATTTGGTGTTGAATTAAAATGGATTTTTGTGTTGAAATAAATTTTGAAATCAATTTGTAATTGATTTGGTGTTGAAGTAAATTTTGAAATCAATTTGAAATTTGATTTTGGGGTTAAAAGTGAATATTTGGGAATGTAAATTCAAATTGGAATTTATAAAAGGGAAATTTGTTTTTAAAAATAAACACTGATTTATTTTAGAGTGTGGAAATAAATTTACTGATTTGGAATGTAAATTTAAAAATAAATCGATAAGGATTTATTTAATTGGTTTAAATGGAGCATTTTGAAGTGAAAGTGTATTTTCACTATAAAGCCGAGTATATTTTCCAAAGTACCTTTTTAAAATATAAATTAAAAAGTTCTAAAGTGGGTTTTTAAAAGAGATATTTGGAAATATATTCCGCGAAAGGGAATTGATTTGAAATTTATTTTCAAAGGTTGAAAGATGAAAATTGATTTGAAATTTATTTTCAAAGTGTTGAAGTGTGGAAATATATATATATATCTTGTGAAGATATTTTGTAAATAAATAATTTGGGAAAATTATTTAAATCTGATGATTGTTGTGAATGTTGTTTGATAGTTAAATCACCGACTATCAATATTGCCTTTGAAATGGCACTTGAATTTGTTTTTAAAACAAACGCTTATTATTCGGTTTAGCCGGGAAAAGACCTTCGTGTCAGATAACCCATTTCGAATAATGATACGACGTGTATGAATTGCAATTGAAGACCGGTGTGAAGACCGGGTATTTTCAAAAAAATGAAAAGACAACCTGTCGAATGTCTCTGCACCGAGTTGCTCCGGTATAGATATTTATATCACTCTTTTTGTGATAGGAAGTCCGATCGGGATTGTGAATACCCGGATTGCAAGGGCTTCTTTGGAAGTGCCTTCGGTTCTGTTCGAACCCGGAACAGACTTGTATGGTTACATGTCTGACATTACATTTTGAGATATAAAGCTGATTTCTTTCAAATACATTTGTGTTGGTGGCGGAGAATTTATTCTCTTAGCTTAACACCCTTCTCTGAGACGTATGAGCTCAGAGGTTATGTAGTTGAAGGTTATCAGCGATATATTCCCAATTTGGTAATGTGGCATGCTGAGTGTTGCTGTGTGTTGATCATTTATTGATCATTTGTGATCAAAGCACGACTTTGTGAAAAAGCGTAGCTTTGTGGACGAGACTTCATCAGACCTCACTCCCCGGAAATGGTCGAAACAGGAATATGCGGAAAGGTTATGAGGGTCGCGCCCTTTAGGGTATGTCATTTCCTTCTGGAAAAGGGTGGTATCAGGTATGGAGCCCTGGTATTTAACCTATGTGGTTGCTCCAATCTCATTTCTTTGTGGTTGTTGCTTTGTGATCAAGGCGCCTCGGATAAAGGTCCCAAAGGACCGGGGGATGACATATTCGTGAGTTACCTGTTACAGGGGTAACCCGACCTTGTGTTGGCAGAGAGCAGTTGTCTCTCGGGACGTCCAGCCAGAGGCGATCCCATGTGGCGGTAGGAAGTTCCTTAGCCTGACCATTTGTTGGCAATCCAATTCCCAATACGAAACTTGTACGGTTTTAGTTGTAGAACCTGCCATTTACTTATGGTGGTCACCACTGTTTAGATGGTAGCTATAGTAGGCATGGTTCAGAATGTCTATGCTGGCTAAGATTAATATTATACTTTCGAAATGTTTTCTACACTAGACATTAATAATAATAATCCAATGGTTTTGCGTAGTAAGCATCTTTGACTATAAGAAGAAATCTCCTCCAATTCTGCGTTTGCATTGTGTGTGTGGCGGGAGGTCTTATGGTAGTTTCATTTTCCAAAAGCATTGCGAATTAATTTTTTATTTTCTTTGTGAAAATAACTGTTTTA
The DNA here is from genome assembly GCA_030737815.1 of Allium fistulosum. Taxonomy (NCBI): domain Eukaryota; kingdom Viridiplantae; phylum Streptophyta; class Magnoliopsida; order Asparagales; family Amaryllidaceae; genus Allium; species Allium fistulosum. The sequence continues at coordinate 639,608,148 of CM060903.1, read as the reverse complement.
CGATCTCACACCAGTCACCATGACTGACTCGGAGTTTATTGTTTCCTTTCTAAACTATGGGTGCCCATAATTTTCCACACGGGCAGCCTAGAGTTATGTTATCAGGATATTCTGGATATTCTGGAGCTTTGGAAGCAAGCTGGATGGAGAGACGTACACCCGTACTTGTTTATTTATTCCGCTGTGTAATCTGTATGAGGACAAGTTTATATAACTGTCCATTTTTGTATTGAGTTGTATATTGACTCTGATGATGTATGTATAAACTGATATAGTTCTTTGTTTAAAAGACTAGTGATTATCTATTATATATTGTTCCGCTGCGAATGTGAGATTCTGATATTGTTTCTATTTCTATTTTCTATTCTTTCGTTTTCTTCTGTCTTCTTCTACCTCTTCTTTTTAACCCTAATGGTTCGGTTTTCCGGCATTCGATTGCGCGGCATTTGATAGTGGACGTATTAATGTCGACTTTCGAGCGTCGAAAAGTCGAGACGTTACACTCCCCTTCGGTACTTCCTTTAACCTACTGAGCCTCGCTTCGCCTAGAGGATAGACTAATACAAAAATATATCGCTGACAATTTTGTGTTCCAAATAACACGATTTTTGACTGATAGTATAAATCTTCCTTTGAGTATGTGAATGTGGATGCCTTGAGTTGTAGAAAGTGGTTTAACCAAAATTATTTGGTTATAATAGATTGAGAGAATGTAAGCAATATATGCATAAGAGAGTGATAAGAAATCAAGAGAGAAAATATTCAATTAATTCAAGTTAGTTAATCTCTACATCTCAATCAAGGTAGTATTTGTAGATTCAAAAGGATGCAGATGAAGAGTTGTTACTATTAGATAACTTTTATTCATTTTAATGGTTGTAACCTTTCGATGAAGGGTAATTTCTTTTTGTTCAGCAGAAGTGTCTTTTCAAAAATTTACAATTTTTCAAATGACAAACGTCTGTGGTAAAACCTCAGACGTTTGTGACTTCAGAATATAATTACCCGAGATTGTCACAGATGTCTGTAGTTTAACCTTGGACGTCTATGGCTTTAGAACTTTATTTTATCGTGTATTTCCTCAGACGTCTAGTTTTACCTCAGACGTCCGTGAGTAGTAAAAACAGTTTTTTAACTTAATTTCAGTGTATATGGAATCGCGTGTGATCGTGTATGCATATATACTCAAGGAAATCTTAACAATATTTTATCTAAGACTCTTTTAGAGTAAAATACCCTTATTAACTATAGTATGGTCGATAGATCATCGTTTGTCTTCAAGCCTCAATATCTTTGAGCATGGTGTCTTCTTGTAGTATATACCTGTGATCTTAAAATGTGTATGTGTATGTATATATATATATATATATATATATATATATATGATTGTATAGTTGTTGGCATTGAAACATAACCGGAGGTTCTAACAATCTTCCCCTTCTTATTGATGACAACTATACAATCAAAATGGAAGAATTTGTCTTCCCATATGTATATGCATAAATCCCCCCTTGTCATTATCAAAATGGAAGGAATGATACGAGATATATAAATGTGAAATAGACATTTAATAGCATGTTATATATAAGATCATGAATATTTAAAATTAAATAAGGAAGTTCAAATAGAAGCAAAGACCAATGTAGCAAGAGTTTGAAATAGTTAAACAGACAAGCATAAGCATAAATAATGGAAAAATAGTAAAAAGATAACTAAAATAAAATGCTAATTGTACTGGTTTGAGGAGTAAGATAAGCTTCCATAATTCTCATAGTATTCCCAATAAGATGAAGGATCCTGTTCATATGTGCCTAGCCACTGTGTTTGGTGACTGTACTCCTCTTCTTCTTGAATGGAGAGCATAACTCCATGTACGATTGATGTTGGAAATGCATACGAATCTTTCCTCTGTCACATCTATCGTGAGAAGTTCCTTTGGGAGAAGCTTGAGAGTGATAAAACTGGTGTATGTGCTCGAGGTGGCGGTGTGGGTGAAGGCAAGGACTATGAGCTAAAAGATGATCGGTCAGTACTTTTCGCATAACCTTCCCTAAAGTGGAAACAACTTTGTCCAAAATCTTTTCCATTTTTGTCATCATTGTCGAGAAAGAACGTTCCAATCCAATCATCTTTTTGTTTAAAACTCGTTGGTTGGCCATAATTGGCTTTTGGTTTTTAAGTGCTAAATCGTGAAGAGATTCGTTTTGCATTGGTTCAATGCGATCTTCTTGTATCTCAGAATCCGAATAATATTCGGTAGCATGACTGGAGGATGTAGGATGTTGCGAAGGGTGAGGTGAGTAAGTATGCTGAGGAGTAGTAGTGGGAGGAGTACCATGATGCTCTTGGTGTTGTTCTTGTAATCTCCATTGTTCAAGGGAGATTATTGGTGGTGGTCGTGGAGGAAGATGCATCAACGATATAATCCGTATACCACTTTCTTTAATAGGAATTTCTTCAAAATGAGAGATATAGGAGGGCATCCCAAAAAAGCATTTAAGAGGTGCATAATGTATGGAGCATAGATAATAGTTCGTCGATGATGAGACCAAAAACTTTTAATTTCACTATGGACGAATTTAGCTCAGTTTATTTATATTCCACCGAAGATAGCATAAAGGGCTTTGTGATCATTATCATAGATTTGTTCATGACTACCTAGACGTGAGATTATCGTATTTATTATCATACGATTTAACAATCTAGCTTTTGGTCGTAAGTAAACAGATTTCCACTGGGACATCCTATCTTCCCAAGTAAAATGAGTTATTTCATCCCATGGTAAGTTTCTTTGATCGGGAATTTCTTCCAAATTGATCCCGGATGAAGAACAATTAAGTATACGTCAAATGGTGTTGACGTTAATTTTTAAAACACGTCCGTACACAGTCATCCAGAACCATCCTTCACCATTCTCAGGATTCCAAATATCGCTACTACATAAATTGGCGTAGAAAAGAAAGATAGCTTATTGGTCGATTTGTTCCTCATTTTCGTCGAAATTGATTAAATCCCGACATTCGGCGGCGACGGTGAGTTCTTGAATGCTATATTCTCCAAACTTGCATAATCTGTAAATAGGCCTGGAATGAAGCTTCTTTTGTTTTAGCTCCTCGAGTCGCTTGTTGGCAATTGTGCTATAGCAAAGCCATTCTTGAATGAGAGCATCATTAACCACGGGATTGTGAGAAGAGGATGATTGACCTTTCTTGGCTCATTTATTAAATGGAGTATTTGGTTTGGGAGCCATTAGTGAACAAATAGAGATTGGATGGAGGCTAGGATTTTAAATTGGAAAAACTTATTTATATATGACTGCTGGAGGTAGGGTTTTGTAATAGCGACAGATGTCTACGGGTGAGGCACGGACGTCTGTGCTTTCAGTTAAAGTTAAACAGAATGTTATGACAGACGTTTGTGATGTTTCCACAGATGTCTGTAAAATAAACAGAGAGAAATGACAGACATCTGTGAGTTCCCACAGACGTCTGAGGTTACAGGAAATTATTTTCCCATAACTTTTGACATACATCTGTGGTATTTTCACAGATGTCTGTGGTATGTATTTTTCTAAAACAATGGGAAGAAGTTAAATGTCAATCAATTTTCATTGAAATACAATAAAACAATATACATACCAAAAATTAACAAATAAACTTATTTTACACAATATGTAGCATAAGTTCAGTTTTTCTCGAAGAATTTAGAAATTTTGATTTGTTGTAAATCCCATGAATTTGGTTCAAATTTTGTGTCGTCAATTAACGGCTTTAGTGGAGAACAACTCGGACGAGCTGGAGTGTCAATCCAAGCTTGGTTTGATGGTCCTAGTTTGCATAGATTTCTTGGAGTAATGTTATACGCTTTTATAGGAGTTTCTTGTAATCGAGGAGATTTTCTATGTATGCAATTTTTTGTTGGCAAAATTTCCACAAATTGCTAGAATACACTTTTCGAGAAAATTCAGATGAGATCCTTGACGTTGTTGTTCGTAATGCATTTCACGTTGAAATCCTATCATTTCTTGTTGATAGTGACATATTTCATCGACTTTGTCGGTGAGAGATGTTGATTGCAGATCAATTGACCGTTTGGCTTTCTTTTCTTTAGGGGAAAAGCCAGCGTGGTACGTAGGTGATGCAACAATGTTTAGAGAGGCTGAGTGAATTGATGTAGGTGTGGATTTGGTTGGTGAAACGTAAGTGCTATCTGATGAGGGTGATTTATAGTCGATAGGTTAATAGGTGGAGTCGTGATCGAAAGACTTTTTTTTATAGTAATATTTGTCTTAACAAACTATTTGTTTTTAGGCAGAAAATAAGCTTAATTTATAAGATGAAGTTTTTACTATGCTTAGAGAATTGGTTGAGGAAAAGAAGTTCAACCACATTACTTTTAACATAGAGTAGTTAGGTTTTATATGGTTAGTATTAGTTGAAATTTTATGTGGTTTTTATTAATCTAAGTGTATAAATTTTATCCTTTGTAGTTTTTTATAAGCTTTTCTTAAAAAAAATTAAGTATACAAAAACTAATCCTACAAATTTAGTTAATCAATTCATTGTACGAACATATTCCTAAATCTCGTCGTAATTTAATAAAAGTTATTTCAATTAATGGTTTAGTAAAAATATCAGCTATTTGATTTTCGGTATTTGCAAACTCTAGTGATATAATTTCTCTTTCCATATTATCTCTTAGAAAATGATGACGAATATCAATATGCTTTGTTTGAGAATGGTTAATAGGATTTTTTTGATAAATTAATGGCACTAGTATTATCACAATATATAGGATATTTTGTTATGATTTTACCGAAATCTAGAAGAGTTTGTTGCATATAGATTACTTGAGCACATGCTAAAGCTGTTGAAATGTATTCGGCTTCATATGTCGAGAGCAAAACACAGTTTTGCTTTTTACTAAACCATGAAACTAAAGACTGACCAATAAAATAACATGTCCCACTTGTGCTTTTTCTATCCATTTTACAACCGCCGAAATCAGCATTGCTATATGACACGAGTTCGAATAAGCTTCCTTTTGGGTAAAAAAGTCTGTAATCTCTAGTGTTTTTTAAATATCTTAAGATTTGTTTTACCGCTCGATGATGTGATTCTTTTGGCTGTGCTTGAAACCGAGCACATAAACATACACTCATCATAATATCTAGTCTACTAGCTGTTAAGTATAACAGAGATACTATTATACTTCGATATAATTTTTGGTCGAAATCTTTTTCATTTTCATCTTTATCTAAATGTAGAGCAGTACTCAGTGGAGTAGGTTTACTTGATATATTTTCCATTCCAAAACGTTTTAATAAATCTTGACAGTATTTTTCTTGATTTATAAAATTCCATTTTATAATTATCTTATTTGTAATCCTAAGAAATAGTTTAATTCTCCTATATGTGGCATTTCAAATTCATCTTTCTTTATTTTAGAAATTTTAATGCATAATTTTTCATAAGTGGATCCAAATATAACGTCGTCAATATATATTTGTACGGCTAAAATATTATTATTTTCTTGTTTTATGAATAAAGTGGAATCAATTTTACCAATTTGAAAACCGAAACTTTGCAAATAGTTTTTCATCTTTCGTACCAAGCACAAGATGCCTATTTTAATCAATATAAGGCCTTTTTAAGTTTAAATACGTGATCAGGATATTTCTCGTGAATAAATAAATGAGGTTGTTCAATATACACCTTTTCTTTTATAAATCCATTAAAAATGCACTTTATACGTTCATTTGAAAAAGTTTAAAATTATGATGACATGCAAAAGCAAGTAATTTTCGTATTACTTCGAGACGTGCTACAGGAGCAAATGTTTCGCCATAATCAATTCCTTCTTCTTGATTATATCTTTGAACTACTAATCTTTCTTTATTTCATACAATATTTCCATTTTCATCTGCTTTATTTTAAAAAACCCATTTCGTTCCAATTACAGATTGATTGTCTGGTCTTGGTACAAGTTCCCAAATATCATTTCTTTCAAATTGATTAAGTTCTTCTTGCATTGCAATAATCCAAAAGTCGTCTTTTGATGCTTCTTTATAATTTTTCGGTTCAAAATTTGATATAAATGCAACATGACTCATTTGATTTAACTGTTTTCTAGTTGATACTCTTTTATTTAATTCTCCAATAATATTATTAATAGGATGGTCTCTTAATATTTTAAGTGATGGTGTTATCATATTATCATTATTGTCGTTAACATTATTATTATTATTTTCATGTATAGGTACATTAGTATTATTTATTAATTTTTCATCATCGTCATTTTTATTTTCGTTAAAATTTTCATCAAATAAGACATGAAGACTTTCTTCGATAATATTTGTTTGTTTATTAAAAATTCTATATGCTTTGCTTCAATCTGAATAGCTAACAAAAATTCCTTCATCGGCTTTAAAATAAAATTTTCCTAGAATATCTTTAGTGTTTAACACGAAGCATTTTGATCCAAATACACGAAAATATAATACTTTTAGTTTCTTATTAATAAATATTTCATAACTTGTGTTTTTAGCCATTGGTCTAAGTGTTACATGATTTAATACATAACAAGCAGTAGCAATGGCTTCGGCCCAAAAATTCTTTGGTAAATTACTACTATTTAGTAGAGTTTGTGCACATTCTTGTAAAGTTTGACTTTTCCTTTCTACAACACCGTTTTGTTGTGGTGTTCAAGGAAACGAAAAATTATGACCAATTCCCTTTTTGTTACAAAAGTTGGTAAATAGTTCATTTTCAAATTCACCTCCGTGATCACTTCGTATATTTTTAATTTTTAAATTCATTAAAAATATTATTCGTTTAGCAAAAATTTGAACATTTCAAAAGTGTCACTTTTATATTTTAAAAATAATGTCCAAGTATATCTTAAAAAATCATCAAATAATAAAAAAAACGTATTTATTATGATTTATTGAATGTACTTGAGTTGGTCCGAATAAATCTACATGGAGTAATTCGAGAGGTCGTTTTGTGGAAATTTCCTTTTTAGATTTAAAGGAGCTTTTCTTTAATTTACCAAATTGACAAGTGTCACATGGGTTTCTAACCTTGTAGTTGATTTTAGTTAATCCTCTAACTAATTAATTTTTAGCTAGTTTGTTGATATTCTTAAAATTTATATGACAAAAATGTTTATGCCATAACCAAGGATCATCATGATTCGCGGTTAAGTATAAATTTGTATTATTTTTTACGTTCATGTTTAAGACATATATGTTTCAATTTCTACATCATTCAAAAATTAAATTTTTATTTTGATCAAAAATATTGCATTTATTTTTCTCGAAATCAATTTTAAACCATTTATCACATAATTGACTTATAATTAATAAGTTATGTTTTAAATTTTCTACCAATAAAACATTAGTAATTATAGGAAAATTAGAAATACCGATATGGATGACTTCTCCAATGTCGATGAAAAATCCTTTTGAGTTATCTCCGATTGTTACGGTGCCACCATCGATATATGTTATATTTGATAACATATTAGTATTTCCAGTCATGTGCTTAGAACAACCGCTATTGATTATCGATTTCTCTCTTTTTTTTATTTAATTTGGGTACCTCATCAATGTTAGCCATAAAACATACATTTGCTTATTCCGAGTCGCTTTCACTATCACCATTTGAAGAAGAAGACGAATCTGAATCATCCTGTGTTACTTGAAAAACTCTTTTCTTTTCCTTGAATTTCTCGAATTTGCTTTTCTTTTTGTCGTTATTGAACTGTGGACAATCCTTCTTTATGTGGCAAAAATTTTCACGTTTATAGCATTTAATCGATGTTTGATTTGAAGAGTTTGGTTTGCCGCCATTTTGAAATTTGGTCATCTTCTTGAACATCTTGAATTTATTATAGTTTTTGGCAATAAAGACAATCTCCTCTTCGTCTAAGTCTGAATCTTCGTTACTTGCCTGGAATGCTATGTTTTTCTTTTCATGATTTTGATCCTTTCTAGCCTACAAGTTAGCTTCGTATGACATCAAATTTCCTATTAGCTCTTCGACTTTAAGTTGAGAAAGATCATTAGCTTCATCGATGGCTAAAACTTTTCTTTCCCAGTCATTTGTCAAAGAGTTTAAAATTCGCGTGACTAAATCAAAATTTGTGAATTTGACTCCATGTGCCATGATATTGTGTTGAATGGTTTGAAATCTAGCATACATGTTAATAATTGATTCACTTGTTTTCATTTTGAAAGATGAGAATTGGTTTTTTAAAATCGAAATTTTAGTTTGCTTGACTTTATTTGTGCCTTCATGTGTGACTTGTAAAGTGCGCCATATATCATATGCAGTCTTGCAGAGCATGACACACGAAAACTCATTTTTGCCAAGTGAGCAAAACAATACATTCATAGCTTTGGCATTATTAGATGCCTCTGCTTTTTGTGCATCAGTTTATGTGCTAATATCGGTGTCAGGTGCTTCATATTTGTTTTAAGTTTCTAGCCATATTTCTAAGCCATTGGTTTCTATAAAAATTTGCATACATGTTGACCAATAAGCATAATTAGAGCCAGTAAATAATGGAGGACGAGCAGTTGATTGACTTTCTTGAAATGTGCTTGCCATTTTAATGATTTTTTCAATTACGTGTTACTGTAGATTGAAATAACCTTGCTCTGATACCAATTGAAAGTCTATAGGATCTTTATAAATTGCAACTTATATGTATATATGTGTGTATATTACTAACTATGATAAGCAGAGAATAATAATTGAATATAAGATAAATAATAGAAACGATCACACCAGATATTTTATACTGGTTCGGACGTCTCGTCCTACGTTCGGTCCCAAAGCTCCCCTTCGGTACTTCCTTTAACCAACTGACCCTCGCTTCGTCCAAAGGAATAGGCTAATACAAAAGTATATCTCTAACAATTTTGTGTTCCAAATAACACGGTTTTTAACTGATAGTACAAATCTTCCTTTGATCTCCTTTGAGTATGTGAATGCCTTGAGTTGTAGGAAGTGGTTTAACCAAAATTATATTTTGGTTATAATAGATTGAGAGAATGTAAGCAATATATGCACAAGAGGGTAATAAGAAATGTAGAGAGAAAAGATTAAATTAATTCAAGTTAGTTAATCTCTACATCTCAATCAAGGTAGTATTTATAGATTCAAAATGATGCAGATAAAGAATTGTTACTATTAGATATAAGTTCTGTTCATTTTAATGGCTGCAACCTTTCGATGAAGGGAAATTTCCTTTTGTTCAGCAGAAGTGTCTTTTCAAAAATTTGCAGTTTTTCAAATAACACACGTCTGTGGTAAAATCTCAGACGTCCGTGACTTTACAAAATAATTACCCGAGGATTGTCTCAGACATCTGTGGTTTAACCTCAGACGTCTATGGCTTCAGAACTTTATTTTTCCGAGTATTTCCTCAGACGTCTGTGGTTTTACCTCAGACGTCTGCGAGTAGTAAAAATAGTTTTTTAACTTAATTTCAGTGTATATGAAATCGAGTGTGATCATGTATGCATATATACTCAAGGAGATCTTAATAATATTTTATCTAAGACTCTTTTACAGTAGATTGCCCTTACGAACTATAGTATGGTCGATAGATCGTCGTTTGTCTTCAAGTCTCAATATCTTCGAGCATGATGTCTTCTTGTAGTATATATTGTAATAATAAAATATGTATATATATATGTATGTATGAATGTATAGTTGTAGTCATTGAAGCATAAACTGGAGGTTCTAACACATCTCACTTGGTAATCCACCGCTTGAGCTTCCATGCTCGATTTAGATAATTAAATAAGCTCGAATGATAAATTAATGCATTATTTACATGCTAGATTGAAAACATTTTAATATGACCATTATGAAGAACAAAAAAGGGAATGAATCCATAATATTTTACAATTTTACTTTGATTTTTTCTTAGATTTGATATGTCGCATTCAATTTCAACACTCTTGTCCAAATTTAAAGATACAATGTAATAACCCACTGTCCACGTCAACCTGATCCACTCTCAAAGTGGCACTGTCATCACCAATGCTATCGTTGGTGGATCGTTTGAGGTAATATACTTAAACTATATAAGACAGATTATAAAGCTATCTACAAAAATCTACACTTCTGAAACTCACAGTGGAAGGAATTAAATATAGTAGTAATAAATAATACAATCCCTAATAAAAAGAATGGAGAAAATCTACACTTCTGAAACTCACAGTGGAAGGAATTAAATATAGTAGTAATAAATAATACAATCCCTAATAAAAAGAATGGAGTATCAAATAGACTCCAACTACACCATCTTTTATATAGTTAATGAGAAATAGTCAAATGTCTAGGAATAACCTAAATAAAATAAATAGTAAATAACTAATAGATAAATGCAAGTCTCCATCGTACCAACGCATCTTTGAAACCACCACTAGTCCTCTCTACCAACCTATTAGAGTAAATAAAAAGGAGAAAGGAATAGAGGTGATTAGACATACTTTGGTGAGTGATACATGTCATATAAGTGTATAATATTAATAAGATAGTAAAACAACACTTATGTTTGAAAATCATTCTTAACCTGTATCACCTACATCCAATAGGTCGGCTAGACAAAATATAATACTATAGTGACATCACCTGTTAAGGTCTCACTAAATTCTATCCTATGTCTAATCATATGCACGTAATTGATCCCAAAGTCTCAACCAACTATCATCAAATTGTATACTAAGGACTTAGCTCCTTTAGTCGTAACGCCAAATCGAATATGGAGAAATCAGCTCCTTTGACTATTGTATATTAAGAACTCGACTACTCAGACTATAGCATATTGAGGACTAAGCTCCTTGTACTATCATATATTCTGAATTAGCTCCTCAGGCTATCGTATATTGCTAATACAAACCATGTATAATAAATTTGTCCAACTAAGACAATTTTCTAAAGTATCTCAAAACACAGCAAAAAGTGTATCAAAACCTTCCTTATCTCGCCACGATCCCGTTATCATATACTGCGCGTGAAACGAAGCTCGTATGCAAGAGATCCAAGTGTTAAAAGAAAAGGGCAATATCATAATTATTTAATTTTTATTATTTTTATTTTATTTTATTTTCACACATTACCTGCTACAGTCCTTCTTTACCCCAGTGCATGCTTCAGTTGCCACATCCGCCTTCGATTGCTGACAACCTATACAACCGTTTACCCATTCGATACGAGCACTGCACTAACCATCACAAGTCACCCACGTCACCATGTTCCGGCCCCCTCCACCACACCAGAAATCACCGCCATCGCAGCCTCTTTGAAAGTGGATTATGGCGAATCTCGAAGCCATTTAACCAATCAATCACCAACGAAATGACATACTTATCTGCCTCTACACAACCTCGCTTCCCGATCGTGGTATCATCTCTATTTCACTATTGAATTGAAACGGATGGTCCACATTCGTCTAGCTTCCGACGCGTTTTCTGATCAATTTGTACACCAAGTTGACGAAATAACACCACCCGTGAGTTCGCATCATCAAGGACTATAATTTTGATATATAAAATTTCTATCAGAACACTTTTGCATTTCACACTATTTAATTGAAGTGAGAATAACTTTTGTTAGTTACCATCGATAAAATTTCACTTTTGATACATCTAACCATGACATACAACATCTAATCAGGTGCAAAAAATTACTTATAAATTATTAGTTTCATCACCAATATTTTTATTTATGACCATTAGAAGTCAATTACTTTGTCTTATCAATATATATATCCAAATACGATAAGTCTTACTCACCGATTAGTTATGCATCTTCTTCGATTTGATATAGATCCTCCCTCTCCTTCGCTATCCATCAATTCCTCACTTTCAAAACACAAAATTCCATGATAGCTTTATTTTATTTGCATAGCTCTCTTTGTAACCACTAGTTTCATATTTTGATTAGTGGTAAGGTGTTTAGATTTGATAAAGAAGATGACAAAGATTAGTGGTAAGGTGTTTAGATTCAAATAGAGTTAGAAAATATGGTTTAACTTATATTTATAGGATGGAAATAACGCATATTTAGCTTAAATTTTCGAAATCAATATATTACGAAAATGCCACTAAGTTTATCTTCATCTTCTAATTTCTAGTCCTTTAACCAAATTCACCAAGTTATATATGTTTTCTAACTTTAAACGGAATTTTAGACGCAATGGGATAGGTCCCGAATCCAAATTTAATTATGTAAAATTATGGAGTGTTACATTCCACCAAGAAGAGTTACGTCCTTGAAATTCCAAGAGACGGACAATGCAACTCACTTTATAGCATACAAACATACAAAACAAACATAGTTACATCCATCTAGCATCCATAGTACAACACAAATAAAAACACAACCAAGGGTATATAGTACACATGATAGATAAAGATAGAACGATATGATGTGAGACGAGTGCAAATGCAACTAAGTCGACCTCCTATATGAATGCAAATGTAGTGACAAACAAGAATGTATGAAAACATCCTAGTATATGCATATGTGTGTGTGTGTGTAGTTCTATATGTATGTGCATCCAATCATCCATATGCAATAACCATATTGAAAAGCAAGTAAATAACCATGTCCATAAACAACCAACAAATAAACACATATGTAAAGAAACACTAAATAGTGTGTTTGTGTATGTCTATATATGTATGTATGTGTCTATATATATATATAATCATCTAGCATTAATTAGGACAAATATAGGTATTTATCTTAGGTTAGACTGTATATACATACAACCTAACACGGTATAAACTAAACTAGTAAAACTCAAACAAAGCAACTAGAGCAATCAAAACACATCATAAGGACGTGCATACAACCAATCTTAACATCTTTACATCTATGCATATGTCAACTAGCAAGCTAAAGCATTCATGAAAACGATCACATAAGTAAACCAACCTACAGACTAACCAAAAGAAGAAGTTATTGGAAGAGAGTCTGTGATGGTAAACTCAAATTCACTCCTCAATGTGTAACTGGATTACGTGTAGTCGTAGCTGTGAGAAACTTCGTCCCAATGGTGGAAATTAGAGGGAAACCTATGTTAGAATAGTTACATATAATCGTAATGTGGGAAATAGTAGGGTAATCCTATATGGAATAGTTCCAGTAGCTATTAGCCGATCATTAGTTATCTAAAGGTTCAACTAGTTGTTCGTTCTTAAGTATGAACATGCATAAGTAGTTAGTGTAGGTGTGTATTGAGTTAAACCCCTTAAGTAAAGAAAATAAGTAAATCACGAATGTATAGATCACATAATTACTAAAATCAACTGTATGTGATCACCATATATTAATGATGTACTCATTCATCAAACTTTTGTCTAACCCACCCTTTTTCCATTCTTTTTCCCTACTATAGGAGGATAGGATAGCATGTGATAGGCCCGAGATCAATACGTGGAGAGTCAAGCTTAGTTCTAGAGTTGCTATATATTTTTTCCATTTCTCTCCATGTATTTACTTAATGCATTCAGTACTTAGTATTTATCAGACTATGTATCATATTTCTATGTACTCTGTATTTGACTATGTATCATTTTTTAAGACTGTGTTTTGAAATATTTTTTAAGAAGGTTATTTTCTATATTTATATTTTGTTGCCTTCCATTATGAGATCTGAAAGTGTGGAATATCTTAGATCATATTTGTTTAATTCTTATTCTCTGTAATGTTTAAAAACCCCGACAGCTTGCATTTCTCGATACAGCGATGCGAGTCCGAAAGTTACCATAGGCTTTGGATGGGTGTGTTAGGAGGTGCGGGTTATCACAATTGCTATTAGAGCCTAGGTTTGAAATTCCTTAGGGATTATGGCGTATTAAGAGAATCGAGTGAATCAAGAAGAGCGGAGTATTTTAATTCAAAAATTATCAAAAAACCGGGTAAATGTTGAGAGATCCACTAATAAGTTATTAATGTAAAATTATATTTTATTAATATCTGTTATTATTTAAGTCGTAAATAATTTAAGAGTTTATTTTTTCACTCTTAATAATTTTCATGCTTAATGATATTTAGTTTTCAGTGATAAACTTTTATTTTGGAAAAATAATCCCAATAGAATAAAAAAATCGATCATGCTTACTTATCTAAAATAACCACAAAAAGCTTGTAGGATTTGTACTTGGGTTTTGATACAAATTATATGTAAAAGGAGACTTAATGGACAAAAGAAAACATACTATTGAATTACATTATTCTAAAATGTATTAGATAAAATGTGGATAATGGAATTCCAAAATTTCATCTTATTTTTGATAGAGAGAATCAATAGGAATTAATAAATTAAAATATATAAGAGAAATTTTGGTTAGTAGGATTCTACTTGGGTGTAGTGCTCATCAAATGAATGATGCCTAAGAATTGAGTGAATCAACGAGAGTGAAGTATTTTAATTCTAAAACTATGAGAAAGTTGGAAAACTGTTGAGAGATCCACTAATAAGATATATAGTATATGATGAAAATGGTGATTGGCGCAATGTGGGTACAAACTTTTATATAAATACATATAGTGTTTTTAAATGAACTGACCATATAAACACAAAATTCAAAACCTAGCAAACATCAATTTTTATTCAAAATAGCTAAATAATAAAGTGTAGAACATATGAATTTTTTGTTTTAAATATGTAAAATGAATTAAAACTGCCCAAAATAATATTTGAACTATGCTTAAAATGAAGCACATACATTGCCGTTGCAAATACTTATTTTCAATGATCCAAACATCCAAACTTTAGCTTGTAAACTATGTGAAGATGTGAATAGTTGTCCTTAACCCATAATTTTCCCACATCCCTTAGTATATTTTAATGAAAAGAGTGTAGTTGGGAAGGATTGAACCCTCGATCTTTAGAGTGAGCGCCACATGTCCTAACCTACCATACCACACATGTTGACATCGTTATAACATGTAAAACAATTCTAAACTAAATACCCTAATAGCCACTAGATTACAACTATTGAAAGCATGATCTATAATTAAAATACTTAAAACACTTTTAAACTAAACAAACTAATTATTAATAATTAAAGATATAGAACGC
This sequence comes from Allium fistulosum, assembly GCA_030737815.1. Taxonomy (NCBI): domain Eukaryota; kingdom Viridiplantae; phylum Streptophyta; class Magnoliopsida; order Asparagales; family Amaryllidaceae; genus Allium; species Allium fistulosum. The sequence goes on along the minus strand of CM060903.1, from coordinate 639,593,037 downwards.
ATTAAAGATATAGAACGCATGCGCTATGATAAGAATACCTAAAACATTTCTAAACTCAACAAGCTAATATTTAGTAATAGTTAAAATGCACAATATACATGCACTTTCATTAAAAAAGGCTAAATTTCTGTTTTGTACTTCAACTAAACAATAAACAAACATGTGAACAATTTTTTTAAAACTGAATTATTTACATAATAATAATTTAAATAAAAATAAATGAAATTCTACTAAAATAATAACACGAAAATAAAATTAAAAAAAAGATTGTTATTATCTCTTCCTGATCCATGTTCCTATAATGAAGCAAAGAATATTTACCATCATTTTTGACATCCTCAATCACCTCAAGTAACCTCGCAAATTTCTTGCATACCTATTTTGTAACAACCCCTAAATTATGAATAATTTAATTAACTGATTAAAAGAGCTAAGAGGGGATAAATAAGAAAATAAAGGGGGGCTAATGAATTAATGAAAACGAGTACAATAAACATGACTCTTGTCCATTCATTCATTTCATTCTAATAAAAATAAAATAAAAGCTCAAAAGATAAGTTAATGGTGGCGACTTAGAGAAACTGAAATAAAGAAAAATAAAGTAAATACAAGGTAAGGAGAGGAGAAGAAGACCTAAACAAGATTTCTTAAAGATTTAGATGAGTAATACCCAACCTTTTATTCAATTAATTTTGGTTGATTGGACCATGTTATTTTGTTGGTATCCATATAAATTTATGTCAAAATGAAAAACTATTATTATTTCCTAACCATTGTCCTAAAGATGGGTTAGTAACTTGAGAAGCTCATGGCTAAGGAATAAATTATTATGAATTTCTAAAGTAAACACTTAGAAAATATGCAAGGAAAATAATTTGTAATTCAAATGAAAGACAAGAAGGGGATAAACGAATTATTCATGAATTTTCTGAAATTCTAAAAGACTTTCTATGCGTAAAATAAGCTAGAACTAATGTAGAACTGCACTGGTGGTAAGGGTGTTCTGCACTAAGAATTAATGGAAATGACAAAAGTAAATATTAATGTAAGAGGATAAAATCCATAAAAATAGCCGAAAAGATAAACCAAAATGACTCTGCAAATGTTACAAAATAGTAAGGCAATGTATCTAATATGACACAAGAAAAGGCGATAACATGCTTTGTCAGAGTTGTTAGATATTGTTAAGTACTGAGCTAAGGGGGCGGTAGCTAAATGTCTCAAAGGAGAACTGCACGAAATAAAATTATGTTGGGTATAAGGGTAATGATTTACCAAAGGAATACAAGGACTTTCTTAGAAAAGTAGTTCTGCTCTGCAATTTTATGAAAGGTAAAGTGTGCTGCAATTATGAAGTGGATAAGATAAATTGTGCCACCATACCTCACCGCAATTTGGAAAAAAACACACTCAGTAAGTAAAGAGTGTATTGCGCACATGGGTCGAGGCAAGGTGTACCGCACTGAAGTATTGTGAGTGGAAGTAGAAAGTGGAAAGGCTATCGATGTCAAGTAAGGATGCTTACTCAAATGCACACCTGAAGAAACTTCAGGTAAGGAGATGCATTCAACTTCTAAAGCTTTGAAGGGGGTTAATCCTATGCAATCTCAAATTAAAAATAAAACAATACTGTAGGTGGCTGATTCTATATAGTATGGGACTACATGTGGCTAAATCTTTGTAGTCCAAAATTAAATAATAATTAAATAAGACCTACGGAGGGCTAATTCATAACATATCAGAAATAAATGAATAATAATTAAAAGAGACCTACATGTGGTTGATTCATAGCAGGTCAAAAGTAAATGAATCAATATTAGATAGGGGACTACGGGTAGCTGATTCATAGTGGTCCCAGGTCTAATTAAATAATATAAAAGAAGAGGGAAGGGAAAAATTGCTGATGGTTGTTTCATTGCAGATTTGAACTTAATAAGTTCATAAAAATAGGGTTGCGGGTGGGATAGCATAGTAGCCCATAGGTAAATGAAACGATATTATGGGAATAGGATTCCAGGCAGTACAATGTTAAATAAATAAATAAAATAATACTGCGGGGACTAGGGTCAGTGCAGTATTAGTAATGCAAAAAGAGAATTGAAGGATGTTGCTAGGGGTCAGTGTAGTATGAGCATAGTAGTAACCGTATTAAGGGAAACTTGGGAAGTTTACAAGGTAAGTAAATATGAATTTTGTTATGTACAGTATTACATATGCTGTTTATAAGTACTGAGGGGAAAACCCGTTCCGCGTTATGCAGCGTAGTCTCACTATGTCTTCATGTTGTACTTTTAGGTAAGTATTACTCACACCAGACTTTATGTTTGACCTGTGTTTTTACCATTATTTTCCTTATAAACTCACAGGTACTTATTTGAGTAGGCTGAGTTAACGAGATAGGTAGGTTATTTTGAGCACAGGCCGAAGATCGAAGACGAAGATGAAGGCCTGTTTACTTATTAACGTATGAAAATTCTGTTATTACAAGTGTTTGGTGGCATCATTATATGTTGAACGGACACTTTCCTATGTATTTCTTATGTTATATTATGGCCCCTACAAGGGTACGACTTCGGGTTAAGTTTGAATATGTTTGTAATGAATATTAAAACAAACTAGATGAAATGGAAAAGTTTGTTGTTCTATTTACTTAAATTGTTTTGAATAATATGAAACTCACTCTTGGTCGCTTAAAAATGATTAAGGTGATGACTGTAGCATCATCGATGTTCATTTTCGGATCTCCTAGTGAGGGATGTTACAGTTGGTATCAGAGCATAGTTTTAGGGTAATGTAAGTAAAGCAGAGTTAGAAGTAGGTGTAAGAACTTAGAATAAGAATAACACCCTGGGATGGGATGCACTATTATATATATAACGTATTTACAAATTGATATATAAATATATAGGAAGATATATCTACCCTTCTTTTGTGTTTTGCTCTTTTCTTTTGTTTCTTATGAAGACTTGCTTAACAGAAAAAGCAAGATGGATTTGTGGAATAAGCGAATTACGTTAGGAGGGGCACTGTAACATCCCCCACTTGGAGGCAAAAAAACTAATGGTTACGGATGCTGCAGTCATCCATATATATTAATTCTCATTCCGCTTCAAACCATATTTCAAATCCATTACATAATCCAAATTTCGTAAACCACATTCAGAGAAATATAATTATTACAAAATACGCCAAGAGCGACATATGAGAATGCCCCCTTGAATGATCAGAGTCTAAACATGGGCAATTAAACAACTTTGCCATTACAACCAAAACACAACGGAATCAAACAGAAAAAGAACTCCTAATAGCTAGCTTGCCTCCTACACGCCTCCGGAAGCTTATTCGTCTAAAGGAGAACTTGAAAACCTTAACTCTCAAACTACTCAAAATCAATTGAGCACCCGAGAGTTTAAAGGGAAAACATAAACTTCGAGTCAGACAAAAAGCCTGGTGTGAATAATAACCTACCATCTCGAACCATATAGATATCTATTGAGACCACGCCGCTTAGCGGAATGGGTTTTCCCCTCACTAGTATCTGAACCAAAATTTATAATAACCATATATTGTGCACCTGCATTCACACTGGTTAAAACATAACATAATAAAATATATCATGATAATATGCAAACATGCCATATATTCTAGGTTTCCCATCCCCATTCATTTGACTATCTATCTCAATTATAGTTTCTAGGGTCACCATTAACCTATTAGTTTTCATGGACTTGACTAATAACCTGTTCATAGCTTACGGACTACTTGTCCGGTGTCATAGTTTTTATGGCTCACTAAGAACCTATTGGTATATACCAATAACTACATCCAATTATAGTTTTCATGGGCTCACTATGAACCTTTTGGATTCTTCAATAACTTCTCTCATGTCATAGTTTTCAGGGGTTGATTATGAACCTATTGATCTCTGTCAATAACTTAATCCGGATATAGTTTTCATGGGATCACTAAGAACCTATTAGCCTCTGCCAATACCAATTTCTAATCATAGTTTTCATGGGTTTACTATGAACTTATCTAAACTAGCATCTCTTTGATCAGTCTCTGGGCATCCTATGTTCTGGGCTACCTAACCTCTTGGATGCATCTCTACTCATACATGAGTTAACTCAATATTTATTCACTACAGGGTCAACCTGGCTGGTTATTTTGCCCTTAATACCCCAAAATATAGTTCTGGGTTAATTACAAGTGGATATGTTTATAGAAGAAGCACACATAATAACTGATCATAACATAATGATACAAACATTTATAGTTTAATTTCCTTGAAATAAATTTTCAAATGAAACATGGTTAATACCTTTAACCATTATCTTTAATAAGGAATACATCTTCCAAAAACTCCAAAGTTGGATGTCATTTCAAAACTCTTTTATATTGCTATGGGGTTTTTTTCTTTAAAAATGAGATTGGGTTCCTTGTTTTGAAAACTAAGGCTTTCAAAAGCTTAGACACTCTCTTTCGATACCATTAAATTATACCCTTCGAAAGTATTCAAATCACCATTTCAAAACATTTAAATATATGCCTTTCGAATCACTCAAAACATCTCTTTTGAAAGCATCAAAACCTTCCTTTTGAAACCATTAAAACATTCCTTTCGAAAATATTAAAGCTATCTTTCAAAACCTCTTAGTTCACGTATTATTCACTGAAGCATAGCTTCAAAACCATATGAAAGTATCTTTTTCAAAAATCATTGGGTTTAACCTTAAGTAACTTTTGGGTCAAAGTGAACATAAGTGAAAGTAACCCTTTTGAAAACATTAATCTCCAAGTAAAAGAGTTTGGGGAACAAATGGCTACGAAACTACTCTTTCGAGAGCAATAATGTTTAAGTAAAATAATAGGGGGAAGGATGGCTTCAAAACAACCTTTCGAAACCATTGCCTTAGAAACCTTTGATAAATGACTATAGGGACCCTTTCAAAAGCATTGGAATAAGGCTTCTATATTAATAAAACAAAAGCTTTCCTCTCGAACTCATTGTTAAAAGGCTATAAAGAAAAACCGGCCTTTAACCCTTTCGAAAGGTATGAAGACGGCATCAAGGTTTCGACTAGGTTCAAAAACAACTACCCTTTCGAAAGCTCCTTTTCAAACTTATTATGCGGCAACTCAATCAAAAACTACTTTTAAAACAAAGGTAAGTGGAAATCCCCTCGGAAGCTATATTAAAGTAATCTCAACCCTTTCGAAAGCTTTGTGGAAACAAAGTAAGCAGCATCTCTTTCGAAAGTTAAACATAGGCCAGTGGATTGATTCGAAGGCTATTTAAAAAGGCATCAACCCCTTCGAAAGCAAGGTTTCGACACGGTCCTTCCACCTTTCTCCAATACGCTACGTACCAACAGCTTGATACCATATGCATTGTTTTCGAATGGTTTGGTGGAGGTATGGTGTCGAAAGGTTGCAGACGGAAGTGGCGAAGTAGTAAATTTAAGCAAAACCAATTTATAGCCTTTTAAAGTAATTTCTTTTCAACTAACTTGCCTTACTTATTAAAATATGATTGGCTGCCAAATCCTTTACCAAAATCTTTTCTAAAAAGGCTGCAGAATTCATCGATTAAAAAATAAAAATGTTTTAACAATGAAGCCCTTTCCCTTAACAAAACAATTAGAACATTAAAGTCCTCAAGCTTAATTAATTTAATTTCCATAGAAAATCACTTAGGAAAAATCTCCAAAAATCATTTTAATTCATTTTTAATAACTTTTCTAACATATATAAATTTTGGATGCAAAATACTTTTTTTATTTGCCGAAATTAATTTTTAAATCCAAATTATCCATTTCTTCCATATAATATTCATAGTAAATTATCCATAGCTTGACTAATTGTGAAAAATTTAAACCCATCTCCAAAATAATATTTTACATAATATAGCAAATCCTCATGGATCGAAACCCATTTTAACATGGTTTTAGCCTTAAGATCGAATCAAACCTTTTTGAAACATACATGTTTAAATCAAACATGGCATATAAACAAAGCATATCATCATTCAAATCATCCAATGGTTTTAAACTTTAAACCTGAAATTAAAATGTTCATTAAAACATAAATGAGATGGTTTCGATTATTATTCACCTTGTTTCGGTTAAGGAACTTGAGATTTGCTCTTGCTTAATTCTTCCTTGCTTGAATCCTTAGCTTTTTATTGATTTTGATCCTCTTTTTTCCTAGGGTTATGGCCAACCTTAATTCTTTTTAGCTTTTGTGTTTGATTTATGAACGTATGAAATGAAGAATGGAATAAGGATTTAGGGGTTATGGGATTATGATATACGGCTATTTCCCATAATACCCTTGCTTTATTCACTTATATAGTTAACTTATAAAACCATTTCATAAATCCATTCTTTTGATTTCATTAGTTAAGCACGACCTCTATTTATTTTTCAAATCTCAATTCCATTATCACTTTAGTCTCTACGTTATTTTATTCAATTTATCTAATTAAATCTCCTGAATAATGTTATTAAAATTAGGGGTGTTATAGGTTCCCCTCCTTAAAGAATTTCGTCCTCGAAATTCAGTAAGGATTAAATACTAAACATAGCAATCATCTGTAACATCTCCAAACTACCATACTAGCCTACCTGACTGGCAAACAGTCTATACAAAGCAAATATAGAACATACCCCTACAACAGATCAGGACAAGTATCTCTAGTCCTGTCTTCTGTCTCCCAAGTACAGTCCTTCTCGTTGTCGCTCCACTGAACTTTCACCAATTTGACTGTTTTATTTCTTAACTTCTTCTCGTCTCTCTCTACAACCCGAATTGGTTGTCTAACAAAAGTCAAATTTGGTTCTACTATTAAATCTTCCAACGCTGTTGGAGGAATAGTAGTCTCTAGATCATGCACATACTTACGAAGATGAGACACATAAAACACATTATGGACACCTACCAAACTGCTCGGCAACTCTACTCTGTATGCGAGCTTTTAGATCCTCTCTATAACTAGGAATGGTCCAACATATCTCAGTGTCAGTTTCCCTGACTTTCCGAATCGTACCACACCCTTCATCGGTGATACTTTAATCAAAACTTTATCTCCAACTGAGAACTCTAGATCTTTATGCCTCTTATCTGTGTAACTCTTCTGTCTAGACTGAGCTTCCTTCATCCTACCTCGGATCAATTCAATCTTCTCTGTCGCCTCTCATACCAGATCTGGACCCAAGACTAATCTGTCTCTAGTTTTAAACCAACATGCCGGTAATTTGCATAGCCTTCCATACAAAGCTTCAAAAGGTGCCATTCCTATACTAGTCTGATAACTTGTATTATAGAAAAACCCAACTAAATGTAGGTGATCTTCCCAAGATCCACCAAAGTCTAGCACACAAGCTCTTAATAAATCATCGAGCACCTTATTGACTCTCTCTGTCTGCCCATCCGTCTGAGGGTGATACGCAGTACTCATCTTGAGCTTGGTACCTAACATATTGTGCAGACTCTTCCAGAATTCACTAGTAAACAAAGCATCTCTGTCACTGACTATACAACTAGGAATTCCATGCGGTCTAACTATGTTCTTCATAAATAGTTTAGGTAAAACAGGTGTCGTTCTGGTTGACTTAACTGGAATAAAATTGGCATTCTTGGTCAACCTGTCCACGATGACCCATATACTTTCATTTCCTCGATTCGACATTGGCAATCCGTCTATAAAATTCATGGATATCAAATCTAATTTCCAAACTGTTATCTCCTAAGGTTGAAGCAATCAACTTGACTTCTGATGTTTGGCCTTCACTTGTTGACAGTTCACACAGTGCCTAACCCACAAGCAAACATCCTTTTCCATACCATCCCAGTAGAAACTCCTCTTTATATCTTGATACATCTTGGTCACCTAGGATGGATCGTAAATTTGGATCGATGACATTCCCTAAGAACTTCTTTCCTTAAGTCCTCAACATTCGGAACACACAACCGTCCCTTCTTTCTCAACCATCCCTTCTAGTTAAGATCAAAATCCTTTAGATCATCAATCTCCGACCCAACCTTAAGCCTTCTAATCATCTCGGCTAACAATGGGTCTTCTTTCTGCTTGGAGGCAATCCTTTTGATTAGTACGGGTCGAACTTCCAAACAGGACAACATGGCGGTGTTCTGACTAGAACTAGCAGTTGATCTCAACTGCACACTACAAGTAGTCAAAGCCTCAGGATCTTTCCATTCCGCCAATATGGCTAACACCAAATTCTGATGTTTTCTGCTAAGTGCATCCGCCACTTTATTTCCTTTCCCGGGTGTATACTCTATACCAACATCATAAGCCACTAAAAACTCCAACCACCTCCGCTGTCTCATATTCAACTCCTTCTGAGAGAATAGACACCTTAAGGACTTATGATCCGTTTATAACCCAAATCTCTCCCCCAAGAGATAATATCTCCATATTTTCAATGCGAAGATCACCGTTGCCAACTCTAAATCATGAGCAGGATATCTTACTTCATGCGGTCTAAGCTGTTGGGAAGCGTAGGCAATAACTTTACCTTTCTGCATCAACACAACCCTTAATCCAGTTCCACATGCATCGGTATACACCACTAATCCTTGGTTTCCGTCTGGAACCACTAACACAGGCGCATTGGTCAACAAATGCTTTAACTTAAGGAATGCTTCCTCACATTTGTCAGACCAAATAAACTTTATGTCCTTCCTAGTTAGCTTAGTCAAAGGCCCTGCTATCCGTAAGAAATCCTTAATGAATCTCCAGTAAAAGCCCGCGAGTCCATGAAAACTTCTGATCTCAGTCACCGTTTCTAGTCTCTTTCAGCTCTTTCAGGTGTTAATAGCTCCGATCTTATCTGGATCAACTGACAAACCCTCCTCCGAAACCACGTGACCATGAAATTTAACCTCTTTCTTCCAAAAATGACACTTGGAAAACTTCGCTTTTAGCTGATGCTGCCTCAACATCTCAAGCACTATTCTAAGATGAACTTCATGCTCTCTTTCATCCTTAGAGTATATTAAAATGTCATCTATGAATACCAATACGAACCTATCCAAATGCTCTCGAAAAATTCAGTTCATCAAATCCATAAAGAAAGCTGGCGCATTTGTTAACCCAAATGGCATTACTAACCACTCGTACGAACCATACCTAGTCCGAAATTCCATCAACGGAATACTGTCCTCTGCCACTCTTGACTGATGGAAACCTATCGTCAACAATTAGGAGAATACTCTGGCTCTACACAACCAATCAAATAAATCATTGATTCTTGGCAAAGGATACTTATTCTTAATCGTCTTCTCGTTCAACTAACGATAGTCGATACATATCCTTAACGATCCGTCCGGCTACTTCACGAACACCATGGCAGCTTCCCAAGGCGAACTGCATGGTATAATCAAAATCTTCCTTTCTAAATCCAAAGCTGCACCTTCAATTCCTTCATCTCGGTCAGTGTCATCCTGCTAGGTGGTCTACTTATATGTTCTGCTCCTGGCATAAGATCTATCCGAAACTCAATGGCTCATTTCGGCGGTAGTTCTATAATTGGCTCAAAAACATCTACAAACTCTCTTGCTACCCGAACCTAACTCAACTCTTCTTCTGCTTCCATAACACTCAACAATGCACAAGCACTCTGATCTGAATTCTCCACTGAGAATATAATTTGGTTATGACCATTAGGGTGTCTTAGCGATATTTCCCTATCTTGGCAAAATATCATAGCATCATGTTTATCTAACCAATCCATACCCAAAATTATTTCGAAGTCTACGAAATCGAAAACATACAAACTGCATGCAAACTTATGACCTAACAAATCCAGTTCTAACTGGTCATATCTCATTCCCAGAGTTGCATACCCTCCTATCAGATTCGTAACCCTTAAGGAAGTACCAAGGTATGTGGCTTCTAAACATAACCTATCAACCAAACACTGAGATATAAATGAATGCGATGCACCGATATCAAATAGTACCCTAATTGGTATACTTTGAATCAAAAACGTACCTTCCATCACATTCTCTTTTCTTAGCAGCATTTGGTCTAGCAGACGATGGCCCCACAGCAAAGACTTTTCCCTTGTCTGCCCTGACCGGTTCTGGACACTGATTCTTATAATGCCCAATCTGGTCATAATTAAAGCACTTCACTCCTTTCTTGTCTGCAGCCATCTTCCTTTTTCCAGTTCGACATTCATGAGCATATTGTCCCTTCTTATCACACTTAAAGCAAAGTAGATTGGCCTTCGCTTTCTTGGCAGCTGCTCCCTTCTAGGATCCCTTCTTCTTAAAGAATTTCCTCTTCTTACCCAGAAACCCTTGGGTTTCAACCTGCTTCTCCTTCCCATAAGTAGCAGGCATCTCTTCATTCCTGATTTCCATCTCCACAACAACGATACTTGAATCACAAAGATGTGGCATTGTCACCCTAGAAATCTCGGGTCTTAACCCTCGAATAAACTTCTCATTTCTTTTGATGACAATGTCAATGGTAGCATATTCGTACTGGATAATTCATCAAACTTCGTAGCATACTCAATCGTCGACATCTCACCCTGCACTAAGTCCATGAACTTTCTCAGCAATGCTGAATTGGCAATTTCAGACAAAAACCTCTCTTCGAATCTCCTTTGAAATTCTGCCCAAGTCAACTCCTCCTTAGGAACTCCCGCGGTAACACTACTCCACCAATGAAGCGCTGCTCCCTTCAACTGTCTAGAGGTAAGTCTCCTCTTCTGCTCATCATTAATCCCAAGTCAGCGAAGATCCTTTCACAATGCAAAAGCCAGTTTTCTACTTCTATAACATCCTCCATTCCCAAAAATAGCTTCCCACACTGGTATAATCCCAGCTCAGCTTAGTATAGTTGTTACCGATTAGGGCCATGGGATTAGCTCCTCCAACATTCCCAGCATTACCCCCAGCTACTCCCGCAACTGCTCCAGCTTGCATCAGATTGATGAAGAACCGATACATCATCCCCATATCTACTGGTAGATTTCCAGCACCTACGTTGGCATTTGCATTCTGATTAACATTTGCCTATCGACCCTGCTTTCTCATGTTGGGTCAAGCATTTCCATTAGTTGTGGTGCTTACTCCACCTAGATTTCCTCTTCATTTCCTGCCTCTATATTTTCCTTTCTCGTAAATCTGCATATGAGCCTCAGTAAGATACAGAAGAATGGTTTATGAGAGAGGGGAGCACATACTTATGTATACATATATCAAATACAAGTACTATAGTGTTAATCCAAATCCTGATCTTATTTTCTGATTCATTGGATTATATTTTGAAAAATCTTCTAGGTTTAAATTTCATTTTAAGCTTTCATATACCTATGCTCTGATACAAACTTGTAACATCCCCCACTAGGAGGCCCAAAACTAATGGCTACGGATGCTGCAGTCTTCCATAGTTATTAATTCTCGATGACCAAATGCGGTAATGTTAGATACATTGATATAACAGAAACATATGGATATGAAAAGAATTTAAAATCATAAAACAAACTTCTCATTCCACTTCAAATCATATTTCAAATTCATTACATAATCCCAATTTCGTAAACCATATTCATAGAAATATAATTATTATAAACTACGCCAAGAGCGACATATGAAGATGCCCCCTTGGATGATCAGTATCTAAACATAAGCAATTAAACAACTTTGCCATTACAACCAAAACACAGCGGAATCAAACAGAAAAGAACTCCTAATAGCTAGCTTGCCTCCTACACGCCTTTGGAAGCTTATTCGTCTAAAGGAGAACCTAAAAACCTTAACTCTCAAACTACTCAAAATCAATTGAGCACCCGAGTGTTTAAGGGGAAAACATAAACTTCGAGTCAGACAAAAGCCTGGTGTGAATAATAACCTACCATCCCGAACTATATAGATATCTAGTAAGACCACGCCGCTTAGCGGAACGGGTTTTCCCCTCACTAGTACCTTAACCAAAATTTATAATAACCATATACCGTGCACCTGCATCCACAATAGTTAAAACGTAACATAATAAAACATACCATGATGATATGCAAACATGCAATATATTCTGGGTTTCCCATCCCCATTTATTTTACTATCTGTCTTGGTTATAGTTTCTATGGTCACTATTAACCTATTAGTTTTCATGGGCTGACTAATAACATGTTCATAGCTTATGGACTACCTATCCGGTTTCATAGTTTTCATGGGCTCACTAAGAACCTATTGGTATCCACCAATAACTACATCCTATTATATTTTTCATGGGCTCACTATGAACCTATAGGATTCTCTAATAACTTCTCTCATGTCATAGTTTTCATGGGTTGAATATGAACCTATTGATATCTGTCAATAACTTAATCCGAATATAGTTTTCATGGGATCACTAAGAACCTATTGGCTCTGCTAATACCAATTTCCAATCATAGTTTTCATGGGTTTACTATGAACCTGGCTAAACTAACAACTCTTTGATCAGTCTCTGGGCATCCTATGTTCTGGTCCACCCGACCTCTTGGATGAAACTCTATTCATGTAGGAATTAACTCAATATTTATTCACCACTAGTTTAACCTAGCTGGTTATTTTGCCATTAATACCCCAAAATATAGTTTTGGGTTAATTACAAGTGTATATGTTTATAGAAGAAGCACACATAATAACTGATCATAACATAATGATACAAACATTTATAGTTTAATTTCCTTGTAATAAATTTTCAAATGAAACATGGTTAATACCTTTAACCCATTATCTTTAATAAGGAATACGTCTTCCAAAAACTCCAAAGTTGGATGTCATTTCAAAAGTCTTTTATATTACCATGTGTTTTTTTCTTCTTTTAAAAATGAGATTGGGTTTCTTGTTCTGAAGACTAAGCCTTTTGAAACCTTAGACACTCTCTTTCGAGACCATTAAATTATACCCTTCGAAAACATTCAAATCACCATTTTAAAACACTTAAATATATGCCTTTCGAATCACTCAAAACATCTCTTTTGAAAGCATCCAAACCTTCCTTTCAAAACCATTAAAACATTCCTTTCGAAAGTATTAAAGCTATCTTTCAAAACCTCTTAGTTTACGTAGTATTCATTGAAGCATAGCTTCAAAACCATATGAAAGTATCTTTTTCAAAAATCATTGGGTTTAACCTTAAGTATAACTTCTGGGTCAAAGTGAACATAAGCGAAGGCAACCCTTTCAAAAACATTAATCTTTAAGAGTTTGGGGAACATATGGCTTTGAAACTACTCTTTCGAGAGAAATAATTTTTAAGTAAAATAATAAGGGGAAGGATGGCTTTGAAAAAACCTTTCGAAACCATTGCCTTCGAACCCTTTGATAAGTGACTATAAGGACCCATTTGAAAGCATGGGGATAAGGCTTCTATATTAATAAAACGAAAAATTTCCTTTCGAAATCATTGTTAAAATGTTATAAAGAAAAGTAGCCTTTAACCCATTCGAAAGGTATGAAGACGGCAGCAAGGTTTCGACTAGGTTAAAAAACAACTACCCTTTCGAAAGCTCCTTTCAAACTTATTATGAGACAACTCAATCGGAAGCTACTTTTAAAACAGAGGTAAGTGGGAATCCCCTCGGAAGCTATATAAAAGTAATCTCAACCCTTTCGAAAGCTTTGTGGAAACAAAGTAAGCAGCATCTCTTTTGAAAGCTAAACAAAGGCCAGTGGATTGATTTGAAGGCTATTTAAAAGGGCATCAACCCCTTCGAAAGTAAGGTTTCGACATGGTCCTTCCGCCATTCTCCAACGCGCCATTTACCAACTACTTGATACCATGTGCATTGCTTTTAAATGGGTTTGGTGGACGTATAGTGTCGAAAGGTTGCAGATGGAAGTGGCGAAGTAGTAAATTTAAGCAAATCTGATTTATAGCCTTTTAAAGTAATTTCTTTTCAACCAACTTGCCTTGTTTATCAAAATATGATTGGTTTCCAAATCCTTTACCAAAATCTTTTCTAAAAAGGCTGCCGAATTCATCAATTAAAAATTAAAAACGTTTTAACAATGAAGCCCTTCCCTTTAACAAAACAATTAGAACATTTAAGTCCTCAAGCTTAATTAATTTAATTTCTATAGAAAATCACTTAGGAAAAATCTCCAAAACCATCTTATTTCACTTTTAATATGTTTTCTAACATATATAAATTTCGGGCCCAAATACTTTATATACTTGCCGAAATTAATTTTTAAATCCAAATTATCTATTTCTTCCATGTAAAATCATAGTAAATTATCCATAGCTTGACTAATTGTGAAAATTTAAACTCATCTCTAAAATAATGTTTTACATAATATAGCAAATCCTCATGGATCGAAACCCATTTTAACATGGTTTTAGCCTTAAGATCGAATCAAACCTTTTTGAAATGTACATGTTTAAACCAAACATTGCATATAAACAAAGCATATCATCATTCAAATCATCCAATGTTTTTAAACTTTAAACCGAAATCAAAATGTTCATTCAAACATAAATGAGATAGTTTTGATTATTATTCACCTTCTTTCGGATAAGGAACTTGAGATTTGATCTTGCTTAATTCTTCCTTGTATGAATCCTTAGCTTTTTGTTGATTTTGATCCTCTTTTTTTCCTAGCGTTATGGCTGGCCTTAGTTCTCTTTAGCTTTTGTGATTGATTTATGAAAGTATGAAAGTATGAAATAAAGAATGGAATAAGGGTTTATGGGTTATGGGATTATGATATACGGCTATTTCCCAAAATACCCTTGCCTTATTCTCTTGTATAGTTAACTTATAAAACCATTTCATAAATCCATTATTTTGATTTCATTTAGTTAAGCATGACCTTTATTTAGTTTTCAAATATCAATCCCCTTATCACTCCAGTCTCTACATTATTCTATTTAATTTATCTAATTAAATCTTCTGAATAATGTTATTTAAATTTAGGGGTGTTACAGGCAAGTGCAAGGAGAGATGCGAAAAGTGCGCAAACCAATGAAGGAAGCGATGGAGAAATCCCAAGAGTAGTAGGGGTGGATGTTGCGCAACTAGTAAATGTAGTGGAAATGGATGTGAACACCTTGTTTTGAGAGTTTATGGCTCAAATGATAATGGAGAATGTGCCTAGAGCGATTGATCTAAGTCATGTTATTGTATGAGAAGATTTTCCAAAGATGTATAAAGACTACAAGAGTTTAGGAGGAAACGTGTATGGCGAGAGAGCCCGCGGTTGAAGTACCGGACTGGCTAAGAAATTGTGAACGAATATTTGGAGACCTAGGGTTGAATGATATGCAGAAGAGGAGGCTGGCATCGGGATAGTTGCAGGAAGATACGCTAGATTGGTGGGAGACTATTATTGTTGAAACACCTGAGGAAGAGATTGCCTAGGTGCAGTTCAGAGAAAGATTCGAGGCTCGGTTAATATCCTAGTCACGGTAGAGCATGCTGCGTGAGTTCATAGACTTGAAGTAGGGAGACCTTACCGTGGATAAGTATGTTCAAAAGCTTAATTCTTTGACCAAGTATGGTAGGGAGATCATCAACACTCCAATGAAGAAGAAAGAGAAGTTCGTTATGGGCTTGAAGCAAGGGCTGGATCATAAGGTATGGCTCACTTGGCATCTCCTTTTGAATTTATAGTAGATATGGCTAGAAGATACGATAGGATATATCAGGGATAGAGGTGTGTAGATGCGAAGTCCAAAGCTGAGGTGAAGAATAAATTTGTTCCTTATACCAAAGGCAAGAAGGGAGTGCCGAGAGGGAAGAGCAGAGAAGCTGCTACTACGGAAGTCGTCTATTTCAACTATGGACAGAAGAAACACTATGCTACCAAGTGTCTAGCACCAAAGAATCTTTTGTGGGCTAAATGCATCAAGTATGATAAAGTGAGGCATTTAAAGAAGGACTGCCCAGAGCTTAAGGCGTAGTTTTATGCTTTTGAAGGATCAAAGGAAGGATCATTTGGCGAAGAGAGAGGCAAAGGGAAGGTCTTGGAAGGCATGGCTTTAATTTCTAGTATATTAGTTAGGATACCTTATGGTACTGGTGCTACACATTCATTTATAGAAAGAGATTTGGTTGATAGACTTGGGTTAGGAGTTACCTATTTAGTCACCTCTATACATGTAGCTAATCTGATAAGGGGATATGTTGCTCTCGAATTAAGATGCACTGAGCTGAATATTGAATTGGGTGAGTGTAAGTTTTCTTGTGATCCCTACATATTTGACTTCATGGGTTTTTGGGTTATTTTATGGATGGATTGGTTGGAGAAGTACTGCATCGATGTGTACTGCATTAGGAGGATTATTACTCTTAGCCATCCATACCACAAGGATAGAATGTACGTGGTCTTAGAGGAGTGCAGTACTTGGTGTAGGAGCATTTTTTTGCTTTAGCTTCAGAAAAAGAAGACGAGCTAGGAGTAGTACGTGTAGTACTGTAGTGAAGGAGTTCCCAGATGTATTTGAACCAGTTTCAGGGGTTTCCACCCCTAGAGTAGTAGAGTTTCATATAGATTTTCTACTAGGGTTTGAACGTTTAGTGGACCTCTTAGTAGATTGCCTCCGAAGGAGATGGAGGAATTGAGGAAGCAATTGTTTGAGTTAGAAGGTAAGAGCTTCTTTAGACCAAGTAGCTCAACATAGGGAGTAGCGGCAGTATTTGTGAAAAAGTCCGATGGGTCATTG
Organism: Allium fistulosum; assembly: GCA_030737815.1. Taxonomy (NCBI): domain Eukaryota; kingdom Viridiplantae; phylum Streptophyta; class Magnoliopsida; order Asparagales; family Amaryllidaceae; genus Allium; species Allium fistulosum. Next base: position 639,576,344 of record CM060903.1, on the reverse strand, counting down.
AGGTTATGTATATACTATAGGAAGTTGAATGAAAAGATGGTAAAGAATAGATATCATTTGTCAATAATTGATGACCTTTTTGATCAATTGAATGGAGCTAAGGTATTTTCATAGCTAGATTTAGCTATGGGATTCCTTCAACTGAGGGTTGTGAAGGATAATGTTCCTTTGACTGTGTTTAGGTCAAGGTATGGTTATATGAGTGGCTAGTGATGCCATTTGGGCTGATGAATGCGCCAACGTTCTTTGTTGATTTGATGAATAGAGTTTTTCGAGGTCAGCTAGATAAGTTTGTGTTATTGTTTATAAATGGCAACTGAGTGTACTCCAGAAATGAGGAGGAGCATGCAGTTAACCTAAGACATGTGCTGGAGACATAGAGAGAGGACAATTTGAAGGCGAAGTTCTCCAGGTGTTGTTTTTGGAGAAGGGAAGTGAACTTCCTAGGTCATGTGATTTCAGAAGAAGGGTTAACCATGGATCCTTCAAAGGTTGACGCAGTGAATGGGTGGAAGATTCCTGAAACTATTACCGAGTTGCAATTTTTTTTGGGGATTGGCTGGCTACCATCGAAGATTCATTAAAGACTTCTCTCGTATAGCCGTGCCGATGTTGAGGCTGACCAGGAAGAGTGAGCTATTTGTCTAGGCATAGGGGTGTGAAAAAGCATTCTAGGAATTGAAGCATCAATTGACAAATGTGCCTGTGTTAGTGATACCTGAAGGAAATGATGATATGGCTGTGTATACAGATGCTTCAGGAGCAGGATTGAGTGTAGTATTGATGAAGAAGGGCAGGGTGATTGCCTATGCATCTAGGCAGTTGCAACCGCATGAAATTCGATATCCAACTCAATATTTGGAGTTGGTAGCAGTTGTCTTTGCATTGAAGATTTGGAGACATTATCTCTTAGGCGAGAGGTCTGAGTTGTACAATAACCACAAGTCATTGAGATATTTGTCCTCTCAGAAGGAGTTGAACATGAGGCAGCAGAGGTGGTTAGAGTTTCCAGCATTGTATGATTTTAGGATAGAGTATACTTCAGAAAAAGGCAACAAAGTGGATGATGCCTTGAACCGAAAACAACAAAGTTTTGTTTTGGCTATGATAGAGGAATGAGTCATCTTAGAAACATTGTCTACATTTGATGTGTAGTTTCGATCTAGTGTAGGTTTGAGCAGTACTTTCAAAATGCTAGCATGCTTAGAAGTCAGGCATGCACTGGTAGAAAGAATAACTGAACTGCAAAAGGGAGACGAGTTCTACGTAGACATAATAAGAAGATTGGACTTAGGAATTGAGGCAGTCGAGCTGAAAGGATTCGGTGTTGAAGAGAGCACAGACTACGGAAGAATGGAAGGTTATATGTTCCAAGTGTAGAAGGACCGTGGAGAGAAGTATTGGACGAATGTCATCGATCAAAGTTTACCACACTCTGGAAGTACGAAAATGTACCAAGATATAAAGAGGAGTTTCTTCTAGGAAGGGATGAAGAAAGATGCGGAAGAGCAGTTGAGAAGATGTCTTACATGCCAACAAGTAAAGGTATAACATCAAAACCTATAGGGTCCTACAGCCGTTGGATGTTCCAGTTTGGAAATGGGAATCAATATCTATGAATTTCGTAGATGGGTTGCCAAGATCGAGGGCAGGGAATGACAAAAAATGGGTCATAGTGTACAGACTAACTATGTGTGCCCATTTCATTCCACCAAAGGCCACAAAAACTGCGTCGAAGTTAGTAGAGATATATATGAGGGCAGTAGTGAGATTGCACAGGGTACCTCACACTATTGTTAGTGACCACGATCCGTTATTTACTAGTGAGTTTTGGCATAGCTTGTCGAGTGCTATGGGGTCAGAACTGTGCATGAGTACTGTGTACCATCCATAGACAGATGGGCAGTGTAACGACCCTGAATTTTTGACATTTGAAAAGTGAATATTTAATTGAGTTTAAATATTCGAATGATAGTTTATTTGGAATTTCAAATTATCAGAATGAATTTGGCGATTAAATTATTGAATTTAATTTTTGAAACTGGGTAAAAATTTGAATCTTATGTTTTAAGCTGATTAAAAATAATATGAAGTCTTTGAAAATTCATATTGATTATACTGAAGATAATAAAAGTTTTAGAATCGAATTTGGAACTGTTTTGTTCAGTTTTGAAATTTAATCGTTCGAATCGATATTTAAAAATAGCATTCTGTGGCACGGTCTCGGAATTCGACGAAACCAGTTTCATCGGATCCCTAATATTGTATTATTATCGGATTTCAATTTTCATAATGTCCGGAGTTGTTGTGTGGGCGTACGATAAGCAAACGCACTGAAATTAAATCGAAGATTTAATATTTTAACTGGTCCAAAAAGCTATCTTCTCCATACGATCGAATTTGGACTCAGAACCTTTTCCATTGCGTTCGGAATAAGTGTATAACATTACAAATGCCTAGCGGCACGCCTCGATAGGAGGTCAAGATTTTGAGTTGCATTTATCGAACGGTTTGAGTTTGAATTTAAATTGAATCTTTATATTAGTCAACCATCAGCTGATATTATTTCACATCACAACTTTTTGCTTTCAAATCGCTGTCTCCACTCGTACACGCAAACATCATTTCTTCCCTTTATTTCGTTTGATAGCCGAGTGAAATAATGACTCGTTTAAACGAATTCAAGAAAAATGGCAGATGAACGAAAAGGAAAAGAAAAAAAACATATGTATAGAAATCGCGAGTTCTCTTTTAATTCCCCTCTGTTCAAACTCTTTTGAAATCACGGCCAAGAAAATCGAATTCACTCCTCTCAAATTTATCTGAAAGCAAATCGAAATCGAGGATAAGGCTCACGGCAACCATCTAGAGGACGAGACGTTCGCACGCGCGAGTGGTCGATCGAGTGTGCGATGTCTATGGCTTTGAAGCAAGGGCAGGGTGGCGGCGACTCTCGTGCGGAGCTAGGGTTTCGCCTAGCTGTGGGAAGGGGAGCAACGTGGGATTTTCGATGTCGCGATGATGGTCAGGCGTGTCGTGGAAGGCGACTTGTTCTCGTAGGCGAAGGTGGGCAAGCGGTGGCCGTGGTCGAAGTCAAGTTCGAGGCAGCAACATCACGAGATCTAGGGTTCGACGTTGACAAGTTGTCGTGCACTCGCGTGGGGTGTCGCCTGGGTGTGGGCTCGAGTTCGAGCCTGGGTTTCGTCCAGTAAGGTATAAATCATTTCTATTTTCAATTTAAATTTAACCCACACATATATATATATATCAGTTAGGAAATAGAGAACATTTTATAGTAAAGTAAATATTCATTTTGTTATTTACTATAGAGGAGAAAAAGAAATATATACCAGTAAGTTTTATATAACAAGTTGATTTTTGTATATAAAAATGTATATCTACAGTAAAGAAATTACTGTTGTCATTACAGAAAAAGAAAACAAATTTTTACACATGCATATTTTTAATATATATACACATAGGATTTTGGAAAATAAGAGTTATATAAAAAAAATTAGTTTTTTTAAATCTATATAGATTTTTAAAGGTATATTTGTAGTTCAAATATATATAAAAAGTTAAAACAGGAATAAAAAATATATACATAGAGATAAAAATGTTGGGTATGGAAATTTTAATGTTAAGTGGTTATATAAAATCAAAATCAGTATAGTTTATTTATTTTTATGAGTACTTAAAAATAATTTATTTATAAGGAAGAATAGTTTAAAATTAAAACTATTAGTTGAATTAAGATTATAAAATGCAATTGAACTGTTCGATTATTCCGAACATTAATAAATTGTATAATTGTTTGTACAAGGTCCATAAAATCGGGAATCAAGCCGAGAACGAAAAATGGATTGCAAATTAAAGCTAAGGTGAGATCTTCTCACTCAAATTTGAAAAGTGGAAATTTTCAGTTATTGAATTGATTGACTGTTTGGATGTGTATTAGATATGGTAGGATATATCTATATATATATAGCAATATATACATATTGGCATATGTATATATTGGATTGATTGATTTCCCGCCTCGTATAGCGGATGAGACCCTATTGCGCCGTTAGTAAGCGGATGATATTTTATAAAACCCATATACCGCGATATTCCACCTCGAAGTGGAATTGGTATTGTGCTAACATCTGTGGATGCAGGGAAACAGGTTGGAGGGATCCAACAGGATTCCTCAAAACATTTGAATTGATTTCATATGTTGTTTAATTGATTATTTATAATCTGTGTATGATTATATCTGTGATTGAATTTGTTGAGAGCTATAATTTAGCCGAATGTATTTTTGGTATCGTTGGATACCAGAAATAAATGAAATTGGATTTCTGAAATTAAAATTGAATTTTTGATGGTTTGGAAAAATAAAAGAATTTATTTTAAAGAAGATAAATTTATTTGAAATCAAAGTGATAATTGATTGGGTATTTAAAATAAATCTTTGAGGAATCGATATGAAAACTTATTTAATGTTGAATCAAAAATTGATTTTTGTGTTGAAAATAAATTTGGGAATCGATTTGTAAAATGATTTGGTAATTGGGATTAAAAGTTAAAATCAATTTGAAATGTGATTCGGTGTTGAAGTAAATTCAGAAATCAATTTGAAATTCGATTTGGGATTTGAAATAAAATGGAGAAATCAATTTTTAAAGTTGATTCGGGGTTGAAAATAAATATTTGGAAAACGATTTGAAAATCGTGTAAAAGTGGATTTTTGGGAATGTAAATTCCGAATAGAAGTTGTAAAGGAAAGGGGAATTTGTTTTAAAAATAAATATTGATTTATTTTTAAAAGTGTGGAAAATATGGTTTGAAATCGGATTTTCAAAGTGATGAAGTGTGGAAATAAATTTACAAACTTGAAATGTAAATTTGAAATAAATCGATAAGGATTTATCAAATTGGTTTAAATGGACCATAATATGATTTGAAATTGATTTTCAAACGTGAAGTGTGAAAATGTGATTTGAAATTGATTTTTCAAATGTGAAGTGTGAAATACGATTTGAAATGGTTTTTCAAATGTGAAGTGTGGAAAATATATATCTTTTGAAGATATTTGAAATAAATAATTTGGGAAAAATTATTTGAATTGGATGTTTGTTGTGAATGTTATTGATAGTTAAATAACCGACTATCAATATTTGTCTTTGAAATGACACTTGATTTGTTTTTTTAAAAACAAACGCTCATTATTCGGTTAAGCCGGGAGAGGACCTTTGTGTCATATAACCCATTCCGAATAGTGATACGTCGCGAATGGATAGCATTTGAAGACCGGTGTGAAGACCGGATATTTGTGAAAGTGAAAGGACAACCCGTCGAATGTCTCTGCACCGAGTTGCTCCGGTATAGAGATTTATATCACTCTTTTTGTGATGGGAAGTCCAGACGTGATTAGTGAATATCCGGATTGCAAGGGCTTCTTTGGAAGTGCCTTCGGTTCCGTTCGATCCCGGAACGGACTTGTATGGATGTGTGTCTGACGTTACACTTTGAGATGTAAAGCTGGTTTCTATCAAATACATTTCTGTTGGTGGCGGAGAATTTATTCTCTTAGCTTAACACCCTTCTCTGAGACGTACGAGCTCAGTGGTTATGTAGTTGATGGTTACTAGTGATACATTCCCAATTTGGTAATGTGGCACACGAAGTGCTGTTGATCAATTGTGGATCAAAGCGTGCTTTGTGAAGAAGCGTGGCTTTGTGAAAAAGCGTGGCTTTGTGAAAAAGCGTAGCTTTGTGGACGAGACTTCGTCGAGCCTCACAACCCGGTAATGGTCGAAACAGGAATGTGCGGCAAAGGTTTGTAGGGGTAGCGCCCCTAGGGTATGCCATTTCCTTCTGGATAAAAGGTGATATCATGGTATGGAGCCCAGATATTTTACCTATGTGGATTATATTTTGTGGTTGTTGCGTTTCGATTGAGGATCCTCGGATAAAGGTCGGTAACGACCGGGGGATGGCATAGCTCATGTGTTAGTTACCTAGTTACAGCTCAGTTAGAGCGTGAGGTAGCGTCGGCCTTTTGTTTGCAGAGATCCGGTTAGGATCCGAGGCGTCTTTCCAGAGGCGTTCTATTTCGGTATAAGGAAGTTCCTTAGCCTGATCATTTGTTGGAAATCCAAAGAAACAATACGAACCCCGTACGGTTTTTAATTGCATTACCTGCTATGGAATGTGGCGGTAACCTGCTACTGAACGTAGTAGTTATAGTAGACATACAACAATTGTTGTATGTTGGCTAAGATTGATATTATACTTTCGAAATGTTTTCCACACTAGACATTAATAATAATATCAATTGATTTTGCGTAGTAAGCATTTTTGACTATCATAAGGAGAAATCTCCTCCAATTCTGCGTTTGCATTGTGTGTGTGGTGGGAGGCCTTATGGTAGTTTCATTTCCCAAAAGCATTGCGAAGTTGTTTTATTTTCTTTGCGAAAATAACTGTTTTACGATCTCACACCAGTCACCATGACTGACCTGGAGTTTATTGTTCCCTTTCTAAACTCTGGGTGCCCATAATTTTCCACACGGGCAGCCTAGAGTTATTTTATCAGGATTCTGGATATTCTGGAGCTTTGGAGATGAGTTGGATGGCGAAGCGTACTATCGTACTCGTTATTTATTCCGCTGTGTATTCTGTATGAGGACAAGTTATATAACTGTCCATTGTTGTAAACTCTGATGATTGATGTATGTATAAACTGATATAGTCTTTTGTTTAAAGATTATTGATTTATCTATTGTATATTATTCCGCTGCGAAATGTGAGATTCTGATAATTGTTTCTGATTCTGTTTCTGTTCTTTCTTTTTCTTCTATCTTTTCTTCTACCTCTTCTTTTAACCCTAAAGTTTCGCGTTTTCGCCATTCGATTTTTTGACATTTGGTACAGTGGACGTATCAGTGTCGAGTTTTCGGAAGACGGATTTGCGGGTCTTTACAGGCAGACTGAGAGAGTTAACAAGATCCTGGAAGATTTGCTCAGAGCTTGCATTTTAGACTTCGGTGGATCTTGGAAATGTTATTTACACTTAGTAAAGTTTTCATGCACAAATTAGTATTGGGATGGCTCCACTCAAAGCGCTATATGGAAGACCATGTAAATCGTCTGCATGTTGGTTGGAGGCGGGGGACTGGATCATATTAGGTTCAGAAGTGGTTAAAGAAGCTACTGAGAAAGTAGAGTTGATCCGAACTAGGATAAGCAGCGCAGTCAAGGCAGAAAAGTTATGATGATGCTAGGAGAAAAGAACTGGAGTTCGCAATTAGCGATTAGGTGTTTTCTCCGCTGAGAGGCATGACGTGCTTTGGGAAGGCTGGGAAGCTAACACCTAGATATGTAGGGCCGTTTTTCCAATCATGGAAAGGATTGGGAAGCTGGCATATAAGGTGGAACTGCTTAGTATTTTTGCAGGGATCCATAATGTGTTTCACGTATCTCATCTGCGTAAATGCATTAAAGATCTAGATGGAGTAGTCAATTAGAGAGCAGTAGAAGATCTAGCCATAGAGCCAAATATGACCTATGTGTGAAGCTGGTTCAGATAGTGGATCGAGATGAGAAGCGGCTTTGTAACAAAGTAAGGAAACTAGTCTATGTTCAGTGGAGCGTAGATCGAGAGGACCGCACACGGGAAATAGGGGACAGGGTTAGGAGGGACTATTCATAGTTGTTTGTTTCAAATTAGCATATGGGGTATATAATGTATTGTGTTGATTGTGGACCATATATATGTGTGTGTGTGTGTATGTACATTATGGTTGATTATTGTATTAGTTAATAGCACCGGTACATTTTATTTATGAATTGGGAATTCATGGTTATGTTTAAGGTAAGCATGGGATAGTTGGCAAATCATTACCGAGCCTTAATTGTATTTCGGGGGCAAAATTCCTTTAAGGAGGGGAGACTGTATCAACACCTAAATTATGAATAATTTAATTAAAAGGCGTAAGAGTGCTAAATAAGAAAATAAAGGGGAGCAATGAATTAACGAAAACGAGTATGTGGGCCAATGCCCAAATAATCGTGGTATCCTAAACACGATTCCTTTCCATGTATTCATTCCATTCTACTAAAACTAAAATAAAAGTTCAAAACATACATTAACGGTGGTGGCTTAGAGAAACTTGAATAAAGAAAAATAAAGCAAATACAAGTTAAGGAAAGAAAAAGAAGACCTAAACAAGATTTCTTAACGATTTTTTTGAGCAATACTCAACCTTTTATTTAGTTCGTTTTAGTTGATTGGATCATGTTATTTTGTTAATATCCATATAAATTTATGTCAAAATGAAAACCTGTTATAATATCCTAACCATTCTCCTAAAGATGGGTTAGTAACTTAAGAAGCTGATGGCTTAGGAATAAATTATTATGAATTTCTAAAGTAAACAATTAGAAAATATACAAGGAAAATAATTTATAATTCAAATGAAAGATAAGGAGGGGAAAAACGAATTATTCACGAATTTTCTAGAAGTTTATAAGACTTTCTATTCGTAAAATAAGCTAGAATTAATGTAGAACTGCACTGGTGGAAAGGGGATCTACGCTGAGAATTAATGGATATGACACATGTATTAAAATATTAATATAAGGGGACAAGAATCATAAAAATAGCCGAAAAGATATGGCAAAGTATTTAATAGCGATACGTGTAAAGGTGGTAACGTGCTTTGTCAGAGGTGTCAAACATTGTCAGGTACTGAGCTAAGGTGGCGCTGGCCAAACGCCTTCAAGGTGAACTACGCCAAATAAAATTGTGCTGGATAGTGGGTAGTGATTTGGCAAAGGAATCCTGTGACTTTCTGGGGAAAGTAGTTCCGCACCGTAATTTTTATGAAAGATAAAGTGCACCACAATTATAAAGAGGATAAGACAAATTGCGCCGCCATACCGCGTTGCGATTTGGAAAGCAACACACTCAATAAGTAAAGAGTGTATTACGCACATGGATCGAGGCAGGGTGTATTGCGCTGAAGTATTGTGAGTGAAAGTGGAAAGTGGAATTGCTATTACTACTGAGTAAGGTCTCTTGTTTGAATGCATACATGAAGAAACTTCAGATGAGGAGAGGTATTCAACTTCCAAAGGTTTGCAGGTGGCTGATTCTATGCAATCTCAAATTAAAAATAAAACAATACTGCACGGGGCCAATTCTATGTAGTATAAAACTACATGCGGTTGATTCATTTGTAGTCCAAAGTTAAATAATAATTAAATGATATATGCTGGTGGTTGATTCATAGAAAGTCAGAAATAAATGAATAATAATTAGAAGAGACCTGTGGGTGGCTGATTCATAGCAGGTCAGAAATAAATCAATCAATATTAGATAGGGGACTATGGGTGGCTGATTCACAGTGGTCGCAGGTCTAATTAAATAATATAAAAGAAGAGGGATGGGAAAATTCTACGGGTGGCTGTTTCATACCAGATTTGAACTTAATAAGTATATAAGAAAAAGGTTGTGGGTATGGTAGCATAGTAGCCCAGAGCTAAATGAAGTGGTAATGTGGGGATGCAGTACAATGTTAAATAAGTAAATAAAATAATGTTGTCGGGACTGGAATCAGTGCAGTATTAGTAAAGCAAAAGGAGAATTAAAGGGATGCTGCTAGGGGTCAGTGTAATATGAGCATAGTAGTAAATTAAGGGAAACTTGGGTAGTTTCAAGGGTAAGTAAATATGACTTTTGTTGTGTGCAGTATTATGTATGTTGTTTGTAAGCAGTGGGGGGAAACCCGTTCCGCGTTATGCGGCATGGTCTCACTATGTATTCATGTTGTACTTTCAGGTATGTATTATTCACACCAGACTTTATATCTAACCCATGTTTTTATCATTGTTTTTCTCATAAGCTCATGGGTACTCATTTGAGTAGGTTGAGTTAGTGGGATAAGCAGGTTATTTTGAGTGCATATCGAAGAGAGCCGAAGGTCTATTTATTTATTAATGTATGCTAATTCTGCTAGTATAAGTGTTTGGGTGGCATCGTCATATGCTGACCCGACGCTCTGCTATGTATTTCTTATGTTATATTTTGATCCCTGCATATGTTTGACTTGGGGTTAAGTTTGAATATGTATGTAATGAATAATAAAACAAACCAGATGAAATGAAAATAGTTTGTTGTTCTGTTTACTTAAACTGTTTTGAATAATACGGAACGCACTCTTGGTCACTTGAAAATAATTAAGGCGATGACGACAACATCATCGACGTTTATTTTCGGGTCTCCTACTGAGGGATGTTACATATTTTCAAAGAAGTGGTTCTAACTAATTGAAATGATTTAATGGAAAATTCGAGCATAATATTAAGATTGATTAAGAGAGAATTTGAGTTAGAGTGAAAAAGGATTTGATGAAACTAAACTTTTGAGACAAAATGTAAGTATCCAATATTATAAAGAGAAAAGAAAAAAATTATTGGAAAAATGTGGCTGTATGTTACATTTTTTTAAAATAGACCATTATGATACATCTTATACTTATATAGGTACTTTCAGTGTTGCATTTCCAATCACAAGGATGTAACACTTGTTTCTTTCTTTTAAAACGCACTCTGATGCATTAAAAGAACAAAAATAATATAATTGAATTTTTGGTTTCATGACTTATTTTATGAAAAATTGTGACTTTTTGAGGGTTTTTATTGAATTTCCTTGAATAATGAAGTATTTCTATGAATTCTTTTAATGCTTCAAAACCTATGTTTTGAAATTTTAAAGTTTCTTTTTCTGAGAAAATCTCGATTTCTTTGTGTTATTGTATTTTCTTATTGAAAAATCTTAAATATTCATGAAAATACACCTTTGGAAAAAGTTGTATTTTAAAATTTTGTTTATTATGAAAACCGATGTTTATCATTTTAATGAAAATATTGTATTTCTTTTGAATAAAATTTAGATGCATATTAAATCTCTCCTGATTTATTTTGAAATTAATATAATATCTCTAGAATTCATCGAAATTTGAAAATTAGATTTTTTTTTGTATTTTGTTACTTATAGAGAATATTTATATTTCACTTTACTTTTCAAGAAAGTACGATTTTACGAAGCATTTTGAAATTGCAAAAAAATATAAGAAATTAAGAAATATTTTGAATTTTCTAAAATTACTAATTTTAATGGTTAAACTTTAATGTTTTTGGTTAGATTTTATTATTTTGAATACTTTAATAATTTTCTGAATTTTTGCATTGTACTTTATTTTTTCAATGAACTCGTTGGTATACTATTAAATACTAAATTATTTTAAAATTTTCCTGGATTTTTTACCCGTTGAATTTTGCCGAACAATAATGAATTTCTTATGAAGTTCTTGGATTTTACAATTTTTGAGAGCTCGATATTGTTTTCTTAAAGGAAATTGATTCCTTCAAAGACTCATTTTTGTTTTGGAAATTTGGATCATTCTAAAAAGTTTGGGTTACACTGAAATAAATCCAATCTTCTGAAAATTATTGATTTTTTAAGAAGAAATTCACTCTTTTGGTTAAAACCATGAATCATATTAAAAAAATCCAATTGCTTTTATTTTTTTTGAATATTTTTAAGATAATTGAGTTCTTCTAATAAAACCCAACCGCTTTATTTTCTTAAAGTTTGATTTCCCTTGAAATTTTCTAAATATTGAAAACAAAATTGATTCTTTCAAAAATTATTTGAGTTCTTTCGAAAAAACTATGAGTTCTTTTGGAAAAATTGAAATCTTATATCTTTCATTCTCTTCTTTTTTTTAATTCGTTGTGTTCCTTGAAAATTCATGATTTCTTTTAAAATCCAATTCCTTTGAAGAATTATTATTTTCAGTTTTTCAAATTATTCTAAAATAAAGTAATTTTTTGGAAACGAAGAGTGATCGTTTTACTTTATTAATTAGTTGAGTAGCTATGTTTTCAAGTAATATTGATTTTTTCAAACAATATTTAATCGTACCATTTTGAGCTTTTTGAAAATAATCATATTTTCTAGTTTTCTTTCATTATGTTTGAGTGTTTTGATTTTTATAGAATAAGAGTGGTACTTTATTTAAGCAAAGCATTCATCTTGATGTCTCGAAGGTTTGAATCGATGACCTCTAGAGTCTCAGTTTAGAGCGATGTACCACTTATCGCTTGAGCTAGTGGTCCTTGACTTGTTTGAATGTTTTTATTTTTTAACTTGGAATAAATTGATTCTTTTTCAATATTTATGATTTTTAACAATTTTATATTTCTTTTTCATTTTCTTCTTTCTAAAATTTTGTATTCTAACATCTGATGTATTTTGATGATTGAATGAATTAGTTTCTTTCTTTTCGAATGGTAGATCGACAAGGGGATTTGACCTCAAACCTTACTGATATCTCAAATGTTTGAATTCAAGACTTCTAAACCATAATTTATAAATCTTATCACTTGAGCTTGTGATATTTGAAAATTGATCGAATTACTTATTCCTTATTATTGTTCTTTAGGAATAATATATATATTTTAGCAAATATTAGGCATTACTATTAGTTCAAAATTTTTGTTGTCCGTATGAGTTAAGGTTTCTGATTTGATGGTAACAAAAATGGATATTAAGGATGTGTCCTTATTCCCACTAAATATGCATCGTAGATCCCTCATCCCAAAATCAAAATTCCCGACAAGGATTTATTTTCAGAATCTGCATCCGGTGCATCCTAATCTTCATTTAATTATCAAATCGTTCAAAAATTATTGTTTGGAAATGAATTTAATCTGAGAAAACATCAAAACCTTGAGCCTTCAATGAATCTAAATATTAAAATCGTAGTTTCTACCGTTTTAAATGAAAATTGCATATGTTCTCATTACTCAAAAAGTGCAAATTATATATAAAAATTTCGAGTAAAAATAAATATTCCTAAAGGAAAAAAATAAATTCCAAGAAAATGCAGAAAACACACTTTTTAAAATAATTTGTAAACTACAAATATAATAGTGCAGACTGAATGCAATTGAAAATATGACTAATACACAATTTTTAAAAACGTATTTTGTTTACAAAACAACTAAATTTTGAACGTCTTTGTAAGGAGTTTTACCTTTACGCATTTTGAAGATTAATAAATAATATAAAAAGTGCAAACTAATCGCATTAAATTAAAATATAACAAAAAAAAATTCACTCCTTTATGTATAGAAAATGTTGAAGGAAAACGAAAAATAAAACATATTTAATATATGATGTACTTTACTTAAATATTGAATGAAACTTTTGAAAAAATACAAATTATCACGGAACTTGGAATATGCCTGAAAGTTGCATATTTTATGTAAATAAAAATAATAATATTATGCAAAAAGATCATATCTGAAAATGCATATGTTATATGTAGTATTTGACGTTACATTAAAAAGGAAAGGAAAAATTTCTGGTTATAGGCCCGAGAAAAAACATGTTTCAACTTTATGGCTCATTCAAAACTTATCGCAAAAATAGATTTTTTTGTCTTCATATAATAGCATTTTATATTACGTGAATATGATTTTTTTCTTCAAAAGATTACACTTGCGCAATTTGAGTTTGCGCAAGCACAAAGTTTTTTTTATAAAAAAGTTACAGTTGTGCTATTTCAAATTGCGCAAGTGCAACTTAGATTTTGTGCTTGGGCAATTTCAAATTGCGCAAGTGCGAATCTTGACTTATCGTTTTCTAATTTTACTTCTTTGTACATTCTATACATTTTTTAAAAGTACAATTTTGGCAATGGACCATATGTGCTCGTGATTGTCTGAAGAAAGAAATTCGGGCATTTTCTTTGCTGCAATATTGATAAAAACCGTACCATGCCTTGAAGGTAATCGTTTGTATTATTTGAAAATGAGTTTTATGTTTTGCTATTTCGGTACGTATTTTAAGTGGTAGGGTATTTTTTTAAACAATATTTTTCAACTTTTTTCCTTAAAACTTGTTTTTTAAAAAGAAATATTGGTCCAAAAATACGTTTAGAAAAAAAAATTGAAAATAATAAATAAAATACGTTGCGATGGTACTGTAATGGTTTTATATACAAATAAGTTTAGAATGTATAAGTTTGGAATGTATCATTTGTCATTTACCATATTTGCCATCTACGATTTTTTAGCAAAAGTAGCCAACTCAGGGCAGACCCATCAAATGGGTAGGGTTGGGTCAAAACCTAACCCATTTATGACCTATTCTTTTTGACCTATTTAATACGGAAGTCGGTCTGATCCAACTCATTTAATAAATGGACTACCCGTTTAACTTATTTAAATATTTAAATTTGATTTGACTAATAAAAAACCAACAAATATAAAATAATTATAATTCTAATTTTTATGTTTTGAATTTCATTGAAAATCAAAATTTCAAAATTTAAGGTAGTGTTTGGTTTGTTATTTTTAGTTTTGAGTTTTCATCCATACAAAAATGCACACGACACATATATATTATCGAAAATGAAGTTAACATACAAAATAAAAAATAACATTTTTTCCACGTTTTGGAAAATAACACAAGCACGTGAAACAATCCATTCTTCCGTCGTCTCTCCATCTCCTTCGTCCTCCCATTCGTCTTTCTTTCATCCTTTCCGTCATCCCTCCATTCTTCTCATATTTGAGATACATATTGAAAACCGAAAATGCAAAATTTGTTTTTAAACCAAACACTACCTAAAATTTTAATTCTAATTTTCGTCAAAATTAAAATATGTGGATGTGGTCTGTTATTTGAGTACAACCGTTAGTCGCCCTGAAGAAGTACATCATGCGTTCACAAGATGAAGTATCTGAGCGTTCCATATTGTCCGCAATTTAGGTGGAAGTTCATTTGTCAAAATCTCGATTGATTCTGATTTGGTATGAAGAAGTTATTGCAGTTGAACAGAAAATATAGTCGCTTCTTCCTAATAGTTTGAATAAAAAAAATTCAAAATTTGTATGTTTGAATTTATATTTTTGAATTTTAAGTTTTTAATAGATGTATAAATGGATTATCCATTTATAACTAATTTAAAAATGGATCAATCCATTTATGACTCATTTAATAAAGATTCATAACTAGGTTGACCCAACTCTTTTATAAGTAGGATAAATGGGTTGATCCAGTCCATTTATAAGTATGGTAAATGAGTTTGGTTAATGGATTGAGTTTTCAAGGTAATTGAAAATCTTATTCATCGGAGAAGAGTGAAAGGAAAGATGAATGATATGGTATTTGATATTTCTTAAATAGGTGAAAAATGACTATATGTTTGGTTTAGTTCGTTTGTAGTACGAAATTAAAGTTCATGAGTTCAATTTTTGAAATCGACCGCCGTTCGCATTAATGAACCATACAAAAAAATGGTTGAAAAACATTATTTTCAATTTTATATGTTAAAATAACTTTTTAAATGAGGAATTAGGGAAAAGTATAAACGTTGAAAAAAAATTAGACTGAAGTATATAAAATTTTATTTTTAGACTAAGTGCAGGTACTAGTTATATTTAACATTATATTCAATTTGTACCAAGTATATAAAGTATACAAAATGCTAGTTGTAATTAGTATTGTTCTTCAACCATAAAAATAAACTTGCTCTTCTTTTGTTAATTTTTTTTTACGTTTGTCCTTGTGTCTATTTTTCTGTTTTTAAATTAACCACCGTTGGTTTTCACTAACTTTAAAAGTAGAAATAGGTTCTAGAGCTTAATTGAGATTATGTGCTGTACTTACCTTTAAAGAAAATAAATCATCTACCCAATATTTCTGAGTTTTTGCTATGTAACAAACGAATTAAAAAACAATTTTTTACAAGAAAATTCAGTATCTTTTCATATCAACTGTACTTTTGCAAATACTTGATTATACGTCAAGTACTTATTGATGGATTCTAGATCGGCTGACAAAAAAAGCTAAGTTCTATGTAATAAACTTGGATGAAACCAACTATGCTTTCAAAATACATGTAAAATGCCTCGTTACGTGGGTTTTAATTTTTGGACACATGTTAATGCAGCGAGTAAAATAGAAAAGCGTATATGGTCAGAATATTTAAAATATATCTTCTTTAATTTCAACCGGAAGCAAAAATGGTAATGGTGTATGTCTACACACGACGTGTGTACCCGATCTGTCAGTTTTGCTGCTAGACAATGATTGTCTCATTAGGTAAGATTTATTAGTTTATTCAAATTTAAAGGTTCCTTGTCAATATCAAATGTACCGACTAATTAATTAATTAATAATTATCCTTTTTCAGAAATTAAATTGTATTTTTTTACATAACACATCACGTACAGATTGAGATGCTAAACATGTTTTCCGTATGGATTGGGATACTTGAAAATGATAAAAATATTAAACAACTGCAAATGGCATACAGGCTAGCTAGTGATTTCCAACGTAAATTAAACTTTGAGATGTAAAATGAAATAAAACGTTAAAAAGAAGAAAGCAAAAGTACAAAAGTAATATTAAAAGGTACGAAGTGCAACGTCGCACAATACTTGGATTGAAGTGCCACAAAGGCAACGAACGTGTTTGCTTTGCATCAATCACGCAATCTATAATGCGTACATCATTTTTGTTGCAAAACGAGCACACCTTTTTCTTGGATACATGCACATCTTGCTGCACCATTTTCTTTCAAATTACGCTTTCTTTCTATCTGCGCCAAACAATCTATTACATCATATTTGTTTGTACGTTGCAAATAAACGTAGTGCTTTATTCGTCTGGATCATGATATCTGCATGGATTTGACACTATGGGCGGGCTAACCACATATGTTTAACTTACTAATATCGAAGACTAGGAAATATATTTCTTCTACATGATTGGAGTGGAGTTTGTTGGTGAACCAGAGCACTAGTTGTTTGGATTGCTTGAAAATAGAAAGAGATCGAGCATTGTTGAGCCACCAAAAGCATGCTTTGAGGAATGCTTGAGCCGACCCAGAGCATGATTTAGGTCCACACCCTAGACATTGACACTACTAGAATTACTATTTATCGCGACGAATGGTAGCGACGGCCGCAAACGGCACATTTCCGACGGCTTCCGACGTCGTGGTTTTGCCGTGTCAATTCTGTAATAACCGAACTTTTGTCGTCGAAAATGTACCGTCGGCGGCCGTCGCAAACCGACTCACGTCGTGAATTACCTGAGTCGGCCGAGAGCTATTTTCATTCCATCTCCTTCCCCCAAATCCCAACCCAAACTCTCCCTCTTCCTCCAAATTCGTTCACCTCCTGCCGCCGCTGTTATACATCGTCCCCCACCACCAGAAACATCTCCAACTTCTCCTCTTCGGCCTCCAACACTTCAATTTCAGCGAAAAGATGTATTTTTTTTCTAACTTCAATTTATCCTAATATGTTAAATTAGTGTTAATTTGTCACTGTATTTGATGATACTACCCTGACGCAGCGGATTAATCAAAACAATGTCGATCGTTGAGAGTAGCAATCGATGGGTTGGAAGATACTGAAATGTCCGAATTCGTTGATCCGAAGATACCGAATTCTAGCTATCCCGAACTCGTTGATCGTGCACGATACCGGGTTCAAAGATCTGCGATTCTTCACACGTTGATCTAGCGCACCAGATTCCGTGAATCGGCTTCTGCAGTCGTTGAATCGAGCGCACTCGATTATCCGAAAGAGGAGATAGGAGATTACACTCAACTACCAATTTGCTGAAAGCACAAAGCTAACAAACAAGAGTTTTATTTCAAATCAACTAAACTATTACAAATGGCACCACCGGCCTATTTATAGAAGTTACAACACATGAAAAAAACAAAAATTACAACACTTAAGTCGTTTTCGACTCATCACCCTACGACCTACGACTCATCATAAGTCGTTCACGATTTATCAACAGCTCCGACTCAACAGTTACCATACAACGACTTACAAACATGGCGACTCAACACTACGCGAGTTACGGCTTATCCCTTCAGCGACTTAAGAAAATCAACACACCAAAGTACACGACTCAAGAACAACGTCTCAACATATATAGGTACACATAAGTCGGTAGCGACCTAAAGACAAACGACTGAACAACTTCACGAGTTAACTTTGCCACGACTTACGACTCATCAACAAACGACCTAAAGCGAATGCAACTTCCCGACTTACGACTTAGCATTCAACGACTCAATTAAGTCGTAACCTTCTTCTTCTTCTTGCTTTTTGTTAAGTCGTGGACGACTTATACCTTCCGCTTCGTTAATTCGTTTCCGACTTATGGCCGCTTTGTTAGGTCGTGAATTCAACATAACTTCTCCCTCTGGTTTCCAGCTAAGTTGTGGACGACTCGGAACCTTTCCTTTAAGTCGTAGCCGACCTAGGCCTTCAACACGCGCTATTACTTTGTTATCTCGTGGCGCTCCCTTAAGTCGTAGACGACTTATGTCAATTTCCTTAAGTCGTGTACGACTTATGCCTTTGAAAGTTGTGGGTTGCGCTGCATCATCCTGCCCAGGTTGAGAAAAATTCGTCCTCGAATTTGTAAGCTCTTCCGCATCGGGTTGTTTATCCCCATGATAAGGTACGAGATGCTTAACGTTGAATACGTCAGACGTGTACACATCCTCCGGCAGCTTCAACTTATAAGCATTTTCATTAATCCGTTTCACGACTTCTACATGACCAATTTTCCTGGCTTTTAACTTGTTATAAGCGCCCACTGGAAAACGATCCTTTGTTAACACAACATATACCATATCTCCTTCATTAAACTCAACATTTCTTCGCTTCAAATCTGCAGATCGTTTATACTTGTCATTTGCTTTCTCCAATCGTTCCTGAACGACTTTATGACATTCCGTCAACCCTTCAACAAAATCAGCAGCTCGCTTGACTGTCTTCTTTGGTTGTGGTATGACCGTTAAATCCAACGGTCCCTTTGGTAAGCTTGAATAAACAATCTGGAATGGACTGAACCCAGTACTTCGATTGACTGCATGATTATGTACAAACTCTGCTTGACATAACTTCATATCCCAGCTTTTCAAATTGTCTTGTACAAGACACCTCAACAAATTTCCCAACGATCTGTTCACGACCTCGGTCTGTCCATCCGTTTACGGATGATAAGCGCTGCTAAAGTTCAACTTCGTTCCCACCATCTTCCACAAACTTAGCCAAAAATGACTTAGAAAACGAGTATCCCTATCCGACACAATCGATTCTGGCAATCCGTGAAGTCGATATATCTCTTTGAAAAACAACTGAGCAACATGAACAGCATCCGCCGTCTTCTTACAAGCAATAAAATGTGCCATTTTCGAAAATCGGTCAACCACCACATAAGTGGAATCATTACCACGCTGCGTTCTCGGCAACCCCAACACAAAGTCCATACTCACATCAACCCATGGTTTAGTTGGTACAGGTAACGACATATATAATCCAGCATTAGTCGCAGTTCCTTTCGAAACCTGACAGATATGACATCGTTCCACAAACCTTTCCACTTCTTTCCTCATTGATGGCCAAAAGTAAGACTGTGAAATCAACTGTACGGTCTCTCCCAACATGTCCTTCTTCATGTAGCTCTTTTACAATCTTCATTCTCAAACTACAATCAGGTATGCACAATCGATTTCCTTTGAACAGAAAACCATCTACCATCAAAAACTCATCCGTCTCCCCATTCTTGACTTTATCAACAAACTTTGCAAAGTAAGGATCTTCATCAAATAATTCTGGTAACACATCGAATCTCGTTACTTCAATCTTCATTGTTGTTAACAAATGATTTCTTCTACTCAAAGCATCCGCAACACAATTCGTCACTCCCGATTTGTGTTTCACAACAAATGTAAACTGTTGCAGATATGCAATCCATGATGCATGTATCGCTGAAATCTTGTCTTGCCCTTGTAAATGCTTTAATGCCTCATGATCAGTGTAAAGAACAAACTCTTTCTGAAATAGATAGTGTCTCCAGTGTTTAATAGATTGCACAACAGCATAAAATTCCACATCATATGTACTGTATCTCATCTTTGCTCCTGATAACTTCTCGCTAAAGTATGCAATTGGACGTCCCCTCTGACTCAACACTCCTCCAATCCCAACCTTGGATGCATCAGTATGTAGTTCAAACACTAGCTGAAAATCTGGTAATATTAGAATTGGTGCAGACGTCAAGAGTCCTTTGATTCGATCAAAAGCAACCCCGGCTTCCTCCGTCCATGCAAACTGTTTACCCTTCATACAATCAGTCACAGGCGCCATCACACTACTAAAGTGTGGAATAAACCTTCGATAAAATGAAGCTAACCCGTGAAAACTACAAACTTCCGTTATCGTCTTGGGTTGCGGCCAATCTCTGATAGCTTCGACTTTACTTTGGTCAACCTGTATTCCTTCTTCCGACACAACATACCCCAGAAATAAAACAATCCTCGCCATAAAAACACACTTCTTTGTAGCAGCATAGAATTGTTCTTCACGAAGAATAATTAACACTTTCTTCAAATGCTGAACATGCTCTTCTGTACTAGCACTGTAGATCAGAATATCATCAAAGTAAACCACCACAAATTTCCCAATGTATGGCCTGAAAATTTGGTTCATCACCCTCATGAATGTACTTGGTGCATTTGATAGACCAAACGGCATTACCAGCCATTCATACAATCCTTCCCTCGTCTTGAACGCTGTCTTCCATTCGTCCCCTGGTCTAATGCGAATCTGATGATAACCGCTCTTCAAGTCAATCTTTGAAAATATTACGGACCCACTGATTTGATCCAATAAATCGTCAAGCCTCGGCATCGGAAATCTGTATCTGACTGTGATCTTATTCAATGCTCTACTATCTGTGCACATCCTCCACGTTCCATCCTTTTTGGGTACCAATAAAGCTGGTACAGCACAAGGACTTAAACTCTCCTGCACACGCCCCTGTTCAAGCAATTCTTCCACTTGCCTCCTCAATTCTTCATGTTCCTTTGGACTCATTCGATAATGTTGTCTGTGTGGCAACACAACACCTGGAACAAGATCTATTTGATGTTGTATATCCCTCAACGGTGGCAACTCCGTTGGTAACTCTTCTGGAAATACATCGTCAAATTCTTTCAAAACTGGCTTCGCTTCTTCCGGAATTTCAACCTCTTCACTGCTTTCTCGTCCAATCAACAAAAACACTTCAGGCTCCTCCTCTACTTCCTTCACAAACTCCTTCAAAGATAACAAAGTTTTAAGCTCTTCAATCTCCTCCAACTTGTTTTCCTCCTGTTGTCGCTTCTTTGGAACTAGAGTAATCTTTGTGCCTTCAAACATGAAACTGTAACTGTTGGTACGCCCATCATGTTGCACCGCCCTATCATACTGCCACGGTCTCCCCAGCAACAAATGACAAACATCCATATCTACCACATCGCACCAGATTTCATCCTTGTATTTCTTTCCAATTGAAAACTTCACACAAGCCCTTCGTCCAACCTTCACCTCCCCGCCTTTCCTCAACCAAGCTAGCTTGTACGGTTTCAGATGTTTCTCAGTCTTCAACGCCAACTTCCTCACAGCTTCTGAAGAAATTATATTATCACAGCTTCCAGCATCAATAACAAATTTGCAAACCTTCCCCAGAATGGTACATGTTGACTGAAAAATATTGCTCCTCAACCAACTACAATCCTCCTCTTGCTTTGGTGTTAAACATGACCTCTTCATCATTAGATTATAACCTTCGTCTCCAGTCACTTCTTCTTCCTCCTCATCAGGTGGTGAATTAGAACATTCATCTTCTTCATCCTCATCCTCAACCTCCACTATCATAGCTCTCTTCTTCGGCTTTGGACATTCGCTACTTTTGTAGCCCATTTCTTGGCAATTATAACACTTGAAACCATTACTTACTTTCATCTTTCCAACCTCATTCACAATTGGTTTCGCAACAGCTTTTGACACATTAGAACTCCCACTAACACCCTTCACTGGATTGTTGGAATTTGTAAACATACCACCTCCTCGTCTTCCCTGTTTCTCCCAGGCTAACGCTTTCTGGTGTGCTTCCGCTACAGATCTAGGATCAAACATGTTAACCATATCCTGAATCTGCATTCGCAATCCCCCAATGAATCTAGATGTCAGCTGCTCTTCCGTTTCCATAATATCATTCCTCGCAATAAGCTGATAAAACTCATCCGCGTAATCATTAACATTCTTTGTGCCCTGCCTCAAATTTTGCAAACGTTGATACATCAAAGATTGATAATTGTAAGGTAAGAACGTTGCTTTTATCAATTTCTTCATCTTCTCCCAAGACTCAACTTTTGACTTCCCCATTCGTTCACGTGTAAGTTTGGTTTGCTGCCACTATGCCAAAGCTCTACCCCTCAACCTTGTAGCAACCAACTTCACTCTACGATGTTCTGGAACTTCTTTGAAGTCAAAAATCTCTTCAACATTAGCCACCAAATCTAAAAACTCCTCCGCTTGCATACCACCTTTGAATTCAGGAATTTCAGTCTTCATCCCCGACTCCCACTTGTGATCATACTCAGAGTGATTTCTTCCTTGTCCTCGTCCTTGTCCTCGAACACTACCACCATCATACTCTTCTTTAAAATCGGATGTATATCGATGTCGATCCTGACCACCAACATCTCTACTCCCTTCGCGTCTTCCACCAACATCCCTTCTATCTACATTCCTCCGTTCTCGATCATTCACATTCCTCCCACGTCTTTGATCATCATCAACACTTCTTTCTCGATTGGATTGTGGTGAGACTCTACTTCCTCCATGATTAGATTCAGGTGATACCCTTCTCCGATTCTGATTCATCTCTAACATCATCTTCTCTAATCGATCAATTCCTTCGTTAAGCTTTTCACTAAAGTTTTCATTGATTCTTTGCTCCATCTCATCAGCTTCTTCTCTTCGATACAATGCTTCAACGTTTTGGTGACGATTAGCTCTTCTTGGCGGCATGATTTGAAACTTTACAAACTCTTCAACACTTCAAAATTCAAACACCTTTCGGACTTTGATCCAAAATGAAATGGATCGAAAACTCCCACTTTGTTGCAACTTCACGATGAACACGATGAACACAACTTCTCCAAATGAGGCAAGTTTGATCTCCAACACTTCTACTAAGCTCGGCTTCTCACTTCAAGCTCGGCTATCACTTCAACTTCAAAATTCTTCAAAAGAATTGGCTCCAAGACTCAATTTTAGCTATGATTGGCTAAAACAAGCTCTGATACCAAACTGACGCAGCGGATTAATCAAAACAATGTCGATCGTTGAGAGTAGCAATCGATGGATTGGAAGATACTGAAATGCCCGAATTCGTTGATCCGAAGATACCGAATTCTAGCTATCCCGAACTCGTTGATCGCGCACGATACCGGGTTCAAAGATCTGCGATTCTTCACACGTTGATCTAGCGCACTAGATTCCGTGAATCGGCTTCTGCAGTCGTTGAATCGAGCGCACTCGATTATCCGAAAGAGGAGATAGGAGATTACACTCAACTACCAATTTGGTGAAAGCACAAAGCTAACAAACAAGAGTTTTATTTCAAATCAACTAAACTATTACAAATGGCACCACCGGCCTATTTATAGAAGTTACAACACATGAAAAAAACAAAAATTACAACACTTAAGTCATTTCCGACTCATCACCCTACGACCTACGACTCATCATAAGTCGTTCATGACTTATTAACAGCTCTGACTCAACAGTTACCATACAACGACTTACAAACATGGCGACTCAACACTACGCGAGTTACGGCTTATCCCTTCAGCGACTTAAGAAAATCAACACACCAAAGTACACGACTCAAGAACAACGTCTCAACATATATAGGTACACATAAGTCGGTAGCGACCTAAAGACAAATGACTTAACAACTTCATGAGTTAACTTTGCCACGACTTACAACTCATCAACAAACGACCTAAAGCGAATGCAACTTCCCGACTTACGACTTAGCATTCAACGACTCAATTAAGTCGTAACCTTCTTCTTCTTCTTGCTTTTTTTTAAATCGTGGACGACTTATACCTTCCGCTTCGTTAAGTCGTTTCCGACTTATGGCCGCTTTGTTAAGTCGTGAATTCAACATAACTTCTCCCTCTGGTTTCCAGCTAAGTCGTGGACGACTCAGAAACTTTCCTTTAAGTTGTAGCCGACCTAGGCCTTCAACACACGCTACTACTTTGTTATCTCGTGGTGCTCCCTTAAGTCGTAGACGACTTATGTCAATTTCCTTAAGTCGTGTACGACTTATGCCTTTGAAAGTTGTGGGTTGCGCTGCATCATACCCCCTTGAGTGTCTGCAATTATATGTTGATTGATTGTGGTATGCTAATTACGATTATAAGTGTGTAAATCTAATAATTAAAATATAATTATGGCTAAACTTAGGATAATTAGTTTATGTGTCGAATTAGTGATATGATTTAGTGTTAATTAGTTTGCTAAAATGTCAATGTCAATTCAAATATTACTATTGAAGATTAATTATCGATTGATAGTGTATATAACAAATCTAGTTACTTGGATGTCGAATCCGATAAAATAAATAAATAAATGAGTGTATAAAGAAGTTTATTCTTTTGAAATATAATATTATATCCATAATTTGTTATAATTGAAAACATATAAGATTTTATAAAAGATAGAAAAAAAAATATATTATGCATTTATTAAAACATTACAATGCATAAATGAATTACATATGCTAATATATGTTATGTATATAATTAATATCTCTTATAGAGTTTTTGGCCCCGTCTGACCAGTATTGTATATAATCGTTATATGGATATTTGTTTTTATCATAGAACATACATTTATATTCATCTGATACAATATTTTTCGCATTTGTCCCTGTATTGGACAAGTTAAAAACACAATAAAGTAGTTACATTTTGTAAATTATTTCATTTTAAACGGTTTACAAAATTTCATCAGCACTTCCTTTTTGTTCCCTGTGTACATGCATTTGTGTACGTCATAGAGAACAAAGGGGAAATGCTGCCGAAATTTTGTTGAATCGTTTAAAATGAAATGATTTACGAAATATAATTATTATTGTGTTTATAATGGAAAGTAGGATGACCGGCTATCAAAGTAGAAACAATAAACTAAAAATTTAATATTCTATTCATAATTTGTGTTAATCCCTAAAATGCATAAATGAAAATTAATTAATAAATGATTTGAAAAATTAAATGTCAATCCATAAAATAATTAATACTTTTTTTAATCTCTATCATATTTTTTTAAATAGCAAAAATAGTCAATTATTTTGTTGATCGGACCTGGATGTATCATCTTTGAAGGAAAATGAGAGGTTCAATAATGGAATATTTTTATAATGGTATAAAAGTATTTAATGAATTCGCTTTAAGTAATAATGAAAACAACAGAGAAATTCGTTGTCCATGTAGTAGGTGCAAATTATTGAAGCATTTGAAACCGGATATGGTTAAAGTCCCTTTGTGCCAATACGGTTTCGTGCTGAATTATCTTGTGTGGAATCGTCTTGGAGAACTTGTAGCATCTAATCCTGTACATTCAGAGGGGGAGGTGGGTAATGAAATTGTTACGATGAATTCCATAGAAGATATGGTTGAAGATGCAGCATGATCGATGTTCCCCACTTTTGAAGTTGATGATAACGATGTTAAT
This sequence comes from Allium fistulosum, assembly GCA_030737815.1. Taxonomy (NCBI): domain Eukaryota; kingdom Viridiplantae; phylum Streptophyta; class Magnoliopsida; order Asparagales; family Amaryllidaceae; genus Allium; species Allium fistulosum. The sequence continues at coordinate 639,550,667 of CM060903.1, read as the reverse complement.
GTCGAAGAAGAACCAAATATTAGAGCAAAAAAATCTATGATTTATTGGATGCTGCTAAGAAACCTCTTTGGGATGACTACACAAGCGGCACCCAATTATCAGTAACTGTAGAATACATTGCGATGAAATCAAAATACAACTTCACAGAAGCCGGATTTACAGCCGTTGTACAAGCTGCAAAATGACATATGCCACGCGATAATTTGATGTGCGAAAATCATTATGAAGTAAAAAAAAAACTTATGTCTTCTATTGGTTTGCCGTATCAAAACTAGATACATGTTTAAATGGTTGCACATTATTTTGGAAAGTAGACATTAATATGAGGAATTGTAGAATATATAACGAGGAAAGATACAAACCAAGAAAAAAGAAGGGAAAAGAAGTTTCATACAAGCATATGCATTACTTACATATAACTCCTAGGCTTTAACGGTTACAAACATCCTCTGTAACCGCACATCATATGAGATTGCACAGTATGAGAACACAGGAAGAATATACATTAACGCACCCAGCCGATGGAGAAGCATGGAAGCATTTTGATAAAACATATCTTGCTTTTGCAGTGGAGATCCATAATGTTAGACTTGGTTTATGTACGGATGGAGTTTCACCATTCTCTCAATTTTGTTCTAAATATTCATCTTGGCCTATAATCATTACACCTTGCAATTTACCTCCGTGGATGTGTATGAAAACTTCATATATGTTTCTCACTATTGTCGCCCCTGGCCTTGATGATCCAACACAAGGAATCGATGTTTATTTACAACCGTTTATTGAAGAGTTGAAAACATTGTGGTATGAAGGAGTTGAAACATACGACATTTCAAAAAAATAATTTTCGTATGTTCGCTTCTTTGTTATTGACTATTAGCGATTTTCCTACGTATGCAATGCTTTCCGGTTGGAGTATGGCCGGTTGTCTAGCTTGTCCTTATTGCATGAAAGAAACACGTACATTTTCTTTAACGCATGAAAAGAAAATATCATGGTTTGATTGTCATCGGTGTTTTCTTCATATTAATCATCCTTTTAGAAAAGATAGAAAAAACTTTACAGCTAACAGACAAGAGACTTTACGACCACCAACGATTTGGTCGAGCGAAGATATACATGAACTTGTAAAGGATTATCCAAAGATACATGAAACCGGAGGGCAAATTGAAATTCAAGGTAAATCGATGGTTCATAATTAGTGCAAACAAAGTATATTTTGGGAATTTCCTTATTGGAAAAATCTCCTAATTCGTCATAATATTAACGTGATGCATAATGAGAAAAACGTGTTTGAGAATGTTTTTAATACAGTTTTGAATGTTAAGGGGAAGACTAAGGAAGATTTGAAATCAAGACGTGATATCCAAGCAAAATGTAATCGTCTCGAGCTTCATATCAAGCCAAATGACACTAAAAAACCCAAAGCATGCTATGAGCTAGACAATAACCAAGTTAAAGTTCTGTTAAAATGGGTGGAAGGATTAAGATTTCCTGATGGGATTTCTTTTAATCTTCGTAGATGTGTCGACTATAAGAACGGTAATCTGAGTAGGATGAAAAGCCATGACTGTCACGTAATTATGGAAAATTTGTTACCAGTTGCTTTCAAAGAACTATTGCCTGTAAAAGTTTGGACGGTTATAACAGAACTTAGTTTGTTTTATAAGGAGCTTTGTTCGACTACGTTAAAAGTTAATCATCTGCGTAAACTTGAGGAAGAAATTCCTATACTGCTCAGCAAATTAGAGAAAATATTTCCTCCAGGTTTTTTAATGTAATGGAGCATTTACCTGTTCATCTTCCATTTGAAGCACGTCTTTGAGGTCCTGTGCAATATGGATGGATGTATCTATTTGAGAGGTATTATTTATACTGGATATGTTAAATATTAGTTTAATTACATATATAAGTAAATTTTAATTTGAAATAATTTTTAATAGGTACTTAAATCATCTAAAGAAAAAGTTAGACGAAAAGCACGAGTTAATGGTTCGATTTGCAAATCATATATCGAAGAAGAAGCTTCGTTCGTTTTCGCTCATTATTTCTGTGACCATGTGAACTTATCATTTGAAAGTGCTATGCGTAATGATGAAGGCGTTGAACAAGAATCTTCTCAAGCAATGTTATCTATTTTTAGACAACATGACCGACCTGTTGGAAAATGTATGTAACTATGGTTAGACGATAGAGATTACCATGTAGTACACACTTATATTCTTCTTAATTGTGTTGAAGTTGCACCGTTCATTAGGTATTATTTAATTATAAGTCTAGATATTTTTGTTTAAAATAATACAAGTGTACATTTATTATAATTCAATATATTATTTATATCTACAGTGTTTACAAATCACAACATCCAAGTGGCGATATCAGTAAAGAATTCGCTAATTGATTTTTGAACTACGTTTTTGATCTAAGAAATTGTGTGGTCGACGAAGGACTGAAACATCTTACGATGGGACCAAAAAGAAAAGTCAAGACATATCCAATATTCTTCGTCAATGGATATAAATTAAACACTAAAGAATATGGTGCTGAAAAATTAACTAACAGTAACAATGTATTTGTTAAAGGCAGTGATGATCCAAATGATCATATAAATGATTTTTATGGCGTGTTAACCCAGGTTTTGCAATTGACATATTTCATAAGACCTGCGGAGTCAGTTTTTCTGTTTTTTAGCAACTGGTTCAACAATGTTCTAGGTTCTGGAATTACCATGCACCCAAAATATAATCTTATTGAACTAAAGCATACATCGCGTTTTCGTAAGTACGATCCTTTTATACTAGCCAAACAAGCCCTACAAGTTTATTACACTCCTTATCCATCTCTAAAAAGAGATAAAGCAGATTGGTCGATGGGTTTTAAAACGAAGGCAAGATTTACGTTTGATGGAAAGAATATTTTAGACGAACAATCTTATGAAGCAGATATCGAGGAAAATAGCGAAATAATAATAACCGACGATCAAATCAATTTTGGACCTCTAAATGATAAATCAAATGTATTGGTAGAAGCATTTGAGACTACAGTGGAAAACAATATAGAGTATGAGACCGAGTCTGATTCAGAAAACGACGAGACTGATTAATAATGTACATTTTGATAGAAGGTAATTCATATGATTATTGATGTTACATTTTTTATTACAAAAAATGATTTGTTTTCTCATAATTAAATGATATGTTCTACCATAATAAAATGATATATTTGTGACAGTTACTATGCCTTTTTTTTTACGTCGCGGTTCTTCTCATTCAGGTTCCCCCACTTCTACTCAGATTGGGAGGGATGCAGGAGGTGATGGCAGTGTCCCATCAGAGCAGGGACCACTTACCGTAGTAAAGCTACAACCAAAAGCGGATGGGTCGTAAGTATTAAATTTACTTCAACATTATAAATATTTTATATATGATATATTAGTCATTATTTATTAAAGGTCTGCATCATATTTAACACAGGGGATTTGAGTTGGAGCCGTCAAAGATTGTTGTTAGTATTTCCAAGCAGGCGCACATGAGCAGGATGACTAATTGTTGGCCTAGGTGGGTTAAGATCCCAGACCCCGCCAGGGGGAGTATCTGGCAAGACTTTCTGGTAAGTGTAAATTTATATATCATTATATATTACCACTTTACAATTTGCTGACTAGGTATAAATGTATAACTTATATTATTTCAATGTACATAGGGCAGTAGACTTGCAGGAAGAAGACCATGACCTTTGCTAGCGCCACTGGACTTCCAAGATGTTTAAGAATTATCGGGACACAATGTATGGCATAAGAAAATCGGGGAAGAAGTCTGACTGGAAGGGCGCTAGCGTATGGGATGCTTGGGTTGCTTGGTGGAATAGTGATTAATTCAAGGTAAGTTTATCATATATCATTTTAATTTGTTCCCGTATATAATACATAATTTAAAGCTGAAATATATAATGTTCAATTTAAATTTGCAGGCAGAGTCAGAGAGGAACTCTACAAATAGGAACAAGAACCTAGTTATACATCGCGGTGGCTCCAAATCATTCCAACATCATCATGAGGATCTGGTAAATTTATTAATTGCAATTATAAACAGTTATTAACTTATGTAATTTTGTATAAACAACAGCAATACGTACTAATTATTTTAGGAAAGAGAGCGCGGCGGTCCCATCTCCTATATGGACGTATTTGTTCATACTCATGCCACCAAGCAAACAAACGAAGATGGCTCAATATCGTATACATGGAGTGATGATAAAGAAAGCGAATCCTATTTAAGCATATTTTAAATTAGAAGTTATTATTGATCAATTAATTAATTAGTTATAAAGAATAATTAAAATAATGTTATGTGAATTTCAATTTATTTTATTTTCCATTATTGGAAAAATTTGCAGAAACACGAGCACATATGTTGGAGGGATCGAGACGGGATTCGTTGACCACTGATGAGGAGGATGAGATTTTTGAGTCCATCATGGAACCCACATCTCGAAATAGGCATTATGGCTTTGGGAATCAAGCTGTAATTTCTAAAAATTTACCAACTTATAAGTTTAAACCAATAATCAAAAAAAGTTGTCATAGAAAAAATACATCATTAATGTTTTAACAAATGATTATGTTTTACTTATTTGTTTCTTCTTAATGTACAATAGCCACTAAAATACATTTCTGATTTTTTAACATGTCTCTTGATTAACTGCAGGCTAGGTCCTCGCAGAAAGCATATCAAAAAGCTCAGGACAAAGAAGAGATCACAGAGCTGTAGGAGAAAGACCACCATCGTGCTGTGGAGATGGCGCAGTTGAACCAGCGCTTGGTTGAGGTGCAGCAGCATGGGTCATTTCCTTTGTCGGGTGGTTCCGGAGCTGACAATGAGTCTTGATGGCTATGTTACTTTGCGTTTCTGTTTGGACATTTTGAAATTGATGTATTTGGATATGGTTGATGCATATTGACGCTATATTGGATGATATGTTGGTTTGTTTTGACATGTTGGATGTTGATTGTGTATATTGGATGTTGGATGTTGATTATTTAGTGTATTGTTTATTTTTTTAGTTTTAAGTATTAAATTGGTAGGGATTGAGTTGGATATTGGATATAAGTTGATTATGTGTTGCTTGAGTTTGGATATTTGATATATGTGAAATTGAGTTTTGATATGTATGTGCAGTACAGGAATCGAATGGCTGCAGGAATAAAATAATTGCCCATATTTCCGACGGTTTTCGACGGCCCTTTGGTCGTCAATTTCCGACGGCTAACGATGATTTTCGACGTCTCTTAGGAGCCACGTGGACACCGAAAAGCGTCATAAAACCATCGGAAAGTGTCGTGAGTAGCCGTTGCCAAATCGTCGTCGATACCATCACCAAACGAAGGAAAGCGCATACGCCATAGCGACGACTTTTCCAAAGGCTAGCGATGGCCGCCGACGGCTAGTAGCCATCAGAAATGACTGTTGTTCTAGTAACGTGAGCGTTAAAGCACGAGCTCTCCTAGCCTTGATTGGAGCGCTACCCAAGCAGAGCATTTGAGTATAAGCGCTCTAGCCTGGAGAGCGTACCTGAGCGCTTGCTCAAGTGGAGCGCTCAAGTGTGCATGTTCTTATATTATAGCGCTACTCCAGAGCCTATTCTAAGGATAGTACTAAGCAGAACCGAAACATGCTTTGGGTCCAATTGGAGCTCGAGTACTCCTCGCTCAAATCAAGTGTTCTTTTTGTGTGGTATTCAAGCATATTTGTCCTCTTTTGGAGCATTTTCTCCATTTATTAAGGTGATTTTTATTTGTTTGATTCAAAATCATTTTGAGTACTTCTTAACTTTCAAATGGTAATTTAATCCACTTTTGCCAATTATCATCTTTGAACATGAGTCTTTCGGGCATGGCCAAAATAAGGGTATACACATGTCCTCTAAAAAGGTCGCTTGTTGTGTAATACCTTCCTCAAGTCTTTGACTCATCTTTGATTGCTTTAGTTTCATACTTCAACTAATAAAACTTTCAGCTCTTGAAATCTTTGTGTAGTTTTGATGGAAATTTTGTTTGAATTAAGATAGTCGAGTCGCCAAAAGCTATTGTGACCATGCTCAAAGCATGCTTGAGATGTAAAGCGATCTCGTGCATGCATAAGCTAATTATTTGACGCAAAAGGATACCATGATCGAGCCCTTGCCTAAGATATAAAGCATCTAGTACATGTGTGAGTTATTCAAGTAATGTAGAAGTATATTTGGATTGAGCTCATTTCTCATACATGTGTAGGCTAACGAATGATGTTCTCTATTGTATTAGTAATGAACTTCTACAGTAGAGTGTTGAGCTCATGGTGTCTTGGAATTTTGGTCTCCATACACCACTGTTATAACAATATAGAATAAAGTTCTTGAACTCTTGGTCTCTTCGATGTGTATATGGTGGCTAGCTGCAACACTCATCAAAGTTTTCATTTGTATGGTTTTAAAGTCCATATTGGCTAGTTCTTAAATAGTAACAATTGGATTCAAAACCCAAGGTAAGTATTTACTTTTGGGCGGTCAAAATTGATTAAGGATCAAAATATACTTTGGATCGTAATTGCTTACTAATCAAATACTTAAGACCGAATATATTATGGATTACCGATTCTTACTGCTTACTGAGCCAAATACATGAGACTAGAACAACAAGTTTAACAAAAGGGATAGAAGTAGTACTACCTGGGTTAACTAGCTACTTGCTAGCTGAGTGCTTACTATCATAATGATTATTGATCCTTGTTGTGAACTGCTTATCGAGCTAAATGCTTAACACTAGAGTGGTTGACGTAGTTGCTTACTGAGAAAAACGCTCAAGATGAGAATGACACATCTACTAGTTGGACTAAATTTCTACTTCCTAAGGTAACAACTTACTCAGCCGAGTGCTCAAGACTAGAACGATTATTGGTCCTCATTATGGATTACTTACTATGCCAAGTGCTCAAGATCATAATGGTTGCCTGCCGAGCCGAACACTCAAGATTAGAATGATAATGATTAATCAAGGATAACCATTTACCGAGGTGAATGCTCATATTATGTAACATCCCGCCTTTTTGTACGCTTTAAGCAGACACGCATGCCAACTCAAACCATACAGAAGGGCAGATTGTTATTGGGGTGAATAAGAAAAAGCAGAGAAAGGAAAAAACAAAACAGAATCTCGCAGCGGAATGACAAAATATAATAATCAAATAACAGTTCATGAAGCTGTTTACAAACATTTGATTATACTTATACAATACAGAATCAGAGTTACACTTATCAGAGATAAACAAATAATAATGCAGCGGAACAGTATGATGAAGTGGAATAATATAGTAAATAATAGTAGTACAAATCTTCGTCTTCGTCCTCCCGAAATAAGGTCTTCAAATCCTGAAATGCTCAGGCTGACCCGAGCGAATTGAAAAGCTAAAACACTCGAGTCAGAACTAAAAGATCTTATGTGAGTCAAATCAACGGTAAACAAATATGAGTGTAAACGGCGTCGGAGATGTTTACGGGGTTTGACATCTCTTATCCAGTGTCCAACGTGAGTGCAGAAACTTAAGAGATGTTCGAGATTCACATCTCCTAAGGATCCGTTAAACTATCTACTATGTAGTACAATACGCTATTATAATATGTCTACAATAATATAAACTATTAAAATAGCATTAAGGCGTTATATTTTCCCCCTTAGCACATTTTTATTTCCCATAGTCTATACAGTACCGTAATCCCACCCGTAAACTAGGTGTCGTCAGAGGGCACTCCATAGGTATGGTACAAACCAAACTCGTAGAAGGCGCGCTAGGGTAGGTGACACGGCACAACTAGGCAATGCCAGGGTAGATATACCAATTACACTTCCGGACTGGTGGTAACGCATAGCAGCTACTATCGCCAACCTCGAAACACACACCTGAGTAAAAATCGAAGGGTGGCCACCAAATAAATCGCAAAGTCGGAATATAGATCGATGGAGTGTGCCCAATCGGAGGAATGACCTCACTTAGCCCGTCGGTTGCTCCTTTTTTAGCCACCATAAGCCAACTCACGGGAGTCGGGTCCACGTATATACCTCATATAGGATCGTCGCCACCATCCTACTTCATTCTGGAATCTCCACCGCGTACACAGTTGTCAAAGTGGTTTTCGGTATCGAAAAAGAGTATGCCCATATCCGATACCGACCTCTTTAACAACTAATCGCTTATTACACACCGGATGGTTCTTTTACATTTCCAAAATCATTTCATAATTGATATCGAAATATCTTATTCAATTCAAATCATATCACTTCCGAAATTATTACTTACTTCCGAAATTATATCACATTGAAATCATAGTTCGAAATTATATTTCCTTTCAAAAGTCATATTCCCAAAATAGGTTAAACTCTCATTTTAAAATTATCCTATTAAACCAAATATGCTACTTAGATCCCAACTTAGGCTATAACATCATTTACCCGTATTTGCTTTTAACCCAATGATTAGAATATAAACACTTCTATTTTACTTAGCCTGGAATTTAGAAAATAGTTTTAAATAGTTATAAATAATTATAAATAGTTAATATATATTTAAAATAGATTAAATATAATTAAAATAGATTAAATAGCTTTAAAATAGATTAATTAGATTTAAATAAGTTAAAACAGGTTAATTAGTTTAAAAGTTGAAAATCTTAATAATTAAAGTCTTTAAAATAATATATTTTAAAAATAGTTTATATAAAAATATGAATTTGAAATTTATATCAATTTAAACTATTTATTCCATTCCAGTACATTTGGACCATTTTAATATCCAAAACCCAATTTCAAAATTTCCAATTCCAATTCTTAATAAGATATTTAAGTCAATATCGCCTCCAATCCATGTTCGAAATATCTATTTAAATTACTCCAAATTCGATATATTTCAAAGTTATATTTCAAACAACTCAAAATAATTATATTCTGACAAATTTCACTTTTTTATTCCAAATTCAACTTTGAAATTTCAATTAAATTATTTTAACAATACCTTTAAACCAATTCAAATTTTATCATAAACTTGAATTTCGATAATAATTCAATACGTATAAGTCGATTTTTATTTCAAAGTATCATTTCAAAGGATTCAAAAATTTAAAGCTTTAAAATCATTTAATTTAACCAATCTGGTGTCCGTATATAATTCTCTACTACCCTAGGGTCAAGTGATACAGATATTTATCATTTAAATCCACAATTTACAATGTTATGATTATATATCATTTCAAACCGCAATCCCGAAATAATAATAAAATCCATAAAATCGCTCGAGTCTATCATTTCAACCCATAATGATTTTTTCCAAATCTATAGATCATTCGGGTATGTATCATTTCAACCCATAGTGAACTTGCAGTTTATAACGATATAAATACAACATCCATTCTTCCAATATCAACAATCAACATCCATTACAATCATCATCCAAATCAATCAATCAATATCAATATAGAACTGATAATCAAAAACAGGTATTTAACTGGCAATTTATATTCAATAATAAATTAAATAATGATTTAATTCAAATAAATTCAAATTAACCGAGATGATGATTTAAAATATATCAAACAGCCATAAATAAATTTCTAATCACATCATAAATGTAATTAAACAAACATAAGAAATTTTAGAAGTTATGAGTGGCTTAAAACACTCACCTTTGAATTTAGATCGAATTTAAATTCAATTTAAGCCTAAAATTTGAACGGTCTCAGAATTTGCCCAAACCAGCGTCAAAGTCTCCGAAATTACGATAAGATCCTAGCGGATCAAACCACGTGTGAAACGGACCTCGTATGCACAAGATATGATAATTAGAAAGTTTGAAATCAAAATTTAAATAAAATAAAATATAAAATGGTCACCCACTTAGAAGCGGCCACGTACCCTCTTCCTCACACGCAGCAGAACACTATACTTCGAAAACCGCCCAACCTAACCAACTACAGCCGTCGCCGATCAACACCACGCCGCCCCCAGACGCTCGCCGCGACCACCGATCACCGAGCATTGCTCCCCCATGGCCTCGCGGCACGCGGACGTCACCGCTCGTCACCCCAAATTGCACAGCCGCCACCGAGTTCACTAAACCCTAATCAATTCTAGCCGACAATCCGACAATTGATTCTCCATACGAACCACTCAGATCGACACCCCTCGGTCCCCTCTACATAACTGTACCATTGATTTGGCGATCCATCGAAGTTGATCGTCGCGTGATGAACGGCCGTGGATAGTTCACCCAGTTCCGGCCACACAGAGACCCAAATCGAAAAACGAATCTCATATTTGACTTTCGCTCATCGAGAGCTTCAAATCGATATATAATTCGATGAAGTTTGAGGAGTTTGAAATTTTCGATTTGATTTTTTTGATTTGAAATTGCAATTGGGAATTAGGGTTTGTCTGCCATTGGAAAGAGAGGAACATATGAAATTGTACGTACAGACAAACTGAGTTGAGGAACACTAGGGTTTATAATGAGGTACTTATAGATGGGTCAGAAATAGAACAAATGGATTATATCGATTCGGGTTTTGAACGATAAACGACCCGAAAAGCCCGTTTCCACTCCGGAACGAAAATGGGTCATCCCATATATCAAAATAGATGTTTTCGATAATTTTAAAATCAATGGAACTGGTTTCAAGCCCAAATTCCATCGTTTGAAGAAGTTACGATAAAATCAGCTTATTTCAAATCGATTTCAATTGATTTTAATTAAATTGATTTCTAGGCATTTCGAGCCCGTACGATCAAACGACAAGTCTGATCATTACGAAACTTGAAATCTTACAATAATTCACCGTTACAGATCCGATGAAACTAGTTTCGTCGAAATCCGAGTCAGTGGCCAAAATGACTATTTCCACATTAATTAAATAAATTAATATTAAATTAATTAAATCAATTTTCCAATTCAAATTTAATTATTTACAAATTTTATCAATTTGGATTACTTGGTAAATTTAGAATCCTTTAAACAAATTTCTATATCAATTTATCATTGAATATTTCACAATTTGCAGTATTTAATTTCAATTTCAATTAATCTAGTAATTATAAATTTAAATTTTCGTTAAATCCATATATCCTCATTTCCTTCTTGTTATTCAATCAATTATCATCTTATGGGTATAATTAACATTGATTTATATTTATTACATTAATATATTCCCATTTCATATTAATTCCCATTAACGTAATATTTCATTTAATTTCAATAATCCATTTATTACAGCTTAAAATCCAATAAATTAATCAAACTTGAATTTCAATTATTTTTATTCAATCAATTGCCATATTATGAATAGAATTTACATCGATTACTCCTTATTGACTTAACATTCTCCAATTACTAATTTAATCTACACTAACTGCACTAATTAAGTCCATTAACTGCAATTGATTTCAAATTAAATTTTATGAACTAAACAAATAGGTAACTTATAACAATTTTTACCATTAACCTTTAATTACATTTAAGTTTATTACTTTCAAACAAATATTATAATTACTTACAGAACATTGATTGTACTCAATTACCATTTATTATATTTTAAATTCATTAATTAATTCAATGTTTACGTTTGTTTTCTATATTCAATTTATAGTCAAGTATAGTATTTACATTATTTCAATTAATTGGAATTCATTCAATTTATTAATAATTAACTAAATTTGACATTGTTGCCGTTCATTCTAGATATTGTTTCATTTATAACTCACAAATTTTTATTTATTTCAACATTAAATTGCAAAACTTAACTAAACTAACAATTTTTAATTATCGAAAATTACGGGTCGTTACACTCTCCCCCAATCAAAACATTTCGTCCCCGAAAAGGAAAAAGAAGGGAAGAGAAGGAATTAGGAATCGATATACCTTATTCAAACTATTAACTTTATAAACAAATAAATTTACAAAATTAATTAATTTAAATAAAATATATCAATTTATAACAATTTATCCTTTTATAATCAAATTAACAAAGTTTGGAAAACATTTCTCAAAGTTTTCTAAGTCCAAAATTTTTAGAAAATTTCGGCAGAGTCTTCTTTGTACGGAGAGGCTCAGGAGAAAATAATAATATCAATGATACAATATATATCTAAAATTTCAAAATAATATATCCCAACAGCGGGAAAACAATATAATATCGCTATAAAACCGTAATCCGAGAACGTACCTATTTGTCCAGCAAACAACGCTTAATTACGAAACCAAAAGCAGTAGCAATTGCTTCCATAACCTGTATTTCACTTATATAATCTAAAAGAGTTAATAATTATATAAAATGAAATATTCAAAGTTGTTTCAACCATTAACAAACAAATCAATATATAAAACAATAATCACTTGCAACCACATCATACAAGCATCATATGAAATCAATAAAACCAACTATCCATCCATAGCAAACAAACAAATGGTTTGTTCGGGTTCAGAAATTTTTAACCGCCTAGAATGACAAATAAGCTACTGGGTGCACCATTTACTCAACAGTCTTAGATGAACTCAATAGTTTATTCATACATCTTAAACAATTAGAAGTATCCTATCCCAAACAACCCATAAACCAAAACAAACAATAATTTACAATGTACTTGAGTTATTCTTATTAAATTTCTTTCACAACATTTATAGTTTTTATTTCTCTTTTCATTCATACAAGGATTATTTCTTTAACTTACATTTATCTCTTACAAAATTTTATTCTCATTAATTCATTCAGTGTTTATTTCATTTATTTTCATTCATTACTTACAAATTCATTTTTCATTTATTCATATCGTGTCAATTTCTTTTATTGCATTACATTCATTTTATTATTTACTTTAATTATAAATAGTTTCAATATTAACTTAAGTTCAAAATCCTTTACTTACAGTACTCATTTTATATTTCATTTAATTAGTAGTATTACAAATTTTAACTCAAGTTTATAACTATTTTCATATCAAATTTCTTATTTATAAAAGTAAATTTCATTGAACACTTCCATTACATAAGTTTTACTTGTAAAAATTTCCATTACATATTCTTTTAACATTTCAACTTTTTATAATTAGTAAGTTATATATATATATATATATATATATATATGTCTTTAAGAATGCAATTGAAAGTTACACAAGTTTGACTTACTTATTTTAATTAACTTAAGGTTCAATAGTTATCATTTCCTATTTCCATATCCTTTCCGTTTACAAGTTACAAATTTCAAATTCCTTGTATATTTCAGTTATAACTTAGCATATAATTTCTTATTTTCATTTAGAAGTTTCAATTATTAAATAGTTAAATTTTTTATTCCATTTCAATAATTGAAATCTCTAATTCATAGAAATTTTAAGAACTAAATGCCGGGTTCCTTTCAAATCATTTAAAATAATATATATACATATATATATATATACTCATAATTTTTATCCAATCACATTTAAACTTAAAATTTTATTTGTTTATCAAAATATATCTGTAGTAAAACTACTACAATGGCCTTCCCACTTTGAAACTCGAAAATGAATGTCGATGATGCATGCACTCATCATCGAAATTATTTTCCAACGATAGAGAGGGAAGTACAGAACTTATTTCTTTCCAAAATTTCATTAAAACAATTCTTTCAAATTATATTGAAATATTTATATCAGAAAATACTTCTAAATAATAATATTATTATATTCCAAATCCTTTGAAAGAAATTTTCAAAAATCCCGGAAATTAAGTTCTCAATTTCCAAATTTCATTTATTTTATTTTCAAATTTTATTTCCAACTAATATTTATAAATTTCACTACCCAACAACCAATATATTACAACCAAATATATAATTTATAAATCATTATTTCATATATAAAAATATACAATAGGTAAAATTATTTCATTTACTTACATTTCAAAACAAATATTGTGTCGGTCTGTCCTATTAAGTGTTTAGAAATCCCTATCGATGTCATAGCGTCCTATGCACCAACCAGAATTTATAAATACAAAACGGAACAAATTAACACAATACAAAACCTTTTATAACACTAACAAATACGCTCTCTAATATATATATGCACTCAGCGACTCATCTTAGGGTATTACTACCCAATCAAATATGAGTCTGACCCCACAAAGCTAAGGTTATCGCTAAACCTGGCTCTGATACCAACTGTAACATCCCGCCTTTTTGTACGCTTTAAGCAGACACGCATGCCAACTCAAACCATACAGAAGGGCAGATTGTAATTGGGGTGAATAAGAAAAAGCAGAGAAAGAAAAAAACAAAACAGAATCTCACAGCGGAATGACAAAATATAATAATCAAATAACAGTTCATGAAGCTGTTTACAAACATTTGATTATACTTATACAATACAGAATCAGAGTTACACTTATTAGAGATAAACAAATAATAATGCAGCAGAACAGTATGATGCAGTGGAATAATATAGTAAATAATAGTAGTACAAATCTTTGTCTTCGTCCTCCCGATATAAGGTCTTCAAATCCTGAAATGCTCAGGCTGACTCGAGCGAATTGAAAAGACAAAACATTCGAGTCAGAACTAAAAGATCTTATGTGAGTCAAATCAACGGTAAATAAATATGAGTGTAAACGGCGTCAGAGATGTTTACGGGGTTTGACATCTCTTATCCAGTGTCTAACGAGAGTGCAGTAACTTAAGAGATGTTCGGGATTCACATCTCCTAAGGATCCGTTAAACTATCTACTATGTAGTATAATACGCTATTATAATATGTCTACAGTAATATAAACTATTAAAATAGCGTTGAGGCGTTACATTTTCCCCCTTAACACATTTTTATTTCCCATAGTCTATACAGTACCGTAATCCCACCCGTAAACTGGGTGTCGTCAGAGGGCATTCCATAGGTATGGAACAAACCAAACTTGTAGAAGGTGTGCTAGGGTAGATGACACGGCACAACTAGGCAATGCCAGGGTAGATATACCAATTACACTTCCGGACCGGTGGTAACGCATAGCAGCTACTATCGCCCACCTCGAAACACACTCCCGAGTAAAAATCGAAGGGTGGCCACCAAATAAATCGCAAAGTCGGAATATAGATCGATGGAGTGTGCCCGATTGGAGGAATGACCTCACTTAGCCCATCGATTGCTCCTGTTTTAGCTACTTAAGCCAACTCATGGGAGTCAGGTCCACGTATATACCTCATATAGGATCATCGCCACCATCCTACTTCATTCTGGAATCTCCACCGCATACACAGTTGTCAAAGTGGTTTTCGGTATCAACAATGATTATGCCGATATCCGATCTCGGTCTATTTAACAACTAATCGCTTATTACATACCGGATGGTTCTTTTATATTTCCAAAATCATTTCATAATTGATATCAAAATATCATATTCAATTCAAATCATATCACTTTCGAAATCATTACTTACTTTCGAAATTATATCACATTGAAATCATAGTCGAAATTATATTTCCTTTCAAAAGTCATATTCCCAAAATAGGTTAAACTTTCATTTTAAAATTATCCTATTAAACCAAATATGCTACTTAGATCCCAACTTAGGTTATAATATCATTTACCCGTATTTGCTTTTAACCCAATGATTAGAATATAAACACTTCTACTTTACTTAGCCTGGAATTTAGAAAATAGTTATAAATAGTTATAAATAGTTAATATAGATTTAAAATAAATTAAATATAATTAAAATAGATTAATTAGATTTAAATAAGTTAAAACAGGTTAATTAGTTTAAAAGTTGAAAATATTAATTATTAATGTCTTTAAAATAATATATTTTAAAAATAGTTTATATAAAAATATGAATTTGAAATTTATATCAATTTAAACTATTTATTCCATTCCAGTACATTTGGACCATTTTAATATCCAAAAACCCAATTTCAAATTTTCTAATTCCAATTCTCAATAAAATATTTAAGTCAATATCGCCTCCAATCCATGTTCGAAATATCAATTTAAATTACTCCAAATTCGATATATTTCAAAGTTATATTTCAAACAACTCAAAATAATTCAATTCTGACAAATTTCACTTTTTATTCCAAATTCAACTTTGAAATTTTAATTAAATTCTTTTAACAATACCTTTAAACCAATTCCAATTTTATCATAAACTTGAATTTCGATAATGATTCAATTCGTATAAATCGATTTTTATTTCAAAGTATCATTTCAAAGGATTCAAAAATTTAAAGCTTTAAAATCATTTAATTTAACTAATCCGGTGTCTGTATATAATTCTCTACCCTATAGTCAAGTGATACGGATATTTATCATTTTAATCCGCAATTTACAATGTTATGGTTATATATCATTTCAAACCGCAATCCCGAAATAATAATAAAATCCATAAAATCGCTCGAGTCTATCATTTCAACCCATAATGATTTTTCCCTAATCTATAGATCATTCGGGTATGTATCATTTCAACCCATAGTGAACTTGCAGTTTATAACGATATAAATACAACATCCATTCATCCAATATGAACAATCAACATCCATTACAATCATCATCCAAATCAATCAATAAATATCAATATAGAACTGATAATCAAAAACAGGTATTTAACTGGCAATTTATATTCAATAATAAATTAAATAACGATTTAATTCAAATAAATTAAATTTAACCGAGATGATGATTTAAAATATATCAAACATCCATAAATAAATTTCTAATCACATCATAAATTTAATTTAACAAACATAAGAAATTTTAGGAGTTGTGAGTGGGTTAAAACACTCACCTTTGAATTTAGATCGAATTTAAATTCAATTTAAGCCCAAATTTTGAACGGTCTCATAATTTGCCTAAACCGGCGTCAAAGTCTCCGAAATTTCGATACGATCCTAGCGGATCAAACCACGTGTGAAACGGACCTCGTATGCACAAGATATGATAATTAGAAGGTTTGAAATCGAAATTTAAATAAAATAAAATATAAAATGGTCACCCACTTAGAAGCGGCCACGTACCCTCTTCCTCACACGCAGCAGAACCCTATACTTCGAAAACCGCCCGACCTAACTAACTACAGCCGTCGCCGATCAACACCACGCCGCCCCTAGACACTCGCCGCGACCACCGATCACCCAACATCGCTCCCCTATGGCCTCGCGGCACATGAACGTCACCGCTCGTCACCCCAAATTGCATAGCCACCACCGGGTTCACTAAACCCTAATCAATTCTAGCCGACGATCCGACCATCGATTCGCCATTCGAACCACTCAGATCGACTCCCCTCGTTCCCCTCTACATAACTGTACCATTGATTTGGCGATCCATCGAAGTTGATCGTCGCGTGATGAACGGTCATGGATAATTCACCTAGTTCCGGCCACACAGAGACCCAGATCGAAAAATAAATCACATATTTGACTTGCGCTCATCGAGAGCTTCAAATCGATATATAATTCGATGATGTTTGAGGAGTTTGAAATTTTCAATTTGATATTTTTGATTTGAAATTGCAATTGGGAATTAGGGTTTGTCTGCCATTGGAAAGAGAGGAACAGATGAAATTGTATGTACAGACAAACTGAGTTGAGGAACACTAGTGTTTATAATGAGGTATTTATAGATAGGTCAGAAATAGAACAAATGAATTATATCGATTTGGGTTTTGAACGATAAACGACCCAAAAAGCCTGTTTCGACTCCGGAACGAAAATGGGTCATCCCATATATCAAAATAGATGCTTTCGAAATCAATGGAACTGGTTTTAAGCCCAAATTCTATCGTATGAAGAAGTTATGATAAAATAAGCTTATTTCAAATTGATTTCAATTGATTTTAATTAAATTGATTTCTAGGCGTTTCGAGCCCGTACGATCAAACGACAAGTCCGATCGCTACGAAACTTGAAATCTTACAATAATTCACCGTTATGGATCTAATGTAACTAGTTTCGCCGAAATCCGAGTCAGTGGCCAAAATGGCTATTTCCACATTAATTAAATAAATTAATATTAAATTAATTAAATCAATTTTCCAATTCAAATTTAATTATTTACAAATTTTATCAATTTGGATTACTTGGTAAATTTAGAATCCTTTAAAAAAATTTCTATATCAATTTATCATTGAATATTTCACAATTTACAGTATTTAATTTCAATTTCAATTAATCCAGTAATTATAAATTTAAATTTCCGATAAATCCATATATTCTCATTTCCATCTTGTTATTCAATCAATTATCATCTTATGGGTATAATTAACATTGATTTATATTTATTACATTAATATATTCCCATTTCATATTATTTCCCATTAACGTAATATTTCATTTCATTTAATTTCAATAATTCATTTGTTACAGCTTAAAATCCAATAAATTAATCAAACTTGAATTTCAATTATTTTTATTCAATCAATTGCCATATTATGAATAGAATTTACATCGATTACTCCTTATTGACTTAACATTCTCCAATTACTAATTTAATCTACACTAACTGCACTAATTAAGTCCATTAACTGCAATTGATTTCAAATTAAATTTTATGAACTAAACAAATAGGTAACTTATAACAATTTTTACCATTAACCTTTAATTACATTTAAGTTTATTACTTTCAAACAAATATTATAATTACTTACAGAACATTGATTTTACTCAATTACCATTTATTATATTTTAAATTCATTAATTAATTCAATGTTTACGTTTGTTTTCTTATATTCAATTTATAGTCAAGTATAGTATTTACATTATTTCAATTAATTGGAATTCATTCAATTTATTAATAATTAACTAAATTTGACATTGTTGCCGTTCATTCTAGATATTGTTTCATTCATAACTCACAAATTTTTATTTATTTCAACATTAAATTGCAAAACTTATCTAAATTAACAATTTATAATTATCGAAAATTACGGGTCGT
This sequence comes from Allium fistulosum, assembly GCA_030737815.1. Lineage (NCBI taxonomy): Eukaryota > Viridiplantae > Streptophyta > Magnoliopsida > Asparagales > Amaryllidaceae > Allium > Allium fistulosum. Next base: position 639,531,697 of record CM060903.1, on the reverse strand, counting down.
TACAGATTAGAATGGTTGTGGGCATAGTTTCGTACCAATGAGAATGCTCAAATCAGAATGACAATGTTTTTTTTTGGTTTTATATTTGCATGCCACCTAGTTTTGGAGGTCGAGGGGTATATGTATGTAATATTTAGTCCGTGAAGTGAATTTTCACAGTGCATTTATAAATACTCACAATGAAAAATGTGACTAAATTATATACGAAGTAAATATGTAAAGTTTGATATAATTGTTTTTATTTTGTTGTAAATAAAAGTCAACAGAATAAATGGATGCCAACTATTGTCGTGTCTATACTCAGACCATATATGGGATAATTTAAAAATGAAACGGTCTCATACAAGTGTAAGCAATAAAAAACCACCATTGTTTATTGAAATGTAAAAGGATATGAATGGAAATGTAACCCTGGTGGATAGTCTCAAGGGACTCCATATTGGAGGGAAGGCCTAAAATGTCGAGCTCTTGCAACTACCTGAAGTTCTTATTATTCGAACTTGCCCAGTCCGCAGTGGTGAAAGGCTAAATTTCAAAAGATATTCTCAAATTGGATCTTAGTGGGCCTATAAAGTCTAACGATTGTACAAGATCCAATCTTGTTAGTTTAATTTTCATGATTTAGTTAATAAATATATTTTAATTAATTCAATATTTATTTGTTATGAGTATATCAATATATACTCATGTGTATAGATAATGTTTGCACCTAAAATGGCCAAACATCCCAATAGAAAGAAAACGAAAATGAAACTAGTAAAAACCAAAATAGAAAGGGGAAAGAACACAATTTTTAAAGTGGTTCAGCCAAAAAATTGTGCTTACGTCCACTATTAACTTTATGTTGGATAGGATTTACAATTACAACCAAATTACAATCGATTTTAGGTCTAGAAAAGGTGGATCTCGAATTCGGCAATAGCTACACGTTGGATCCAAATGAAGATTTAAACGCCCTTATTTAGTTGATTTAGCCTTCTATTTATAGATGATTTCGAGCATGAAAATCACTAGATTATGTTTGAATGAGAAAATATTCTGAAGTTCCAACATGAAAAACATGTCAAATCGCACAAAGTTCAGCAGCCAATATGGCATAGTACCGATCGATATTGATCGATACTGACCCATATCTTTGAGTCTTATTTTTGTTTTGTCTTTAGCTAGTACAAGTCCCTCTAGCTAGAAATAGTTGCATCCAAAAACTCCACATGATTCAGTACCGACCCATGTCACTTCATGCCCTTGCGCTTCTTTTTCAGCTTCGAACTTTGGTTCTTGTTTGAGAAGGGTAGCCCCACAATCTTAATACGATCGTTCAGTACCAACCCTTATGTGTCAGTACCAACCAATATGACTTGTAGCATTTTGGTTCCATCTTCTTGAGTCCTTCAATCCTGGTACTCTTGATGTCTTCTAAGCTTCTTGGATTATCCATTTCTTAGTCCATACCCACTGAAATATCACTTGGTTCAAATACCGGATAGTAATTGCCGCAAAAATTATGCTTCCATGAATACAAAGCTTGCTTTGGGTCGAGACAAGCAAATGAACCCAAATCCAATCTGCCAAGACACTCCTTATATCTAAACGATTTCATGACATGTTTGCGTCTCTTTTGAGAATATTGGCACATCGTCTCAAATGGTTGTAGAACTGCATCTCATTGATGGTTATACACATTGAGCAATTCTAAACTGCATCTCAAATGGTTGTAGAATTTGACATGTAGAACTGCATCTTAATCCAAAGTCTTCACTTAATTCTAAGAATTTCTAAAAGCTATTCCATCTCTTGGTCAGGTAGGATTTCATCCTGATATCACTATGTAATCCATTTTCATTTCTTTCTCCTTTTTTATATAGAATGAACCAAATTCATATCGATCATTGCGATCCCATTGATTGGTACCCGATCGACTTTTCTAGTGTTATATAAATATAGCACTTAGAAAAAATTCCAGACTTCACTTGGCATTCCTATCTCTTGTCTACATTGAATCCCTGAGTTCCTTTGTGGCTCCACCATCGATTCAGTACTTTCACCATCACAATCATCACCCGAACCCGTTAAATCTTTGTCATCGATCCACTCTAGGAATACCAATCCGCGAGAGCTTGACTACAGATCCCAAATCACTCTCGATCTCTAACGCCGTTACTCTTTTTAAAATTGAGGTTTTGACATTTACTAGTTAAGCACCACCATTGTCTCTGACCATTTTTGCTTCATCTTGACTTTGGCTTCTCCACCACATCACCTTATCATCACCATCAACTCAACTCCATACCCAAGTTCCCCTACATTGTCGCTGCCTTTAATTTTGTCTCTAAGAACCAAGAGTAAATCCAAAGGGTGGAAATGGTGAAGAAAGGAAACACATTACCTTGAGTTGGCCATGGAGATGGGTCGACATTAGATGTTCGAACGAGCCAATTTGCGACGTTGCCTTATTGAACACACTTCGATATTAAATGGGTCCGAGCGTCAACACATTCTAGGATTCTAACCCTACTGACGCTCGGAGTCGGTCATCACACATTTGCAGTCCTGCAAAAAATATCTTCTTACCTCTTTATAGAACGGTTCCATTAACTAGATTTTACATTAGTGGGTAACATTCGACATACAGTTCCAATGCATGTGTAGCACCCCGCACCCCAATAGGCCAAGGTTTTCGCTAAGTCGAAAACCCAAGTCGACCAAAGTACGAATCTTTGGTTTGTTATCCTGCACATAAAATAAAAAAATTGCATATCAGAGCACTAAAGATATAACTCATAGCGGAATAATAAAATATAATAAGTCACGTAGTTACTGACCAAGATGACACTTCTGATGTTTAGTGTCCTTTGTCAGTGTCGAGCATGCCAAAAGAACTTGTCTGTCTAAGCTATCATGTAGGTTGTAATAAGGAGGGTTCAGAATAACGTTCTGGTGATAGGTAAATTATACACTTTGTATATAACACAAGTTTATACCAACTATCTTCTATCTCTTGTTATGTCTTTTCATTTTCAATTGGTCGTCTCGACTTTACATACGCGTACGTTACGTCTCCTCTACCCGTAGTAGACTATAGCTATGTACACACACACACACACACACACACACACACACACATATATATATATATATAAGTACCATGGTCCCTCATTCGACCTAGACACTATCCCTACTAGTATCTCTACATCAGTACCCCATCAGGATCCATCACCCTCGCCGTATCACGATCTCGTCGCAGCGCATACCAAGGAACTCCCATATTGCCTACTAACGGCTTTAAAAAAAATTAGCCGTACTCTAACTTGCATGTTTGGGGATTTTCTTGTTTGATTTCTAGTTGTAGACTCATCTCTACAAACTATAAACATGGTGGATTCAGCCCCACCAGCTGTAGACTCAGCTCCACAGACAACCCCATGCACAATTTGAAAGATCAAATTAATAGGATTAAATAGCCTTGACTCCTAACAAACAAACAAGTAAAACTAGTAAACAACGTGGCGCTGCCTGCTCCAATGTGGTTCGTACGCTAGTAGGCAGCGTAGTCCGTTAGGTGTAACCCATGTCTTTTCCATTGACCGCTAAGGAGTAATTACGTTTTCGACCTATGTACAGCCTTACTCCATTATTTGGTACCAACACATGCTGACATAGTGCAATTCTTCGCTCATCATCTGGTTTAGATTGCCTATTGCAATCAAGGCAATACCCTTCCTTTCCTATTATTGAAGCAGACTCCTCTATCTATTAGGGTATTCCTTCATCTATATGCAAACGTATACTCTCCACGGATCCTCTGGTTGGATATGTCTTACATCTATATAATTTACACACAACTGTCGGTATCCCCTTGTGGTGGACATACTTCTATTGTGTAACACTACTGATCTCGCATTCCAACCATGACTAATGCCATTCTATTCATAAAACCATTTATTAACTTCAATAGTTCACACCCGTCATAAATGCATATTTGAGGCTACATATGTATAACACATACACACATATGTACACTTCCACTGTAATTTACTATTGATCATAAGTCCTTACTTTATTATGCGTTTATATCTCGCTTACCTTAGGAATATTGACTTCTTTCTTTTTGAAAGAGTTATAATGTCTTTTCTATCCTGTAACATCCCCCATTTAGAGGCCCAAAACTAACGGCAACGGATGCTGCAGTCATCCATAATTATTAATCCTTGGCGACGAAATACGGTAATGTTTTTTTTTTGCAGATTAAGCGGGGTTAAACTGGGCCCCTACCAGCTTTATTAAAAAACGAGGAAGAAACAGGACAACATAAAACAAGGAAAGGAAGAGGAAAAGAGAAAAGAAAAAAAACAAAACAACAACCACACATGAGAAAAAAAACACCAGCACACAACAAAGAGGAAAGACAAAAGAGGAAAAACTAAGGGATCCATGGCTCAAAAAGGTCATCACTAAAAGTGTGCGGACTGTTTTTCATTCCCATGAATATATCTTTCTTCAAAAGAGTCCATACCACCTCCTTGCTTCTATTATTCCTTCAAAACACCTGTTGTTTCTTTCCCTCCATATCACCATCATGAGTTTTTTCAAAATGAAAAAGAAATACTGCCTGTTGTTTTTTTTCAACTTAATGGCACTCTCAATAAAATTCCAAGGGTTGCTAGCAGTAGTAGTCACATTTACCCACTGACAGCAAGCAACCAATTTGCGCCAAATTACAGTAGCATAATCACAGTCGAAAAATAAATGCTGAACACTCTCACATTGCTGTTGACATAGTTCACATATGGGATTCATATGCATCCCAATCTTGATGAGTTTATCCCTAGTCAGCAATGCATTGTTTGAGACTTTCCAAAACATTAAGTTGTCACTATTACTGGATATAGCATTCCACATCACCTTTCTCCACTTACAATTAGGCATTGCATCCACACCATTCAAAGCATCATAAACAGTAGAAATGGTGTGAGGCTTCCCATTCCACTGGACAGTATCATGATCATTAAAAGCATAAGTATTGACTTGATAGTTGCTCCAACAATTCCTGACATACTGATTACTAGTAAAAGGTAACACAAGCTTACCATTTATGATATGATGAACTGCTAGAGCATTATTTCCAATGCCAGATTGATATTTCTGCTGGGAAGAGAGAAGATGATCAAGGATAATGCTTTTTTCAATCCAAGGCTCTGTCCAAAACTTGCACAAACTACCAACAGACGGTTGAATTTGGACAAAAGGCTTGAAACAGTTTCTCAAGTTTAACAAACTCCGCCAAATCCAACTACAGGATTGCGGGGCTTCCATCAGCCAAAAGTTTTTGACTCCAATATTATACCTGAGTGTCCATCTCACCCAAAGCATGTCTTTCTTGTTAAGCAGGGCATTGAAATAATGGCGGTAAGCTGCCTTATTCCAGACCTCAATGCTATGCAACCCCAACCCTCCTTTGCTTTTTGGCTTCTCAAAAATTGAACATGAACATGGAAACACTTTCTTCGTATGTATTGAACCAAACCAAAAAAATCTCAACATAGCCCTCCTAATCAATTTCAACAGCTTTAGAGGAAGGATGAAAGCTCTTTCCCAATATACCATAATGGAGAAGCTGACAGATTGGACCAGAACCAGCCTACTAGCTTGTGACAGGAATCTGTTAGCCCACCAGTCCATGATTGCAGTAATTTTTTCGTATAAAGGCAAGCAGCTGGCATAGGAAATCCTAGACGAACAAAGAGGTATCCCAAGGTAATTCATATCAGCAACCATGGACTGCATACCAGCATGGGAGGACAGAGAGGTATGCAGCATGGTAGTTGGGCCTGAGAACAAAATACTTGACTTATTAAGATTGAGTTTTAGGCCTGTCATTCTGTAGAAATTGTTGAGAGCGCCTTTAATAGATTCAATGGATTGCAGATTGGGTTTGGTGAAAATCATGATATCATCAGCGAAAAGGAGGGAACTTATCTCAAGGTCCTTGCATTTGGGGTGATAGAGGATTTGGTTATTATTAAACATCGATCTCAACATGCAAGTGAAGACTTCCATAACCAAAATGAAAATGTATGACGACAGAGGATCCCCCTGCCTAATGCCCTGTTTGGAAACAAAGTTGCCCTTACTGGAACCGTTGATTATGAGAGTGAAGGAGGGAGTTGAGATGCATTCATATATCCAAGCAACAAAAATTTTTGGAAAGCCCATGAGAGACATAATTCTCACAACCGACTTCCAATGAATTGAATCATATGCCTTCATCAAGTCAAGTTTCAACATAGCAGCAGGCGTAGCATTAGCGGAGGGATAACCTTTCAAGAGTTCATGGGCTAGCATAACATTGTCAAGAATATTTCTGTTGGGTAAGAAGGCCACTTGATTTTTGGAAATAATTCTTTGCAAAGCAGACACAAGCCTCGTTGCAATAATTTTGGAGATACATTTATACACTACATTGCAGCAGGAGATAGGCCTGAAGGAAGAAACAGTAGAAGCATGTTTGGTTTTGGGGATTAACACCAGATTGGTTGCGTTCACAGACTTGAGTAGCTTGAACTTGTCGAAGAAATTATGAACAGCCTTGCAGAAAAGCCCACCCACAGTGTCCCAGCATGCTATAAAAAAGACGACATTGAAACCATCTGGACCTCCAGAGGAACACCTATTCATAGCAAAGAGAGTCTTTTTAATTTCCTCATTAGTCACCCTAGCTACCAGAGGAGAAGCTTCTTCAGGATATATTTTTGGCAGAGGAATGCTAGACATCAGATCCAACTCCGGTTCAAATTGATCAGCATTATCAAGAAGGGATGAAAAATGCAAGAGAAAAGCCTTTTCTATTGATTCAGGAGAAGTGTGCAGGGTTCCTGCTTCATCAATAATGGATGAGATGTTATTAATAGAGTGCTTAACCTTTATGGAAGCATGAAAAATTTTTGTATTCCTATCGCCTTCAGCTGTCCATTTGATTCTAAGTTGCTGCCTTTTCATGTCACATTCATTAGCTAACGCGAGGTTGAGGTCAGTGTAGATGACAGCTTCCTTCTCCGCCATCTCAGCATTGTCAGGATAAGACATCATTTGCTCCTGAGCTTCCTTAAGATGGACCGTAAGAGAGGCGGAAAGCAGGTTGCCATTGCCAAACTTCCTTTTAGCCCAAACTCTTAGTTCTTCCTTAATAGCACGGAGCTTACTGCAAAAAATAAACATCGGATTTCCAAAAAACTTAACTGACCAAGCTTTATTAATAATGTTATTATATTCTGGATCACGGACCCAAGCATTGAAGAATTTAAACCCTCTTTTGTTTCCAGGCGACTGCTTCCCAGTGGTCAAAATAATTGGAGAGTGGTCAAATAGGATGGGATGGGGCATAAAAGAGGAGATATTAGGCCAAGAGGAAAGGGCTTTGAAGTTGGAGAAAGCATGATCAATATTGGAAAAAATACGAGCTCCACTCCTAGATCTATTGTTCCAAGTGTAGAGGGCACCATTTTTGCAAATGGGTAACAGAGAAGAATCTTTTATTGCAGTGTTTAGGGGGAGAACATCCCTAGGCGAAAGCGGGATACCTCCATGCTTGTTAGACAATGACATACAACAGTTGAAATCTCCAGCTATAACCCAAGGGTGAGATTCTTGCCGTAATGCCGGGATAAGGTTAAGAAGGGACTGCCTATTAGAAGGAGAATTGAAAGCATAGATGAAAGTAATATAGAAAGAAGAGGAAGAATTGAAATACTTGGCATGGAAGTGCATTAACTGCGGTGTTGCTAGAAGGAGGACAAAGGAAAGCAGGGCAGGGTTATGAAGGACCATAATTCTCCCATAACACGCTTCGTGAAGGTTGTGGGAGAGAGTCCAAGAAGGATCAATGTATCTGGCAGCAGATAAAGTCATGGGGAGATTTAGTTTAGTTTCGAGAATAGCGAAAATTGGCAATTGATGATTTGATATCAAAAGCTTCACTTGATCAAGCTTGAGGAAATTGTGACATCCTCTAATGTTCCATACTCCAAAATTGTGTAACATAATTATAGTACTGAAGAGAAATCACCTTCTGTCATGCTCCTCGTAATGGGAGAGTTTATTCTGGAATAACTTGGGGTTTTGATGTTTGATTTTTTGTGCTTTTTGCTTTTTACATCTTTTGATATTTGTAGGAGGATGTCAGTTTGATCTTTAGGGGGAGATTTCCAGCCAGGAATTGAACCCTGGAAAACATAGGGTTGACTTATGATGGAGATGCTTGGTAGAGGAGGAGGAGAGATGGTGGGATGGACATGAGAGATAGTGGGAGATTGCATGGAGTATATTAGATCATAAATTTGCTTTTGTAGAGATTCACAGAATTGCTCCTGTTGTTTATCAGAAATTGAAATTTTGTTTGATTGGCATGATGGGAGAGGTTGCTGTTTGTTAATCACACTTTCTAGACATTGCTTATTCTTGTGGATTCCTGGGTGCAACTGTGCATTATCATGCACTGACACAGAATCAACCCTTGTATCATGCTCAGTAACTGTTTCAGCATCAAACTCCACCACTTGGATTTGCAAATTGAGAGATTCTACAGAATTTGATGTTATATTTTCATGATTAATATGGTTACTCACCCCTCCGCTGGTATCAGTTTGGACTTCATTATTTGTTTCCAAAACTTCAGTTTGCTTTTCATTGGTTGTTACAATCCCCCTGACATCACCATTCTCCACATTATTTAGCACATCAAACTTGTTAATTATCAAAACAGAGTCTAGATCAACCCCTACTTCACCTTCCTCCACATGTGAGACCCTACCACTAAGGTCCACTATGCTTTTTCTCTTGATCTGATGCTGCAATAAGACATCAGCAACTCTGACATCAACATTAGATTTATCTTTGTGCATTATCTGCCTCACTGAGTTACCAACCCCTTGTTTTGCTTTTTTGTTCACCACTTTCTTCCAAATTTGCTTGCTTTTGCTAATTTGCTTCCCATCCCTATACTCACCTGTACTGCCTTCTTGTATTTTCTTCTTAACTTCTGTCTCGTCCTCATTTCTTTCACTAATTCCTCCATGTTTTTTGCACATATTCATAAGGTGACCAAATTCTTTACAGTGAGAACATATATCAGGTTTCCAGAGATAGCTTACTTGCACCATGTGAGTAGATCCATCCATAAGTTTTACTAGGAACTCATCAACTAAATCCTGAAACGGAGTAACATCCACCAAACATTTAGCGTAACCAATTCTTTCCATTCTGTCAGTGGAAGAATCCAAACAGAGGAGTCTACCAATTCTTGAAGCAAGCCAGTTAATTCCAAGGTGTGAACAAGCATAAAGTGGGATATTCGATAATTTTAACCATATAGGCACAGATCTAATTGTGCTGCAACTGTTCCCTATAAAGGGATCCCAGGCCTTAATGATGAAAATCTTGTTCCGAAGAAAAATGGGATCTGCTTCAACAATTTTCCTTCTATCCTCGTCACAGGAGAGATGGAAAAGGAACAGGGTTCCATCAGATTTGACCGATATTTCCCCTTTAAGCTTCCATAGCTTCTTTAAGTGATTGATAACAGTCAAATAAGACAGCGGCTTGTCAAGGAAAAAACCCACTAACCATTCACACCACACTGCATTACCAGCTTTCAACACCTCACACGGTGGAACCATAGCAGGACCTTCAAAGGTAAGAGGAATGTCAACTGGTGTGTAAGTTCCAGCATTTCGAGGTTTGATTTTAAAAAGAGAAGACCAGTTTGTGGAAGAGGAGGCAGGAAAGCTGAAGGGATCGAGCAAGGCTGGTGGTGGTACGGGAGGCGGTAAGGATTCAGGAGATGTTGGAATTGTGGCTGAAGGAGAAGAAGAAAGGGGGAACAGTTGACGAAATGGGAAGGTCAGAGTGACTGGACAGGGAATGGGAAAAGGGATGGGCGGGAGAAGCCATGGAAACAAAAAAAGAGGGGGAATGAAAAATGAATGAGAATTTTAAATACGGTAATGTAAGATACATTGATATAACAGAAACACATGGATATGGAAAATTTTAAAAATCATTAAACAACTTTCACATTCCATTTCAAATCATTTCCGCTAGTCCTTGAAAAGAATGGTTTTGATGAAAACAACCTTAGGACTTGTTATAAAATATAAATACTAACATTATAGTTTAGATATATATGTATATGCAGGATATAAACATGCAGGTACTGAGAATGAAGACTGTACAGTATAGAGACTCAAGATTGAAGCCATCAAGATTCAAGACTCAAGAGTATCAAGATATCAAAAGTTCAAGATTTCAATAGTACAAGACAAGTATCGAGTATAGAATGTTAAAACTCCTAGAAAAGCACTAACATCTTAAAATCCATTTTATTTGTGGAATGGAATCCACTTCAAGCCTGTTAAAGGGATGAAACCCTAAGTAGGATGGAACCTACGAAAAATCTAGTGGAACATCATTTTGTATCCACTAACTTTTATTCAAATGTTTTACAAAATTATATCTTGTTTTCAAAATGATTTCAAAATCTTCCTTTTTAAATCAAAAACATCTATCCTGGTTTTAAATACTTTTAGCCTCAAAATAATATTTATTTTCAATATCAAAATTATACTTGGTTTTAAACTATCTTTAATTATAGTGTACTTAACTTTTAATATTTATATTTAAGATTTAAATATGAAATTATAGTAAAATTTTATATACCAAAATATTATTCTCTATACTTATTTATGTATTTTAACTATAGTATATTTATAAAGTTTAAAATAGTTTTAATATAAGATAGAAGTTATTTTCAAAAGAAAAACAAATTATCAAAAATACCTTAGGCATGTCGACAACCCCTAGGTACCCATGTCGACATGATGACAGTTTATTTCAAAAGTTTGAATTTCAAAAGAAGTGTCTATTCGTCATATCCTTTCCCGAATGGACATGGCTGTTGTTCTACTATAAATAGGGGATGTTTTAAACGAATTTCTATTCATAATTTATGATTTCACTTCTCTTCTTCTTCCACATTTCTACTATTACTCTGCCGAAATTTCCATTGAATCTAACTAGATCATCTCTGGTTTGATTCTCTATCACTATCTCAACAAGATCCCAGTGCTATTCAGAGTTATAGGCTTCTTTGTATTCAATCGAGCGAGAAAAGACGTGATTGTAGCCTGGAAAATCAATCAAGTGAGAGAAGGTGTGATTGTAGCCTAGAAAATCAATTGGGTGAACTTGTTGCCCGTAAAATCAAGTATCTCTACCCAGAGGATTGTGAATCTGGAGTGGTGTACCTCGTGGCCTTGAAATGGAGGGTGTAATTGTAAGAATTGATTTTGAAAGGAAATCCGTACTTATGTTGCAGGACTGGATATAGGGTAACTCCGAACCAAAATAAAATCCGATGTGTTCTTTCCTTTATTGCATTTACTTTATATTTGCATCTGTGTTTGATTCTGTGATCATATCTGTGTCTGAATATTGCATACATTTGTGTTCAAATTAATATAAACTCAAAAAGAATTAGTAATTCCTTAAAACACTATTCACCCCCCTCTAGTGTTAATTCTAGCCTTAAGATCCGTAATCCGCATTTCTCACATTTGGTATCAGAGCAAGGTTTTCAAAGTTTCATAATATGAATTTTGAAAATTTCTTTAAAATGGCTATGTTTGAAAAACTTGTTAATACTAGTTTAGAAATATTCAAATCATCATTGCATCATGAGGCTGCATATAATCTATACACAAATTCAAGTTGTCTACAAAAATTTTATGATGTGCAGGAAACTTGTTTTATGGGTGTTGAGGAATCAACCCACAATGGACAAATTGTGCAGATCGAAAAGAATAAATGGATACTCGATAGTGGATGCTCTAGACACATGACTGGTAATCCGGATATGTTGAATGATATAATATACAAAGACCAAGGACTGGTTAACTTTGGAGACAACTCAAAAGGATATGTGATTGGCTTCGGCAATGTCGGTAACTCTGAAACTCCTATTATTACTAATGTTCTGCTAGTTAAGAATATGAAACATAATCTGCTAAGTATTAGCCAACTTTGCGATAAAGGATATAAAATTAAATTTGAAAAAGATAAGTGTCACATTGAAGATAATAATTCAACCATTATATTTGAGGGAATTAGGAAAAAGAATATTTATATTCTTAGTATGAAAGTTTCAAATGATAACCTGTGTCTTTTGGCAAATACAAGTGACCCTTGGATTTGGCATAAGAGATTTGGGCATTTGAATTTCAAACTCTTATCTAGACTGTCAAAACATGATCTAGTAAGAGGTCTCCCTAAAATGAATTTTAAAGTAGATAGTTTATGTGATGCATGTCAATTAGGAAAACTTTGAAAAAGTTCCTTTAAATTAAAAGATATGATTTCAACTTCAAAACCTCTTGAATTACTTCATCTTGATTTATTTGGTCCATCTTAAATTCAGTCAATAAATCACAGTAAATATGTTTCTGTAATTGTAGATGATTATTCTAGATTTACATGGACAATATTTTAAAAACATAAAAGTGATACTTTTGAAAGTTTTAAGAACTTTACAAAAAGGATTCAAAATCAACTTTCTGTAAAAATTATAACCATCCGTAGTGATCACGGTGGTGAATTTGAAAATGAAAAGTTTGAGTAATTCTGTAATAAAAAGGGAATAACTCACAATTTTTCATTTCCAAGAACTCCACAAGAAAACGGAGTAGTAGAACGTAAAAATAGGACGATTCAAGAGTGTGCAAGAACTATACTTTCAGATAGTAAATTACCAAAACATTTTTGGGCAGAAGCAGTTGCTACCGCCTGTTATATTTTAAATAGAATTTTAATTAGACTTTTAACTGATAAGACGTCTTATGAACTTTTTCACGGAAAGAAACCTAAGGTATCTTATTTTAGAATTTTTGGAAGTAAATGTTTTATTTTAAATAAAAAAGATAACTTAGATAAATTTGATCCTAGATCTGACAAAGGTATCTTTATCGGATATTCTAATAGAAGTAAAGCATACAGAGTGTTTAATTTAAGAACTAACACCATCGAAGAAACAATGCATGTTTCATTCGATGAAAATATCAAAAATTTTGAAGATACAAATGATGAAGAGGATTTAATTACTCAAAATCAGGAGTCAACTGAAACTAATAATGAAATTAATCATCCTAAAGATTAAACTTTTAAAAGATCATCCTATAGAAAATATACTAGGAGATATGCAATCTGTTGTTACAACTAGAAATCAACTAAGTAAAATGAGCAATGTAGCCTTTATATCAACTATTGAACCCAAAAATCCAAAAGAAGCATCAACTGATGATTCATGGATTTTGGCTATGCAAGGAGAACTAAATCAATTCACTAGAAATGATGTTTGGGAACTTGTTCCTAGACCTGAAAATAAAACTATAATTGGAACTAAATGGGTTTATAAAAATAAAATGAATGAACAAGGTGAGGTCGTTAGAAATAAAGCCCGGTTAGTCGCTCAAGGTTATTGTTAAGAAGAAGGAATAGATTGTGACGAAACCTTTGCTCCCGTAGCAAGATTAGAAGCCATTAGGATTCTAATTGCTTTCACAAATCATAATAATTTCAAATTATTTCAAATGGATGTTAAAAGTGCCTTTTTAAATGGATTTGTAAAAGAGGAAGTATATGTTGAACAACCACCGCTTTTTGAAGATGAAAAATTACCAAATCATGTTTACAAACTGTAACAACCCTGTATTTTACAATTATTTTTAAATTGATATTTCCAGATTTAAAAAGCTTTATTTATGAAAAAGAATAAATTTTGTTATTTTAAATATAAACTTTGATTTTGATATGGATTAGAATTCCAAATATGAGTGAATAGAATAATTTTCCTAAAAGTGAATTTTGGTTAAAATAGTCAAACTTTGACTTTTAAATTTAAATTTTTAATATTTGAAATTATAAATTTTATCTTTTATTATGAAAATAGATTTAATAACATGAATACTACTTTTCGTTTCGTTGAAAACGGAGTTAAACTGCAAAAGATATGTACATTTCAATTTTGAGTATAAATTGTTTATTTTGCAATTTTGTCTATTTTAAATTGTATAAATTACTTTTTCTTTGTTATATTTTATTTTAAATATGTGCTAATATGTTATTTGATGTATATTTTGTCTTTTAATATTTTTACAAATGATAATATAATTTTTCTAAAGTCTACTGAAATTGTTTTCTAATTTTAAAGCCTAATTTCTATTTTCTTTGCTATTTTCTTAATTTAATTATATATAATTAAAATTTATTTATTTATTTTATGCATTCACTCTTATTTGCTGTGTTTTACTTTATTTTATTCATTTTACATGTATTCAAATTAAAATAAATGTTTCCAAAGTGTATTGAGGTTATTTCTAAATTTTTAAAGCCTAGTTTGCAAATTTTAGCCATTTTCTTAATTTAAATACTATATAATTAAAATTTAATTATTTATTTTATATATTAATTTTCTTTACTGAGTTTTATCTTTATTTATCAGTTTTATATGTATTTACAAATTTCTAAATTAATAATGGAAATTTGAAGAGTTTGTGACTCTTGGTTTGCCTAAGGCTCTTTGTTTTCCCGTCTCTTCGTTTTCCAACCTTTTTCATTCAATTTCTTTGGCCGACCTTAACTTTTCTTTCAGCTGCTTATTTTTCTTTTTATTTCCGTATACAAACTCTTCTCAATCACAAAAATCATGGCCATCATCATTTGCAAAGATTTTTGGGTAAAAACCTTCTTCTTTTCTATGTTTTCCTTTGTTTTCACATGATTTTGCACTTGTCCTCCTCTTCTTTGGATCGGCCAACACCACATCCACCACCTTGGCCACCTCCACCACCATCCCCTCTGACTAACACCTCCTCCAGCCCCTTCCCATGCCATAGCCTAGCCCCTATGTGATGAAGAACCACCATAGTTTTGATGCAACATCACCTAGATCCCCAAGCACATCCTCCTTCCACCACCTCTCTCCACCACCTAGGCCGACCAACCACCACCACCACCAACCTGTTTCAGACCTGAGACACCTCTGCACACCACCTACTGACCCCACCTGAGATATCCATGTCCTCCATGACCTAGGCCGAGCCCTTTAGTTGCCTTGAATTCAATGCTTTTGCCTTGTAATATTAGATTTTTGCTTCACAAACTTGTCCACCACCTTCTCTAGGTTAGGCCGACCCCTATAGGTCCACAACCAGACCTGAGAGCAAGCCTTATTCATGTATTTTCCATCCATGGCTGAGCCTATGCTAGATGGAGGCAAGTGCAATTGGTTTGGAATTGATTTGTGCTTGAATATACAAGTTATTTAAATTGTTGTGTAGTGTTTATTCATGTATATTGTATTGGTTTGTTTCATGTATTCAAGGCATTTAGTCTTGTCTCTCCCACACTCAAATCACTATCATACTCTCGTGCCTTTGTGGATTCTATGATGTGTGTGTTAGTTGTCATCTCCAGCTCAATACAGGTGAGTTATTCTTACCAGACAATATGTACCTATATAACTAGTAAATTGACACCCTGTGAATCTGTAGAAATATATTATCATGTTATATATGCTTATATTATTATCATATGATGTTCACACCTGTTATTACACCTGTTATATCATATGTTACTGTTATTTAATGTTATTCTGTTATTTATATCTGTTATCACCATTGCAAGTTCCTTGTAGATTAGAATCACTATGGGTTGAAATGATACATACCCGAACGGACTTTAGAATAGGGAAAAATCGTTATGGGCTGAAATGATAGGCCTGAACGATTTTTATTTAAATTATTTTAACTTGGGATTGCGGGTTTGAAATGATAGAACCCGGATTTTTCTTTTTTAACTGCAGATTGAAATGATACATATCCGTATTACTTGACCTAAGTTAGAAAATTATATACAGGCCCGTGGTTATTTTATAAAGTGTTTTTGGATATTTTTAAGTATTTTAAAAATATAAATTTATGAAATTTGATTTAAATAGATTTTGAAATGTTTTAAAATAAATAAATTATGATTTTTCTATGAGTTAAAAATGTAATTAATGAATGGTTAAATTGGATTATTGAAATATAATCTAAGTTTGGAATTTGGAATTTTGGTTAAAAATGATATTTAAGTTATATAAATAAAATGGATATTAAATTTTATTTGGAAATGGTAAATATGATAATTTGATTAAATGTGAATTTAAGTGATTTATTAAAGTATTATTGATTTTTCTATGAATTTAAGTGGTTAAATAAAGGAATGTTTAAAAGTGATCTTTTAAAATATAACTTGACTAGGAAATGTGAAATTTGGTTTTAATTAAAGGTTTAAGTTAATTAAATAAAATTGGAAATTTAGTTAAATTTGTGAAATGGTAATTAAGCTCTAAATTTGATTTGACAGCATTTTTGAAATGTATGTAAAAGATATTACAGCATTTTGTAATTGCTGTAGTTGTTTAAATGAACTCAAGAGTTAATTTGGAATAAAGGCTATTATAGCACTTTGTAAGTGCTGTAGTGGTTAAACTTAACGTTTAAGTTTATTTTAATTTTAATGGAAATATATTACAGCATTTAAGTGCTGTCGTTTTGTTAAATGAACTATTTTAAACTATAACTTTACATAGCATTTTGTAAGTGCTACGGAAACTATATTTTGTTGTTTTAATAAATTTTAATGAAAAATAATCTTTGGAAAATGATATAATTTTGGAAATAAAATGTTAAAAATGCTAAAGATAATGAAGAGACATTTAAATGGTTTTAAATGGAAGAATTTGATTTTTATGTGAGTTTAAAATGGTATTTAAATTTAATAAAAAGAATGGATTCAAATGGTATTTAAATGAAATATAAATGAATGATGTTTTGAATAATATTTTGATATTTTGAAATGTATATATATGATTTTGAATTTATGAAATGTGGGATATTTAAGCTTTGAAATATACTAAAGATTGAATATTGTATTTTGTGAATTAAACCTATATTTGAAATTTATAAGATTTGAAATGGTTTGTTAGTAAACTGAACGTGAGTTGAAAATGATGGTTTGAAATAAAAATTAAAAATTGGAATTTGGGTTTAATTTAATAAATTTGTAAATTTGTAGAATTAAAAGATGATTTCAAATATATGTTTTCGAAATGCTGTGATTTTTAAAGTATAATGATTTCAAATGTTTTAGTTTCAAAAGAATTATAACTTTGAAAGTATAGACTATTTGAAAGGTGAATATATGTTTGAAATGGAAATGATATTGTTTTGAAATGGGTATAGTTTTGAAATAAAAATGATTTTTGGTTTCGAAGTATAACTATCAAAGATATGATATTTTGATATTGAGATGATTTGAAATTTAAGTTTTGGAAGATATGATATTTTGATATATTGAAATGATTTGAAAAGAAGTTTGAAAGGATACGATATTTTGGAATATTGAAATGATTTGGAAATGATAAATCTTTATTTTGATAAAGATATGGTTTGAAATGATATTTTATTTTGAAGTAAAGTATTGTTTTTAAAAGTTATAACCACGGGTTATAATAACGATTGGTTGGCAAAGAGACCGGGATCGGATATGGACATACTCTCTGTCGATACCGAAAACCACTTTGACAACCGTGTACGCGGTGGAGATTCCAGAATGAAGTAGGATGGTGGCGACGATCCTAAGGTATATACGTGGACCCAACTCCCGTGAGTTGGCATAAGGTGGCTAAAACAGGAGCGATTGACGGACCAATGAGGTAGCACCTCTGATCGAACACACTTCTTCGATACCATTCTATTACTTGTGATTGATTTGGTGGCCACCCTTGATTGGGAGTGTTGTTCGAGGTGGGCGGTAGTGGCTGCTATGCGTCACCACTAGTCCGGATGCGTAATTGGTATATCTACCCTGGCATTGCCTAGTTGTGCCATGTCACCTATCATATCGAGCTTTACTACGATTATGATTTTAAGATCCGACCGCGTTAAGGTTCTCCATCCCCTTAGCGCTATTTTCTATATGATTATACTTTACTAATTAGACACTACTGTATATAGCGTATATTACTACATAGTAAATAGTTTAACGGATCCTTAAAGAATGGGCGATCCCAAGCATTCTTTAAGTTACTTGTACCTTTATTACAGTTCACTTGAGTTGGTTTATATTATATAAGTATATATTGTCCTGACTCGAGTGTTTTGTGTTTTGCTTTACGCTCGGGTCAGCCTGAGTATTCACAGATTTGGATTTCCACCTTCTGGGGATTTGAATCGCTGGAGATTATCTGCTAGTCTTGTTCTATCTACTTCAGTTATGTTGCTCTGTTCAGCTTGTACTTGGTTATCTTATTTATACTTCTGTTGTACTCTATTTCTTCTATTGTATCTTATGTACTCTGATATATTTATATAGTAGCTTCATGAACTACTATTTCTTTTACTTCCGCTGCATTATTTTACTCTGTGCCTGTGATCTGTGATTATATTTATTTACTGCATATTATGAGATTTGCCAAATTTTATTTACAACGCGGTATTTTGAGCAATTCAATTCCGGCATGAGTGTCTATCTATACACTTATAATGGATGCGAATGGTTGAAAATATCGGGTCGTTACACAAACTTAAGAAAGCTCTATATGGTCTAAAACAAGCTCCTAGAGCCTGGTATGATAGACTAAGATCTTACTTATTACAATCAAACTTTGAAATTGGTAAAGTAGATAATACTCTTTTTATTAAAAGAAATAAGAATGATATTCAACTAGTATAAGTTTACGTAGATGATATCATTTTCGGATCAACTAATTTTGAAATGAATAAAGAATTTTCCGAAATAATGACAAAAGAGTTTGAGATGAGTCATATGGGTGAATTAAACTTCTTTCTAGGATTGCAAATAAAACAATTAGATAATGGTATCTTTATTAGTCAAGAAAAATATGCTAAAGATCTAGTTAGTAAATTTGGTTTGACTACTGCAAGTGGAAAACTCACTCCCATGGCAACGAATGAGTACCTAAGTAAAGAAGACCTCTCGAAAGATGTAGATCAAAAATTATATAGAGGAATGATTGGATCACTACTCTATATCATTGCTAGTAGACCTGATATCATGCATAGTGTTTGTCTCTGTGTAAGATATCCATCCCAACCTAAAGAGACCCACTTAAAAGCTGTAAAACGTATCATAAGATATGTTAAACACACCTTTGATTATGGCTTATTTTATCCTAAAAATGATTCTTTTGAATTAATATCTTACTCTGATGCTGACTATGCTGGTTGTAAATCAAACCGAAAAAGTACAAGTGTAACTTGTCACTTTTTGGGGCATTCTCTGGTTTCCTGGTTTAGTAAAAAGAAAAACACAGTTTCTTTATCAACAACCGAAGCATAGTATATTTATGCTGCTTTGGCTTGTTCTCAAGTAATATATATGCAACAAACTTTAAAAGATTTTGGTTTAAATATCTCAAAATCACCAATTTATTGTGATAATACTAGTGCAAAATTTATCCAAAAATCCTACTCATCATGCTCGAACTAAACATATTGATATCAGACATCATTTTCTCAGAGATAATATAAGTAAAGAAGTAATTTCTCTCGATTATATTAATTCCGAGAATCAAATTGCTGATATCTTAACAAAACCCTTAAATGAATCTATATTTACTAAATTAAGAAGAGAATTAGGTATTTGTTCAATAACTGAAATATAAAATATAAATATATAACAACAATAATTAAATTAAATCAAATAAGCAAAACTAAAAGTACCCTGTCGACATCCCCCCTACACCCCTGTCGACATACAACGTTTTTAAATTTAAGTTTTTTCCCACCAAAATTCAAAATGAATGATTATATATTCTTCCTATTTCGAAAATTTTGTTCATTCCTTCTGTTCTTTCTCTGATTCTAACTTCTGAAAAATTAAAACAATGGCCTCCTCCTCCAAATCAAACAAAAAATCAATCTTTTCGTTCCCTTCTCCTTCAACCGAACAATTTCAACGTACTACGCTTGCACGGGTGATGAAAATGGAAGATTCCTTGAAGGATGCACTGCAACTTATGACTGAAATTCAAGTGGTGCAAATCAGAATGGCCAAAGAACAAGAACGGCAAGGAAAAATCCTTAGAAACTTGCAAAAGTTTCTAATGGACAATCACGCCAATCCCATCTTGATCGATGAATAATCTTCAGGTGTTCAAGTGCAAGAGGACAGCGAGGAAGAAGAAGAAGAAGCCCCCATGGATGAAGAGCACACTGAAGATGACGACAAAGTTGTTTGCGTTGGCGAAGTGTGCTTTGACAAGGATGGAAATCTAGTCGAACAAAATGGAAATTTCTGTTTCCATTACCCAAATTGCTCGATTCATAGATCTCCCATTGTCAAGAATACACATTAGTTTCTTTTCGTTCTTTCTTATTTGTATATAATCTTACTTATTTTTTCTACACAAATGTAAATATAACATTATATAATAAATGATTTGTGTTTATCACATTATCATATATGGATTCTTAGTTAGGAGAGTTAGTTATTAAGGGCTAAGTTTTAGATTCAGAATTAAGTATTGATTATTTATGATAACACTATCATTATAATCACATATAATACAGTATTAGATTAAGGGGGAGTTCTATAGTTTGGAGTTAGTTTCTTTTTGTTGATGACAAAGGGGGAGAAGTATAAATAGGATAGTTAGGCATAGATTAATGGGGAGTTATTAGTTTTAGGGGGAGTTATTAGAGAGTTATTAGGATAGAAGTAATATTTTATAAACAAAGGTTGTCATCATAAAAAGGAGGAGATTGTTAGTCCTTGAAAAGAATGGTTTTGATGACAACAACCTTAGGACTTGTTATAAAATATAAATACTAACATTATAGTTTAGATATATATTTATATGCAGGATATAAACATGCAGGTACTGAGAATGAAGACTGTACAGTATAGAGACTCAAGATTGAAGACATCAAGATTCAAGACTCATGAGTATCAAGATATCAAGAGTTTAAGATTTCAATAGTACTAGAAAAGTATCGAGTCTAGAATTATGTTAAAACTCCTGGAAAAGCACTGACATCTTAAAATCCATTTTATTCGTGGAATGGAATCCACTTCAAGCCTGTTAAAGGGATGAAACCCTAAGTAGGATGGAACCTACGAAAAATCTAGAGGAACATCGTTTTGTATCCACTAACTTTTATTCAAATGTTTTACAAAATTATATCTTGTTTTCAAAATGATTTCAAAATCTTCCTTTTTAAATCAAAAACATCTATCCTGGTTTTAAATACTTTTAGCCTCAAAATAATCTTTATTTTCAATATCAAAATTGTACTTGGTTTTAAACTATCTTTAATTATAGTGTACTTAACTTTTAATATTTATATTTAAGATTTAAATATGAAATTATAGTAAAATTTTATATACCAAAATATTATTCTCTATACTTATTTATGCATTTTAACTATAGTATATTTATAAAGTTTAAAATAGTTTTAATATAAGATAGAAGTTATTTTCAAAAGAAAAATAAATTATCAAAAATACCTTAGGCATGTCGACAACCCCTAGGTACCCATGTCGACATGATGACAGTTTATTTCAAAAGTTTGAATTTCAAAAGAAGTGTCTATTCGTCATATCCTTTCCCGAATAGACATGGTTGTTGTTCTACTATAAATAGGGGATGTTTTAAACGAATTTATATTCATAATTTTCTGATTTCACTTCTCTTATTCTTCCACATTTCTTTATATACATTTCTACTATTACTCTGCCGAAATTTCCATTGAATCTAACTAGATCATCTCTGGTTTGGTTCTCTATCACAATCTCAACAAGATCCCAGTGCTATTCAGAGTTATAGGCTTCTTTGTAATAAATCGAGCGAGAAAAGGTGTGATTATAGCCTGGAAAATCAATCAAGTGAGAGAAGGTGTGATTGTAGCCTAGGAAATCAATTAGGTGAACTTGTTGCCCGTAAAATCAAGTATCTCTACCCAGAGGATTGTGAATATGGAGTGGTGTACCTCGTGGCCTTGAAATGGAGGGTGTAATTGTAAGAATTGATTTTGAAAGGAAATCCGTACTTGTGTTGCGGGACTGGATGTAGGGTAACTCCGAACCAGTATAAAATCCGGTGTGTTCTTTCCTTTATTGCTTTTACTTTATATTTGCATCTGTGTTTGATTCTGTGATCATATCTGTGTCTGAATATTGCATACATTTGTGTTCAAATTAATATAAACTCAAAAAGAATTAGTAATTCCTTAAAACACTATTCACTCCCCTCTAGTGTTAATTCTAGCCTTAAGATCCGTAATCCGCATTTCTCATAATTTCAACATTCATTACATAATCCCATATATGAGAACCATGCTAAGAGAAAATATAATTATTACAACATATGGAAAGAGCGACATATGAAGATTCCCCCTTAGATGATCAGAGTAAATATAACTAGGCAATTAAACAACTTTTCCTTTACAACAAAACACAGCGGAATATAAGTAGAAAATAACTCTTAATAGCTATCTTGCCTCCTGCACGTCTCTGAAAGTTTATTCGTCTAAAGAGGAACCTGGAAACCTCAACTCTCAAACTACTCAAAATCATTTGAGCACCAATGAGTTTAAGGGGAAAACATATACTTCGAGTCAGACATAAAGCCTGGTATGCATAATAATCTTGCATCTCAAACCATTTAGATATCTAGTAAGACCACGCCGCTTAGCGGAACGGGTTTCCCCTCACTAGTATCTTATCCAAAACTTTATAAAAACCATATACTGTGCTCCTGCATCCACAATGATTAAAACATAACAATTTAAAATATCATGATGATATGCAAATAAGTAAATCAATTCTGGATTACCCATCCACATTCATTTTGACTATCTGTTTCAGTTATAGTTTCTAGGGTCATTATTAACCTATTAGTTTTCATGGATATACTAATAACCTGTTTATAACTTATGGACTCCTTGTCTGGTTTCATAGTTTTCATTGGATCACTAAGAACCTATTGGCCCCTGCCAATAACTTTACTCATTCATGGGTTCTACCTTAATTGGTGACTCTAATAACTTCCCTCATATCCTAGTTTTCATGGGTTGACTAGGAACCTATTGAATTATATCAATAACTTAATCCGGATATAGTTTTCATGGGTTCACTACAAACCTATTGGCCCCTGCCAATAACCCTTTCTAAACATAGTTTTAATGGGTTTACTATGAACCTGTCTATTTGACAACTTTTTAATCAACATTTAGGCATCCTATATTCTGGTCTTCCTGACCTCCTGGATGCAATTCTACTCATTCAGGAGTTAACTCAATTTATATTCACTACTGGGTCAACCTAACTGGTTATTCTGCCCTTTCTATCCAAAATAAAGTTATGGGTCCATTATGATGTGAATATATATATATATATATATTAGAAGAAGCAAACATAATAAGATAATAACACTAACATCCGTGGTTTAATGTCCTTGAAAGCATTTTCATATGAAACCTGGTTAATCCCTTAAACCTATTATTTTATCAGGGAAAGCTTTTTTCAAAAACTCCATACTTTAAAGTCATTTTAAAACTTCTTTATTTATGCCATGGTTTTTCCTTTTAAAATGAGACTGGGTTTTTTGTTTTGAAAACTAAGGCTTTCGAAACACTTTAAACCATCCCTTTCGAAACCTTCAAAACATACCTTTCGAAAGTTTTAAAGTATTACTTATTAACTCTTAGAAGCGTAGCTTCGAAATAATTGAAAGTACCCCTTTCGAAATCATTTGAGAGTATCCCTTTCGAAATCATTGGGTTTATTCTAAAAATATCTTTTGAGTCAAAGTGAATATAAACGAAAGTACCCCTTTCGAAACCATTGACCTTCATATAAAAGAGTTTGAGGAAAGCTGATGGATTCGGAACCATCCTTTCGAAAGCTTAAATCATTTGAGCAAAACATTCGAAGGATAACTTCGAAATCCCTTTAAAGCCATTTCTTTTGAGACCACTAACCATTTCGAAAGCTATAGGAAGTGACTTAACATATTTAAATAACAAAAGCTACCTTTCGTAAGCATTGATGACTTCAGCACATTTGAAAGGTATAAGGTCGGCAGTAGGGTTTCGATTGGGGTGAAATTACCCTTTCGAAAGCTTTAATTTAAAAACAAGGCAACTCTTTCGAAAGCTTCTCTTTAAAAAAAAGGTGGCAACATATTCGAAAGTAACTTCTTCGAGAGCTACATTGAAGGGATTTTGACCTCTTCGAAAGCATTCTTTTGAAAACAAGGCAAGCACATATCTTTTGAGAGTAAAACAAAGGCTTCGACCCCTTCGAAAGCATTGGTTTCGACACCATGCCTTCCGCCTTTCTCCAATCCACTACGTACCAATGTATTGATACCTTCTGTATTGGTTTCGACTTGGTTGGTTGAGGTGGAAGCATAGGGTTGAAAGGTACTACTAAAAGAGGCAAAACATAATTTCTGGGTAAAGACTGTTTTAATGCCTTTTTAAGTAATTGCTTTCTAACTAACATGCCTACTTGTAAACATTTAATTGGTTGCCATAAACTTTTCAAATTCTTTTCAAAATAATACTACCGCAATTATTACAGATATAATTAAAATAATTTAGCAAATAAGCCCTTCCTTAAGCAAAACAAATAAAACGTTAAGCCCTTTATCTAAAATAATTTAATTTCCATAGCAAACTACTTAGGAAAAATCCCCAAAAATCATAGAAATTCACTTTTAATATGTTATCTAACATATATAAATTTCAGACCCAAATTCTTGATAATATAGTCGAAATTAATTTCTAGACCCAATTGTTCATATTTTCCTTTGGAAATTCATAATAAATTTTCCATATCTTGGAAAATTACAAAAACCTAAACCCATCTCCAAATTTATGTTTTACGTAACATATAAATTCTTATGGCATTTGAAATCCAAAATAAACGATTTTAGTCTTAAAACCGTATAAAACGATTATCAAACAAACTTGTTTGAATATATCATTTCATGAAATCCAAGCATATCATCATAAAGAATCATCATAATGGATTTAAACTTAAACTCGAAAATCAAATGATCATAAAGACAAAAATAGAGATGGTTTCGATTATTATTCACCTTGATTGGGATAAGAAATTTGAGATTTGATCCTTGATTAATTCCCTTAGCTTGATTCCTTAGCTTTAGATGAATTTCTCTCCTCTTTTTCTCCTAAGTAATGGCCGACTTAAGCTTTAGGTTTTACGTTTTGAGTTTTTGAAAAAATGAACGTGAGAAAGAATGGGAACGTGGGTTTTAGGTGTTCTATGAATTATGGTGTGGCAATTCCTAATATGCCCTTTTGTTAATTATTTTCTTATTAATTAACATATAAAGCCATTCATATGCCCATTTATTTAATTAAGCTCGGCCTCTTAATAAATTTTCAAATCTCAATCCCCTTATCACTCTAATATTTACATTATTCTATTTAATTTATCTAATTAAATCTCCTGAATAATGTTATTAAAAATTAGGGGTGTTACAGGCTCCCCTGCTTAAAGAATTTCGTCCTAGAAATTCAGTAAGGACTAAATACTAAACCTAGCAATCATTTGTAACAGCTCCTAACAACCATACTAACCAACCTAACTAGCAACTATCTATATAAAGCTAATATAGACATACACTTAAAGCAGATCAGGATAAGTATATCTAATCCTGTCTTCTGTCTCCCAAGTATTGTCTTTCTCGTTGTCGCTCCACTGAACTTTCACCAACTTGACTGTCTTGTTCCTCAACCTTTTCTCATCTCTGGCTACAACCCAGACTGGTTGCCTAACAAAAGTTAAATTCGGTTCTACTATCAAATCTTCCAACCCTGTTGGAGGAATAGTAGCCTCTAGATCATGCACATACTTGCGAAGATGAGATACATAAAATACATTATGGACACATGCTATACTGCTCGGCAACTCTACTCTGTATGCGAACTTCCCAATCCTCTCTATAACTAGGAATGGACCAACATATCTCGGTGCCAGTTTTCCTGACTTTTCGAATTTCACTACACCCTTCATCGGTGATACTTTAATGAAAACTCTATCTCCAACTGATAATTCTAGGTCTTTACGCCCCTTATCTGCGTAACTCTTCTATCAGGACTGAGCTTCCCTCAACCTTTCTCGGATCAACTCAATCTTCTCTGTTGCCTCTCTAACCAGATCTGGACCTAAGACTAATCTGTCTCCAGTCTCCAATCAACATGCTGGTGATTTGCATGGCCTTCCATACAAAGCTTCAAAAGGCGCCATTCCTATACTAGTCCGATAGCTATTATTATGGGGAAACTCCACTAAATGTAGTTGATCTTCTCAAAATCCACCAAAGTCCAATACATAAGCTCTCAATAAATCCTCGAGTACCTTATTGACTCTCTCTGTCTGCCCATCCATCTGAGGGTGATATGCAGTACTCATCTTGAGCTTAGTGCCTAACTTACCCTGTAAACTCTTCCAGAACTCACTAGTGAACAAAGCATCTCTGTCACTGACTATACTACTAGGAATCCCAGGTAGTCTAACTATGTTCTTCATGAACAACTTAGCTAAAACATGTGCCATCCTGGTTGACTTAACTGGAATGAAATGGGCACTCTTGGTTAACCTGTCCACTATGACCCATATACTTTCATTTTCCCTATTTGACCTTGGCAACACATCTATAAAATCCATGGATATCGAATCACATTTCCAAACTGGTATCTCCAAAGGTTGAAGCAACCCACTCGGCTTCCGATGTTCAGCCTTTACTTGTTGACAGTTTGCACACTGCCTAACCCACAAGTCAATATCCTTCTTCATACCTTCCCAATAGAAGCTCCTCTTCATATCTTGATACATCTTGGTCCCTCCAGGATGAATCTTAAATTTGGATCGATGACATTCCCTAAGGACTTCTTTCCTTAAGTCCTCAACATTCGTAATACACAACCGTCCCTTCTTTCTCAACCATCCTCTTTGGTCAAGACTAAAATCCTTTAGATAATCGATCTCAGTTCCAACCTCAAGCTTTCTAATTCTCTCAGCTAATACTGGATCCTCTTTCTGCCTAGAAGCAATCCTTTCGATCAACACTGGTCGAACTTCCAAACAGGACAACATGGCGCTGCTCTGACTAGAACTAGCAGTCGATCTTAACTGCATACAACAAATAGTCAAAGCTTTTAAATCTTCCCATTCTGCCAACATAGTTAACACCACATTCTGATGTCTTCTGCTAATAGCATCTGCTACCTTATTTCCTTTCCCAGAAGTATAATCTATATTAAAATCATAAGCACCTAAAAACTCCAGCCACCTCTGCTGTCTCATATTCAATTCCTTCTGAGAGAATAAATACCTTAAGGACTTATGATCTGTGTATAGCTCAAATCTCTCTCCTAAGAGATAATGTCTCCAAATCTTCAATGCAAAGATCACTGCAGCCAACTCCAAATCATGAATAGGATATCTCACTTCATGCAGTCTAAGCTGTCGTGAAGCATAGGCAATAACTTTACCCTTCCACATCAACACGGCTCCTAATCTAGTCCCACATGCATCGGTATACACCACCAACCCTTGGTTTCCGTCTGGAACTATTAACACAGGTGTGCTGGTCAACAAATGGTTTAACTTAAGGAATGCTTCCTCACATTTGTCAGACCAGATAAACTTCACATCCTTCCTGGTCAACTTAGTCAAAAGCGCTACCATCCACGAGAAATCCTTAATGAATCTCTGGTAATTGCCAGCGAGTCCAAGAAAACTTCTAATCTCAGTCACCGTCTCTGGTCTCTTCCAGTTATTAACAGCTTCGATCTTATCTGGATCGACTGACAAACCCTTCTCTGAAACCATGTGACCAAGAAATGTAATCTCTTTCATCCAAAAATGTCACTTGGAAAACTTTGCTTTTAGCTAATGTTGCCTCAGCGTCTCAAGCACTACTCTAAGATGATCTTTATGCTCTTTTTCATCCTTAGAGTATACTAAAATGTCATCTATAAGTACCAACACAAACCTATCCAAGTACTCACAAAAAACTCGGTCCATCAGGTCCACGAAGAAAGCAGGTGCTTTCGTTAACCCGAATGGCATTACTAACCACTCATATGAACCATACCTAGTTCGAAATGTTGTCAATGGAATACTGTCCTCTGCCACTCTTAACTGATGGAAACCTGTCGCCAAATCTAACTGGGAAAATACTCTTGCTCTGCACAACTAATCAAACAGATTGTTAATACATGAAAAATGATACTTATTCTTAATCGTCCTCTCGTTCAACTTACGATAGTCGATACACATCCTCAACGACCCATCTAGTTACTTCACGAACACCGTAGTTGCTCCCCAAGGCGAACTGCTTTGTCTAATAAAATTCCTCCCTTCTAGATCCACTAGCTGCAGCTTCAATTCCTTCATCTCGGTCAGTGTCATCCTGCTAGGTGGTCTACTACCAAGTTCAGCTCCTGGCACAAGATCTATCTGAAACTCAACAACTCGTTTCGGTGGTAGTCTTATAGCCGGCTCAAACACATCTGCAAACTCTCTTACTACACGAACCTGCCTTAACTCATCTCTCACTTCCATAGCACTTAACAAATCACAAACACTCCGGTCTGAATTCTCCACTGGGAATATGATTCGGTTATGACTATCAGGGTGTCTCAATGATATTTCCCTATCCTGGAAAAATATCCTAGCCTCATACTTACCAAACCAATCCATACCCAAAATGATCCCAAAATCTACGAAATCAAAACATACAAACTGCATGCAAACTTTTGACCTAACAAATCAAGCTCTAACTGGTCACATCTCATCCCCAGAGTTGCATATCCTCCTATCGGATTTGCAGCCCTTAAGGAAGTAACAAGGTATGTGGGTTCTAAGCATTATCTATAAACTAAACACTAAGATATAAATGAGTGTGATGCACCGGTATCAAATAGTACCCTAACTGGTATACTATGAATCAACAACGTACCTTCCATCACAATCTTCCCTTTTTCAGCTGCAGTTGGCCTAGCAGATGATGGTCCAAAAACAAAAACTTTTTCCTTGTCTGCCCTGACTGGTTCTGGATACTGACTTTTATAATGCCCAACCTGGTCATAGTTGAAGCACCTCACATTCTTCTTTTCTACAGCCTTCTACCCCTTGCCTGTCCGGCATTCATGAGAATAATGGCCTTTCTTATCACACTTGAAGCAAACTAAATCAGCCTTAGCCTTCTTGGCTGCCTCTCCCTTCTGGGCTCCCTTCTTCTTAAAGAACTTTCTCTTCTTTCCCTGAGAACCCTAGGTTTTAATCTGCTTTTCTTTCCCACAAATAGCAAGCATTTCCTCATGTCAGATTACCATCTCCACAACTACATTACAAGGATCACGGAGATGACAACTACATTACAAGGATCACGGAGATGTGGCAGGGTTTCCCTAGCAATCTCGGGTCTCAATCCCCGAATGAACTTCTCATTCCTCCTGATGACGGTATCTATAGTAGCATACCCATATCGGGATAACTCATCAAACTTAGTTGCATACTCCATTACCGACTTATCTCCCTGTGCCAACTCCATAAACTTCCTCAACAATGCTGACTTAGCAACTTCAGACAAAAATCTCTGCTCGAATCTCCTTCGAAATTCTGCCCAAGTTAACTCTTCCTCAGGAACTCCGACAATAACACTATTCCACCAATGAAGCGCTACCCCTTGTAACTGCCTAGAGGCTAGTATCCTCTTCTGCTCATCATTCAAACCCAAATCAGAAAAGATTCTTTCACAATGCAACAACCAATTATCAACTTCTATGGCATTCTCCGTTCCCACGAACGGCTTCCCACCAAGACTGGTGTAGTCTCTGCTCAGCTTAGCATAATTATTCCTAATTGGAGCCACAAGATTAGCTCCTCCAACATCCCCAGCAAAACTATTAGCAGCTCCTGCTTGCATCAGATTGACGAAGAAATGATACATCGTCCCCATATCCACTGGTCGATTTCCAGCACCCACATTGGCATCTGCATTTTGGTTAGCATTAGCCTGTCGACCCAGTTCCCCCTGGTGGGTCGAGCATTTCCGTTGGCCGTGGTGCTTCCTCCACCGAAATTTCATCTTTCGTTTCTTTCCTCCATATCTTCTTTCTCGTAAATCTACATACGAGTCTTAGTAAGATATAGAAGAACGGTCTAAGAGAGAGGGGAATACGTACTTATATATATACATATATCAAATACAAGTACGTTATTAAAGCATTATCCCAAACCCTGACCTTATTTTCTGATTCTTTGGATTATGTTTGAAAATCATTCAGGTTTTCACTAACCTATGCTCTGATACCAACATGTAACATCCCCCTCTTGGAGGCCTAAAACTAGCAGCTACGAATGCTGCAGTCATCCATAGTTATTAATCCTTAGCGACCAAATACGGTAATGTTAAATACATTGATATAACAGCAACACATGGATATGGAAAATTTTAAAAATCATTAAAAAACTTTCACATTCCATTTCAAATCATTTCAACATTCATTACATAATCCCATATTCGAGAACCACGTTCAGAGAAAATATAATTATTACAACATTCGCCAAGTGTGACATATGAAGATGCCCCCTTGGATGATCAGAATAAATATAACAAGGCAATTAAACAACTTTTCCTTTACAATAAAACACATCAGAATATAAGTAGAAAAGAACTCTTAATAGCTATCTTGCCTTTTGCATGTCTTCGGAAGCTTATTCATCTAAAGAGGTACCTAAAAACCTTAACTCTCAAACTATTCAAAATTAGTTGCGCACCTGAGAGTTTAAGGGGAAAACATAAACTTCAAGTCAGACATAAAGCCTGGTATGAATAATAATCTACCATCTCAAACCATTTAGATATCTAGTGAGACCATGCCACTTAGCGGAATGGGTTTTCCCCTCACTAGTATCTTATCCAAAACTTTATAAAAACCATATACTGTGCTCCTGCATCCACAATGGTTAAAATATAAAAAATTAAAATATTATGATGATATGCAAACAAGTAAATCAATTCTGGATTACCCATCTCCATTCATTTTGACTATCTGTCTCAGTTATAATTTCTAGGGTCACTTTTAACCTATTAGTTTTCATGGGCTCACTAATAACCTGTTTATAACTTATGGACTCCCTGTCCGGTTTCATTGTTTTCATTGGATCACTAAGAACCTATTGGCCCGTGCCAATAACTTTACTCATTCATGGGTTCTCCCTGAACATATTGTCCAATAACTTCCCTTATATCCTAGTTTTCATGGGTTGACTAGGAACCTATTGACTTCTATCAATAACTTAATCCGGATATAGTTTTCATGGGTTCACTACAAACCTATTGGCCCCTGCCAATAACCCTTTCTAAACATAGTTTTAATGGATTTACTATGATTCTGTTTATCTGACAACTTCTATAATCAGCATTTAGGCATCCTATATTCTGGTCTTCCAGACCTCCTGGATGCAATTCTACTCATTTAGGAGTTAACTCAATTTATATTCACTATTGGGTCAACCTAACTGGTTATTTTTCCCTTTCTCCCCAAAATACAGTTATGTGTCCAATATGATGTCAGTATATATATATATATATATATATATATTAGAAGAAGCAAACATAATAACATAATAACACCAATATCTATGGTTTAATGTCCTTGAAAGCATTTTCATATGAAACCTAGTTAACCCCTTCAACCTATTATTTTAATAAGGAAAGCTTCTTCCAAAAACTCCATACTTTAAAGTCATTTTAAAACTCCTTTATTTATGCCATGGTTTTTCCTTTCAAAATGAGACTGGGTTCTTTGTTTGGAAAACTAAGGCTTTCGAAACACTTTAAACCATCTCTTTCGAAACCTTCAAAACATTCCTTTCGAAAGTATTAAAGTATTACTCATTAACTCTTAGAAGCATAGCTTCGAAACCACTGAAAGTACCCCTTTCGAAATCATTTGACCATATCCCTTTCGAAACCATTGGGTTTATTCTAAAAATATCTTTTGGGTCAAAGTGAATATAAACGAAAGTACCCCTTTTGAAACCGTTAACCTTCATATAAAAGAGTTTGGGGAAAACTGATGGCTTCAGAACCATCCTTTCGAAAGCTTAAATCATTTAAGTAAAATATTTGAAGGATAACTTCGAAACCTCTTTCAAAGCCATTGCATTCGAAACCATTAACCCTTTCGAAAGCTATAGGAATTAACATATTTAAATAACAAAAGCTACCTTTCGTAAGCATGATGACTTTAACACATTTGAAAGGTATAAGGTTGGTAGCATGGTTTCGATAGGGTTGAAACTACTCTTTCGAAAGCTTTTATTTAAAAACAAGGCAACTCTTTCGAGAGCTTCACTTTAAACAAAAGGCGGCAATATATTCGAAAGTAACTTCTTCGAGAGCTACATTGAAGGGGTTTCACCTCTTCGAAAGCATTCTTTTGAAAACAAGGCAAGCGCATATCTTTTGAGAGTAAAACAAAGGCTTCGACCCCTTCGAAAGAATTGGTTTCGACACCATGTCGTCCGCCTTTCTCCAATCCACTACGTACCAATGTATTGATACCTTCTGTATTGGTTTCGACTTGGTTGGTTGAGGCGGAAGCATAGGGACGAAAGGTACTACTGAAAGAGGTGAAACATAATTTCTGGGTAAAAACTGTTTTAATGCCTTTTTAAGTAATTGCTTTCTAATAAAATCTCCTGAATATTGTTATTAAAAATTAGGGGTTTTACATATCCCTTTACCCTTTTTCACCATTTTCTATTTCTCTTTTCATTTTACCCCCTTTTATGTTCTTGCCTACGCTTATATTTCGTTTTATTTAATTTCAACCTTTATTGGTATTGAACATCTTTTCATTTAGAATTCTTATCACATTTATGATTTACGTCCCTTTATTTAACACTTTGGGATTTCCTGCATTTTAATGCATTGGAATTATGTCACTGCTATGTAAATGATAACACTGTAAATTTCTATATCTTATTCAAAAAGGATAGTTTGTATGGTGTTTATAATCATAAGGAATTACTTTTCATAGTTATTATAATAGATAGTACAAAATATGACAAGTATCCATATTTTATACATCGTTTTCCTTTTAGGTGCATTCCTTGTCATTTCAAACAATGCACTTTTATTTATTTTAGACTTGATAATGTATAGAAATTCACATTGTAACATCCTAAATTCCAATGAATTAAAATACCTATAACAACCCGCATATTTTACGATTGTATATTTAAATGTTTGATTTAAATATAACATCGTTAATCGGATTAAAGTCCGAAATGTTACTTTTTGTAAACAGTCGAATTGGGATTCGAGACCACTTCCATTGAGTCCAAAATGGCGTTTACAACTTTTTTGAGTATAAACATCGATATGTTTGGAGTTGAGTAGAATTTTGATATTTTCAATTGGGGCTATGGGTTTGGGTTTCAGCCCACTAAGAGAACCCAACTCCTCTACATAACAACTCCCACTCCACCCCTCTACTCTTCATTCATTTCATTTCCAATTTCCTAACACTCTCAAGCTAAAGTAAAATTGGGGAAAGAATGGGAAATAGAAATTCCTAAACCCTAGATTACTAGGAAATTCAAGATTCTAGCTCCAAAATCAAAGAGAAGCTTAGGTAAGCATCCTCTTCATCTTCTCCATCTCTATCTCTCTTCAATTCTCAGAAATTCCTAACCCTAACTTAGGAAAAACTTCACCTTTGATAATAGATTCAAGATTCTAGAGGTGTATTGAAGAGGAATTGGTCTTGCCTTGTCTTAAAGCTTCTCATTTGTTGTTTTTGGGTTTAAAGGTGAGTTCTTGAACACACATCTAAGTCTATAGCTTTCATTGTTGTTAGGTATGAATTCCTAACATCTATTCCATGTTCATTTGCTTATGATTTGAATTGGTTTGGTGAATTTTCCAATTTTGGTGTTTTGAAGTCAAAATCTTTAAAGATCCTATCTTGGATGATTGAACATGTTATTTGTGGAGTATCGAAGAGCCTATAGGACTGGGTTGTCGATTGGCATAAATCCCTAGCATCCATCGCTCGTTCGATCGTATTTCGGTTTGGATTTGCCCTTTTTGGGCTAGGCTATTTTTTTGCCTCCCAGGAAATTTCAGACGTTTGAATTGAAAATCCAGACGTCTGAAAGGGTTCTGGAAATAAATAAAAAAGGGCAGAGCTAAAATTCAGACGTCTGGAACAAAATCCAAACGTCTGGTTGAAAAATCAAGACGTCTGAAATGGTTCTGGAATTAAAAAGAGAAAGGAGAAAAAGCATATATTTTCTAGAACCTAGGGCCAGACGTCTGGAAATACCTACCAGACGTCTGGAACTGTTCAGTTTTGCATATTTGCCTATTTTTTTTAGTGAACTTCCAATTTTAATCGATTTTTGTTGATCTGGTTAGTTGTTATCACTTATTATCGACTTTGATGACTTCTTTCTTTGGATTTTTGAGAATATCCATTTGATGGATTTGATATCGATTTTATGGTTTTGATTCACGTCTTCGAATGTGAATTTTTGGTTGATCAATTATTTCTACAATCGTTTTCTGTGATTTGTCACTTTAAAATACAAAGGTTTCTATACTAGTAGTAAATACTCAAACTCTTTCGCAAAAACGATTTCAACACTACTTTTAATACAAAGCTTGCTTTTAAAACCGTTTTCCAATCTATTAGTATATACAAACCTTTACCTCATTCGTATGAGAAATCTAATTAAACGGCTTAGCAAAACAAGTGGTATGAAACGCTTGTGTTTACTTCGTCGGTTAATTCTTAGACTTGTTCGATTGAACTCTTGTGACAATTTTCGAGTGGAAATCTACAATTTGTTCGTAAATATCTAAGTTAAGCCAGTGGATATGGGACATGAAGCTAAACTCATTTATTTACTAGCTTAGTGTAATTTATACTTATCGATCAATGATGATCCTTTCGTGCATTAGACTAGCGATGTGCGATGTCTCTTTGTCCGCGTGGGGGACTGTACCCCGTTCTATAGAGCTTTGGCTCACTTTTATGGGCTAGCGACCCATGGTTTTGGACCGTTCGTGGAGCAATCGGCTCGATAAGTCGGTGCATGGGGCGTATCTTTTTAGGTGCGTCGATGTTCGACTAGGCATGGGGCGTATCTTTTTAGGTGCGTCGGTGTCCGACTAGGCATGGGGCGTATCTTTTTAGGTGCGTCGGTGTCCGACTAGGCATGGGGCGTATCTTTTTAGGTGCGTCGATGTTCGACTAGACATAGGGCGTACCTTTTTAGGTGCGTTGATGTTCGACTGTGCATGGGGCGTATCTTTTTAGGTGCATCGATGTTTGGTTCATGGGATAGCGACCCGTTTGTGATACACGTGTTGGGGAGTTTTCATGCTCCCGTTTGTGATAGGCCTTCCCCTTTTTGTGATTTCTGGATTTCTAGTTGATGATTTCTAGAATTTGTGTTTCACCGATTTTTATGCGATTGGCATTGATATGTTTTGTCAATATTTGTGTTTTGATGAATAATTTAAAGAATATGACATTCTTTTTAGTGTTTGAGAATATTTTAGATATTGTATGATTTTTGTTGTTATCTGATGTATACTTGTCACAGTATGGAATTATTGTTATCATACGTTTTTGTGATATCTCTTATCTTATCTCATTTTATATGATATTTATAGCTAGACTGATCCGTTTATTATTTTCTTCTTAAATAATACTCGGGTCAGACCGAGGTATTTCAGGTGCTTCTGCTTGACTTCTTATCAGGGTCCGTCACCTGATTTTTGGCTAACTACTTTAGCTTAGTAGGTTTTGTTGTTATACATTCGAGATATAGACTCCTTGATGTATACTTATTCTTTTGTCTAGCACTTGTATCTATTCTTTTGTGATGTAGTGGATGTAGTTTGACCACTACTTTGATGTAGACTTCTATGTGTTATATTCATATCTATTTCCGCCTTTGTGATATGAATATCTGTGACTGATTTGTGTTATGTTTATTTCTATATTTGTTTCCGAAGTCCACATAGCCTATGTGTGGTAGCTTTGAGTTTGTATTTGATATGTCAGATTTCCTCTTGAAATGAAATGTAAGTTATATTTTCTGACATATCGGTACTCGCACAAAGCAATTACACAGATGGTCTCTCCTCAACAGCTTTATTCTTCGTGCTAGTCGACGACATTACCCTATAGTGTCCTTAGCTAGTGTGAGTATAGAGGTGGGGCGTCACAGCTTGGTATCAGAGCCAAACTTCGGAACAATGTAGAACAATCTAGCAAGGATCATTGTCCTAAGTCTCTCTTAGGAATCGTGCCTTAGGATTTATCCGAGTCTTAGGACCCGTTCTATCCTATTTTCTGTTATGATGTCTTGTTTTATCAATCAAGTTTGTTTGATATTCATTCTGAGAATAACCTTTTTCCTCTTCTTTCTTTCTTTCTTAAAGAAGAGAAATGATTAGACCAGGCCTTCCCAGCGCCGGTCAATCCAGTGCTACTCCTCAAGATGGAGTATTCATGTTTGCTAAACAACTTTTGGATCTTGTAAAGAATGCTCAAGCTGCCGGACCCATTCCAGAGCCTACTCATCCTAAATCTGGGTTTGCACGCTTGTGTAGAGATTATACCAATTTGGGTGGAAGGCCATTCAAGGGTTCCGAAAGCGTTGTAGAAATCCAAGCTTGGCTTAGAACATGCGACCGCATCTTTTCCCACATGAATCTTATTGATCCACTTCGGGTCCAAGTGGCTTTTAGCATGCTCCAGGAGAGAGCATTAGATTGGTATAAGCTTTTGGTTTCTGAAATTATCGGAGCGGATCTTACTTGGGAGAAATTCCGAGAAAGGTTCAAGTTGAAGTTTGTGCCGGAAGCTGAAAAGGTAACTTTGGCCCGACGCTTTATTGACCTTGTTCAAGGTGAATCTTCTGTGACGGATTACGTCGCATCTTTTGAATCTCTCTCTAAATATGGGGTCGAGTATATTAATACCCCGTTGAAGAAAAATCAGAGGTTTGTCTATGGGTTGAATAAGAACCTCAAAAAGCCTTTACTTTTGAAACTAGAAGTTTCTTTCGACCAGCTTGTAGATATTGCTCTTAGACTTGAAGAGGCCGATAAAGAAAGTGATGTTGAAGTTGTGGGTGCCAAACAGAACTTCAACAATAACATGAAGAGGCCTATTAAGTTCAAAGGCCCCAATCCTAACAAGAAAGGGAAGCAAGAAACTTCGGTAGCAAGGACTCCTACCTCTAGTCGTGGACAATGCTATAATTGTGGTTCTATAGACCACTATGCGAGTGAGTGTTCGAAACCCCTTTATTGTCGCTATTGCAAAAGTTTGAGTCATCATATATCTGCGTGTCCCATACTTCAAGGCAAGAAGGAGGGAAAGTTGAATGTTGTGCAAGGCCCAGTAACACTTCTCTTGGTCAAGGTATTTCTCATTCTATCCTTGATGGCCTTATTTTATTTCGTGATCTTCCTATTCGAATTTCTTTTGATTCGGGTGCATCTCACTCTTTTTATATCAAAAGAACTTGTTGATACTTTTTCTTAAATATTTGAGCTTGTCTTAGGATTATCACCTAAGCAATCTATTGAGTGGTGCTAAGATCATTTCAGCTCGTCCTTGCCACCGGTTTTCATCAGCTACGAGTTACGGGGGGTAGCGTCCCACTTACCGCATTCCGCACTCGTTATGATTCATATGAGTGACTCATGATGTCATTCAGTTTGTTCATCTTATTTCATCCATTTTATGAATCGAGCATTCTACGAATATCTCGATGAGACCATCCTTGTATTCATTGATTTTGGATGAAAACAACAATTTAAAATTTGCAAATCTTTTTAATAAGATATTTATAAGAATAATTAGATTTTGTTTTTTAAACGAGCAAAGAATATTCATAAAATTTTTAAGAGACATGTTTATCATATAAAAGATGATTTTGTGTTGTATTGCCCATTGATTGCTTTAATAATTCTGGTCGATGTGCCTGATCAACGTTATCGATAGGAATCTCCTAAACGCTATGATGAGACAATCAGACACAGTAAATTGACTTGTAAAAAGTAAATTTTTCTAAAAAATGATTACACAAAGTTAATTATAATATTGAAAGTCTTAGCTTTTCGGGAAAGAGGATCATTTAAAAGAACTCCTTTCTGATACTCCTATTCTTGTGATTCCCGAAGGGAACCAAGATTTCACTGTTGTATCGATGCTAGTCGTATTAGTTTGGGTGACATTCTCTTGCAAAGGGAATGTGTTATCACATATGCTTCTTGACAATTAAAACCTGCCGAGACTAGATATGCCACTCATGATCTAGAGCTCGCGGCCATTGTTTTCGCTCTTAGAATTTGGCTTTATTATCTTTTGGGAGAGAAATTTGTTCTCTACACCGATCATAAATCTTTGAAGTATTTATTTTCTCAAAAAGAACTTAATTTGCGTCAACAATGTTGGCTCGAGTTCCTTGCATCTTATGATCTTGATATTCTCTATACTCCCGGAAAGGGTAATCGTGTTGCCGATGCCCTTAGTCGTAAGCAACAAGCGGTTGTTTCCATGATGATATCCGAATGGAATGATCTCGAGACTTTATCCACTTGTGAGATTCGAGATCGTGAATCCAATTCATGTTCATCTCTTGCTTTATGTAGCCTTGAGGCTCATCCTTCTCTTTTAGCACCGCTTATCATCCTCAATCCGATGGACAAATAGAGCGTGTGAATCAAAATCTTGAATATCTCTATCGTGCATGTGTTCTTGATTTTGGTGGAAGTTGGGAAGATCATATTTCTCTTGTTGAGTTTTCCTATAATTATAGCTTCCAATCTAGTATTGGTATGCCACCTTTCGAGGCATTCTACAGAAGGCCGTGCCGATCTCCTTCGTGTTGGCTTGAAGCCGGTGAGAAGCCGGTTTTAGGTCCAGATTTTATTCGTGTTTCACATATGAAAGGTGTTGTTCTTTTCAGTCGATCGGGAAAGTTAGCACCTCGATATGTTGGTCCATTTCCCATCACCGAAATTATTGGTTCCGTGGCTTATCGCCTATTATTACCGGCTCGATTTTCTGCTATTCATGACGTGTTCCACGTTTCTCAACTACGGAAATGCCTTAGGGATTCCGATTCTATTCTTGAGCCCGGTGTTATTGAAGAAATTGAGGTTTCACCTGATTTGACTTATGAGCAACATCCTATTCGTATCATCGCTTCGGAGGTTAAACGCCTTCGAAATAAAGATGTTCCTCTTATGAAAGTTCAATGGTCCTCAAATCCTATGGATTTCTCTTGGGAATCTAGAGAATTCATCGAGCGAACACATCTGGACTTACTCTCTCGTGCTCCTTAAGGTGAACTTCTCATTTCAAAATTTCTTCTTTTGTGTTGTTATGCCTTAGTATGGTTGTTACCTTTTATTTTCTTCTTAAGTATTGCGAGGACGCAATTTCTTTAAGGAGGGGAGTCTGTAACAACCCGCATATTTTATGATTGTATATTTAAATGTTTTATTTAAATATAGCACCGTTAATCGGATTAAATTCTGAAATGTTACTTTTTGTAAACAGTCGAATTGGGACTCGAGACCACTTCCATTGAGTCCAAAATGGTATTTACAACTTTTTTGAGTATAAATATCGATATGTTTGGAGTTGAGTAGAATTTTGATATTTTCAATTGGGGCTTTGGGTTTGGGTTTCAGCCCACTAAGAGAACCCAACTCCTCTACATAACAACTCCCACTCCACCTCTCTACTCTTCATTCATTTCATTTCCAATTTCCTAACACTCTCAAGCTATAGTAAAAATGGGGAAAAGAATGGGAAATAGAAATTCCTAAACCCTAGATTACTAGAAAATTCAAGATTCTAGCTCCAAAATCAAAGAGAAGCTTAGGTAAGCATCATCTTCATCTTCTCCATCTCTATCTCTCTTCAAATATCAGAAATTCCTAACCCTAACTTAGGAAAAACTTCACCTTTGATAATAGATTCAAGATTCTAGAGGTGTATTGAAGAGGAATTGGTTTTGCCTTGTCTTAAAGCTTCTTATTTGTTGTTTTTGGGTTTAAAGGTGAGTTCTTGAACTCACATCTAAGTCTATAGTTTTCATTGTTGTTAGGTATGAATTCCTAACATCTATTCCATGTTCATTTGCTTTTGATTTGAATTAATTTGGTGAATTTTCCAATTTTGGTGTTTTGAAGTCAAAATCTTTAAAGATCACATCTTGGATGTTTGAACATGTTATTTGTGGCGTATCAAAGAGCCTATAGGACTGAGTTGTCGATTGACATAAATCCCTAGCATCCATCGCTCGTTCGATCGTATTTCGGTTTGGATTTGCCCTTTTTGCGCTAGGCTGTTTTTTTTGCCTCCTAGGAAATTTCAGACGTTTGAATTGGAAATCCAAACGTCTGAAAGGGTTCTGGAAAAAAAAAGGGTAGAGCTAAAATACAGACGTCTGGAACAAAATCCAGGCGCCTGGTTGAAAAA
This sequence comes from Allium fistulosum, assembly GCA_030737815.1. Taxonomy (NCBI): domain Eukaryota; kingdom Viridiplantae; phylum Streptophyta; class Magnoliopsida; order Asparagales; family Amaryllidaceae; genus Allium; species Allium fistulosum. The sequence goes on along the minus strand of CM060903.1, from coordinate 639,491,012 downwards.
TTCAGACGTTTGAAATGGTTCTGGAATTAAAAAGAGAAAGGAGAAAAAGCATATATTTTCCAGAACCTAGGTCCAGACGTTTGGAAATACCAACCAGACGTCTGGAACTGTTCAGTTTTGCCTATTTGCCTATTTTTTTAGTGAACTTCCAATTTTAATCGATTTTTGTTGATCCGGTTAGTTGTTATCACTTATTATCGACTTTGATGACTTCTTTCTTTGGATTTTTGGGAATATCCATTTGATGGATTTGATATTGATTTTTATGGTTTTGATTCACATCGTCGAATGTGAATTTTTGGTTGATCAATTATTTCTACAATCGTTTTCTATGATTTGTCACTTTAAAATACAAAGGTTTCTATACTAGTAGTAAATACTCAAACTCTTTCGCAAAAACGATTTCAACACTACTTTTAATACAAAGCTTGCTTTTAAAACCGTTTTCCAATCTATTAGTACATACAAACCTTTACCTCATTCGTATGAGAAATCTAATTAAACGGCTTAGCAAAACAAGTGGTATGAAATGCTTGCGTTTACTTTGTCGGTTAATTCTTGGACTTGTTCGATTGAACTCTTATGACAATTTTCGAGTGGAAATCTACAATTTGTTCGTAAATATCTAAGTTAAGCCAGTGGTTATGGGACATGAATCTAAACTCATTTATTTACTAGCTTAGTGTAATTTACACTTATTGATCAATGATGATCCTTTGGTGATTTAGACTAGCGGTGTGCGATGTCTCTTTGTCCGCGTGGGGGACTGTACCCCATTCTATAGAGTTTTGGCTCACTTTTATGGGCTAGCGACCCATGGTCTTTAGACCATTCGTGGAGCAATCGGCTCGATAAGTCGGTGCATGGGGCGTATCTTTTTAGGTGCGTCGATGTTCGACTAGGCATGGGGCGTATCTTTTTAGGTGCGTCGATGTTCGCCTAGGCATGGGGCGTGGGCGTATCTTTTTAGGTGCGTCGGTGTCTGACTAGGCATGGGGCGTATCTTTTTAGGTGCGTCGATGGTCGACTAGACATGGGGCGTATCATTTTAGGTGCGTCGATGTTCGACTGTGCATGGGGCGTATCTTTTTAGGTGCGTCGATGTTCGGTTCATAGGATAGCGACCCGTTTGTGATACACGTGTTGGGGAGTTTTCATGCTCCCGTTTGTGATAGGCCTTCCCCTTTTTGTGATTTCTGGATTTCTAGTTGATGATTTCTAGAATTTGTGTTTCACCGATTTTTATGCGATTGGCATTGATCTGTTTTGTCAATATTTGTGTTTTGGTAAATAATTTAAAGAATATGACATTCTTTTTAGTGTTTGAGAATATTTGAGATATTGTATTATTTTTTTGTTATCTGATGTATACTTGTCACAGTATGGCATTATTGTTATCATACGTTTTTGTGATATCTCTTATCCTATCTCATTTTATATGATATTTATAGCTAGACTGATCCGTTTATTATTTTCTTCTTAAATAATACTCGGGTCAGACCGAGGTATTTCAGGTGCTTCTGCTTGACTTCTTATCAGGGTCCGTCACCTGACTTTTGGCTAACTACTTTAGCTTAGTAGTTTTTGTTGTTATACATTCGAGATATAGACTCCTTGATGTATACTTATTCTTTTGTCTAACACTTGTATCTATTCTTTTGTGATGTAGTAGATCTAGTTTGACCACTACTTTGATGTACACTTCTATGTGTTATATTCATATCTGTTTCCGCCTTTGTGATATGAATATTTGTGACTGATTTGTGTTATGTTTATTTCTATATTTGTTTCCGAAGTCCACATAGCCTCTGTGTGGTAGCTTTGAGTTTGTATTTGATATGTCGGATTTCCTCTTGAAATGAAATGTAAGTTATATTTTCTGACATATCGGTACTCGCACAAAGCAATTACACAGATGGTCGCTCCTCAACAGCCTTATTCTTCGTGCTAGTCGACGGCATTACCCTGAAGTGTCCTTAGCTAGTGTGAGTATAGAGGTGGGGCGTCACAATATCAGTTAAACCTTTAACATCTTGCTGTGATTTCTTATTCTACATTCTTATTATCCATTTAAATATAAATACGGAATTATTATATGAAACATAAATGTACGGTTTACTATTTTCAATAATAAATTTAGGGACCGCTAATATACCAAACGTTTCCCAGTTTTGCATTTATGTAACATATATAGATATCAAGTTAACAATTGCATAATATGTTGGAAGGGTTATCGATTTCATTTCATGTGTATAGATTTAACCTACAACTCTAAATTAGTATTTCAGACATATAAGAATAGATCTATAACGATATAAATCCAATATTATACAAAAGCATATAATTATTCTCACTCTCCTTTTTAGCTTTCCAAATCTCCATATCTAATCCCTATTATTCAACATTGACTCTCTTTTCTCCATATTTGGATTTTATACACAACAAGCGTCCATAAATTTATCAGAGATCTAGATTAGAAAAGAGATTTGGAATTTGATTTGTATTTTAGATTCAGATTTACAATTTTCCTTGGCTTTGGTGATTTGATTTGAACCTATTTTCTTTCTCAATCATCTTCTACAATTCTCCATTTGTGTATACCTATAAACTAAAATTATTTTAAGAATTTAGAATTTTGGAGGAGAAGTGAAAATGGTAGAGCTTCCGCGCCCATTAGAAAATATCAGTTTGGAAGTTGAGGGTCTAGGTCTATATTTCTAGAGGTTCAAATTAATGCCAACCGTTAAATTAAACTGTATTAAATCCAGGCCGTTTATCCACGTCGAAATTGTCAATTTGAATGGTCGACCGGTCGACCGTCGACCCCTACTGGTCGATCACTAGTTGTTGTTCGGAGTGACCTTAGATCAACTGGTTATGTGTATTGCCTACAGTTATTTTGCCGTGTTAAATTTGTTTTATTTATTTTCGTTTTACTTTGATTTAAGATAATTTGTTTCCCTCTCCCTCTCCCTCTCTATGTGTGTGTATATATATATATTCGCTCTGATTTCATTAAACGTTAACATTTATAATGTCTAAGCTTCCATTAACGTTAATTAATTTTTATTACCATTACATATATAATTATTTCTGATTCAAAATTTTCAAAGGTTAATAACTTTTTCGTTTGAACCGATCAGAAAACGTTAAATATGAAAATTGATCAGAAACTCACCACGAACCCAACGTGGTAGTTTCATAGCCAAATTCTAAAGTTTATAAAAATTCTATTTTTTGGCATTGTTATTTATTTATTGAATTTTATTTTAATTAACTGTCATAAAATCATGGAGTGTTACATTCTCCCCCTTAAAAAAATTTCATCCCCGAAATTCCTCAATGACCGAACAATGGAACATAATGTACAACGATTCTAAACTAAGTAAACAATTAGTGTACAAAACTTTTTGCAACTAATCATGTACAAGTGCACTGTGTATCACAATACCTATTATATGTATGCAGAATAATTCTAATCGGCGCCTCCTATATGAATGGATTCTTTTAGATCAATTTCAAAAATATGTTGCAAACATCCTAAATATACTGGCGGTTCTATTTGCATGCCACTTTAAAAAACAAAAACTTATTTTTACATCCCAATTTTCCCACACTTCTAGGAACATAAATATAATTCAATCAAATTTTCATCCAATACATACCATACAAAATCCTAGTACATCCTTGCCAACATCCAAATTTAGAAAACTCAAATTTTCTAAACCTATTTTCTTTATGCCGGGAAAAGGGTTTAGATGGAAAATTGCATATTCCCATCATTTTTCTGCTCGGTATCCAATTTCCTACTATACTTTAGAACCTTCTCTTTGCCCTCAATTATTTTCCAACTTTTCCAATTATATTTTGCATAGTTACTTTTTATCTTAAAGTTTTAAAATAGGGTTTATTCAAAAATCAACTTTTTGTTCACCTATCGACAAGATATACCGGAAAAGATTCCTTAGTTAAAACAGCTTCTTCACTTGTCCCTTACCGCCACTTCTCTTGCACAGTAAAATCTTACTAACCAATCTGTCACTATTCTCCTATGTTACGTATATGGCATTTCCAAAACTTAAAAATTTCTTCCTTTTCCGCCTAAAAATATTTTTATATTATTTTTTAAAATATGGGTAAAAATTTAGACTTTAAAAACTTCGCACAAAGGTATTTTATATTTCGAAACCAATAATTTTGAATAAAAATTGTCAAAAGTATACATATTATATATATTTTCTTCAAAATAATTTATGCCACATCTCATGAAATCCGAGTTGAGTTAATAGTCTAATGTCCATAGTGGACTTCACCTAATTTCGCGGTAAATTTTAAGTTTTAAATTTTTTCTTTTATTTATAATAGCAACCAGCACACACCTTCAATTATAAATTTCAACTTTTAAGGTACAGGGATATTGATTCAAGGCTCCGCAACATTCCTTCCCTGTCCTCTGCCCGTTGAAACTTATTTCTTGAATATTTTTTGGGACTTAAATTTTATTTAATTTTCATTTTAGTAGTAACTTAAATAAATTTTCTTAATTTATTTCTTAACTTCTAGTCTCTACTATTTTTTTTGCATTAGTTAAGTGTTTTTCCAAAAATTTTCTTGTTATTGTTTTTCCATAGTATTGCAGTCCACACTGAAAACACATAAAAGAACATTTCGTATAATATCGTGTGCGCTTTTACACCAATCGAGAAAACTAATACTTATAACCTAAACCTCAAAGAAACTCTCGCTAGAAGATGCCCTTCAACATCAACCGACTAACTATGTTATGGACCTATCTCTTCGTATTGGCAATTAAATGGATCTTCTCAACGAGCCATTATTTTCCAACCTACATATCTTAACTTTCCTTTATGGTTTCTGATGAATAAGGTCTATTAATTACTTCCATTACCACACCCATCTATGAAACTGATGAATCATAAGTTTTGATTCATGACAAAGAGCACAACTCAGTAAATGAGACTATATGGGCAAGCGACAAAAAGAGAAAGAAATATGTTGTTAAAGCTACAAAGGGGACAAGGCTACAAAACTGAGTATAGTATATTTGTCGAAGTTTTTAGTCTTAGAATTGTTAAAATCAATCCTCAAGTAGTTCACTTAAACCAAAGTTGTTTTAAGCTTTAAACTCTTTTAACATATATGAGAACTGTGCACTGACTGTTAGGTCAGTCGACTGACCAAATATAGCCAGTCGACTGAATCTGCCCAGTTGCACAGAAACTCCTTGTTTTGCACCAACTTTGAACATTCAGTTGACTGGTCGTTTTGGGTCAGTCGACTGAATTTTTTCCAACAGCTATTTTTCTAAAAAGACACTTCCATTTGCCAAGAGATACGATCTAAATTGAAGAGGTATGGATGCTTCCTTTGATCAGAACTCTTCGTGAATGGTTGCGGCTGTTTATCTACTATATAAACACATAAGATTCACTTCACAAATCACTGAATTTCACTTTATTTTCTGATCATATTCTCTACTATCTTTGCATTCTAAAAAGCAATCACAACTTACATATATTGCTTGATTCTCTGAATCAATTAACTTATTCTTCGATTCAAAGCAATATTCTCCTTTCTAAATCTTTACACACACATATATGCTTGAGGAAAAGATTATAGGAAGGTTGTACTATCAAAGAAAAATCAGTGTTATCAAGAACACAAAGTGTCAAAGCAATTTTATTGAAACTGTTGAAGTCCTGTTCGGTTGTTCAGGCGGGTAAAGTCCTCTTTCGGTTGTTAGAGGCGGAAAAATCCTGATCGGTTGCTCAAGTGTTGTATACATATTCCCCCGGGTTAAGTGAGGGGTTATTGTGAGAAATTCCAGAGGTAAGTCTGGGACTGGATGTAGAACGGGAAGTTTGAACCAGTATAAAAACTCCTGGTGTGCTTATTCTTTTTTACTTTACTATTATTATCTTTTTCCGCATTTAGATTATAATACATTCCATATTACACGATCCTAAGTGATAACTAGCCAGACAGTATTAGCTATACGGCATAGTACTCACTTTCATTTGGTATCGGAGCAAGGCATCTTATAACCGTTACACAGTTATTTGATAATATTTTTTTGCTAATATGGAAAACAACACCGGCTCAAGCACTGTCACTAACACTAGTTTTATTGAAGGTCAATCCACTACACGACCACCACTATTCGATGACATGAATTATAATTACTGGTCAACTAGAATGAGAATATATATGCAAGCTAATGGTTTTGAAACTTGGAATATTACCCAAAAAGAGTATACCATGCCAACAAAAGATTTTTCAACTTGGACTACTGCACAAAAAACTGATGCTACTTCAAATGCTAAAGCTATGAATATGTTATTCTGTGCGTTAGATAAAAATGAGTTTAATAGAGTGAGTATGTGTACAACTACCTATGAGGTATGCAGAACTCTAAAAGTAACTCATGAAGGAACTAACAAAGTCAAACAAAGCAAAATTTCTATGTTGAAAAATCAGTTTCAAAATTTCAAAATGAAATCAAACGAAAGTATAAATGACATGTACTCTAGATTTCAAGATATATATCACTCTCTATTGGCACCAGGAGAAAAATTTACTGACTTTGATATAGTATCAAAAATCCTAAACTCTTTAACGGATGAATGGGAAAGAAAGGTCTTAGCTATTGAAGAAGCAAACGATCTTTCCACTATGAAACCAGAAGAGTTAATAGGAAATCTAATGTCATATGAAGTGAATTTGCAGGCAAAGAAAGTCCAAGCACAGGATAAGAAGAATCTAGCATTTCAAGCAGAAGAAGATGATTCTGATTCAGATGAAGAGGATATGGCACTTATTGCAAAAAAAATCAATTTTTTTTGAAATTCAAAAAGAATAACAAGTTCAGGAGTTACAAAAATAACTCTAGCAACAACAATAATAGCAATAAACCATCCTCTTCTGTCATGGAATGTTATGAATGTCATAAAAAGGGTCATATGATTAAAGATTGTCCAGAGAAACAGAAAAATAAATTCAAGAAGAACAAATTCAAGAAGAAACATTTTCAGTAACATGGGATGATTCAGATTTCATCATCAGAGAGCGACAGTGATAGTGACACAGAACAAGCAAATGTATGCTTCATGGCTACAAATGATGATGTAAGTGAACTAAGTTTTGATGATTTGGTTGAACTTAATTCAGAACTAGTGGAATTTGCAAAACAAACAAAAAGGCAAAATAAGGAGTTACAAGGAAAACTAAATAGATCTGAATTATAAATTAGTATGCTAAGAGATGAAAAGAAAATTCTGGAAGAAGAACTTGAAAAATCTCAAGAATCTAATTCTAATTTAGCATCTCAACTTTCTATGATAACTCAGGAATTAGAAATTTAGAAAAATAAAAATGATGATTTATCAGTTGAAATTAATGATTTAAAATCTAACACTAAAGTATTAGAGTTGGAAAAATCTAGTCTCAAAACTAAGTTAGAAGGTATTAATAAAAATATCTCTAATTTTAATAAAGGACGAGAAAATCTTTCTAAAATAATAGAAAATTCTCAGTCGACTACAAATAAAATGGAATTAGGATATTAGAAAATTGAAAATCCAAAGAAATCTGGAAAGTTTAAAAATAAGTTTAAAAACAAAATTAAGAAAGATATTAAGAAAACAGTTTCTAAAAATTTTAAAACTATTAAAATATGGATTCCTAAAACAAATAATAATTTAATTAGGAATAAGCATATCAAAACATTTATGGAAACTGTTCGTAAAATAAGAATTATATTTATAACGGGAATTCTGAACCCTCTTGGGTTTGGTTTCCTAAGATCAAACTCTTAGGACCCTAAAATGAAAAGTGGGTACCATCTTAATCTTTATTTTTTTGCAGGTACCACTTAAAAAGAGAGGAAAATGGATTTTAGACAGCGGTTGCTCAAAACACATGACTGGTAATAAAAGCATGCTAACAAACATAGTCTACTCAAATGGAGGATCGGTCACTTTTGGAGATAATTCAAAAGGATATATCATCGGCAAAGGCGATGTGAGCAATAACGGTATCTCTAACACACCTCTCATTACTGATGTTTTATTAGTTAAAAACTTAAAACATAATTTATTAAGCATAAGTCAATTATGTGATAAAGGTTTTAATGTATCTTTTTCAGAAAATAAATGTAATATTTTTGATAAAAATCAAAATTTAATTTTTGAAGGTTTAAGAGATAGAAATATTTATATTTTAAATATGAATATAAATTATAACACAAATATGTGTTTAGTAGCTACAGAGAATGATTTTTGGCTATGGCACAAAAGATTTTGTCATATAAATTTTAATACTATTAATAAAATAGCTAAAAATAAATTGTGAAAGGATTACCTGATATAAAATTCAAAATTGATAATATTTGTGATGCATGTCAGTTAGGAAAATTAACAAAATCCTCTTTTAAATCTAATAAAATCATATCTACGACACAACCACTTGAACTACTACATATGGACCTTTTTGGACTGACTCAAGTTCAATCTATTAATCACAATAGATATGTGTTTGTTATTGTAGATGATTTTTCAAGATATACATGGACTATTTTTATGAAATATAAAAGTGATACTTTTGAGAATTTTAAATTTTTTGTAAAAGGAATTCAAAATATAAAGAATTTAAAAGTTAAAAATATTAGAAGTGATCATGGAGGTGAATTTGAAAATGAAGTTTTCGAACATTTTTGTAACAAGAAAGGAATTAATCATAATTTCTCCTTTCCTAGAACAACACAACAAAATGGAGTTGTAGAAAGGAAAAACAGAACATTACAAGAATGAGCACGAACTCTATTAAATGGAAGCACTTTTTTTTTTGAGATCATGGGGAACCTTAAGATCATGGTATTCATTGATACTCACTTAAGTAAACCCCACGCCGTGTGTCTACCCCGCTTTTACTTATTCGTCGCACACGGATGCGTAACGTTGAAACTCCCACTGATGGTTTGGCGCTGGGATTCGAACCTGCCCGGACACAGTCCTTTTGGTCCCCATCTCCCATCTCCCAAACCAACCGAGCTACGAACGGCGGGTTAAATGGAAGCACTTTACCTAAGCATTTTTGGGTAGAAGCTGTTGCAACTGCATGTTATGTTTTGAATCGTGTTTCTATTCGATCATTAACTAAACATACTCCATATGAACTTTTAAATGGTAGAAAACCTAATATATCTTATTTCAAAGTTTTTGGTTCAAAATGTTTTATACTTAACACTAAAGATCAGCTTGGCAAATTTGATCCAAAATCCGATGAAGGAATATTCATAGGATATTTGGAAAGAAGCAAAGCTTATCAAGTTTTTAATACAAGAACTAAAGTAATCGAAGAAACTCTTCATGTTTCATTCGATGAAAGTGTCAAAATTTCTTCTAAAATTACAAATTTGGAAAATAATTCAAATAAAATTCTGACAAATAATTAAGAAGATGATGATATTATTTTTCAAAATAATAATTCTGATATTTCTATAGAAAATGAAAACATTGTTAATAATGATACTATAGTGAGATCTCCTCCAAGAATTCTTAGAGATCATCATGTTCATAATATAATTAGAGAAGTAAATTCAAATGTAAGAACAAGACATTAATTAAATCAAATGGGCCATATAGCTCTTCTCTCTAATATAGAACCTAAAAATATTAAGGAAGCCTCAACTGATGACTATTGGATTATAGCTATGCAAGAAGAGTTAAATCAATTTGAAAGAAATGAAGTTTGGGAATTAGTTCCTAGACCAAGTGATCAATCAGTCATTGGTACAAAATGGGGTTTCAAAAACAAAGCTGATGAACAAGGTAACATTACTAGAAATAAAGCTAGATTAGTAGCATAAGGTTAAAATCAAGAAGGGGGAATAGACTATAAAAAAACATTTGCTCCAGTTGCAAGACTAGAAGCTATACGTATTCTATTGGCTTTTGCATGTTTTCATAACTTTAAATTATATCAAATGGATGTTAAAAGTGCCTTTCTAAATGGATATATAAAAGAAAATGTTTTTGTTGAACAATCTCCTCTTTTTACTCATGAAAAATTTCCAGATCACGTTTATAAACTTAAAAAAGCTTTATATGGTTTAAAACAGGCACCTCGTGCTTTGTATGACCGACTTAAAAGCTATCTAATAGAATCTGGTTTTGAAATTGGAAAAGTTGATCAAACATTATTTATTAAGAAAACTGAACAAGAAATTTTAATTATACAAATATATGTTGATGATATTATATTTGGTTCAACAAATGAATAATTATGTCAGGAATTTTTGACTATCATGACAAATGAATTTGAAATGTCACATATGGGAGAACTATTATATTTTCTTGGATTGCAAATCAAGCAATTTCAAAATGGCATTTTTATTAATCAAGAAAAGTATTGTAATAATCTAATTACACGATTCGATATGGAAAACACTTCTGCCAAACCAACTCCTATGAGTACAACTATACATCTCGACAAAGATGAAAATGGTAAGAGTGTCGACCAAAAACTATATCGTAGTATGATTGGATCATTACTTTATTTAACTACTAGTCGACCTGACATTATGATGAGTGTTTGTTTATGTGCTCGATTTCAAGCAAATCCTAAAGAATCACATATGCGAGCAGTTAAACGTATAATTCGTTATCTTAGCAAAACCAGTGACTTAGGATTATTTTATCCAAAAGAATGTCCTTTTGAATTAGTATCTTATTGTGATGCTGATTTTGGAGGAAGTCGGACTGATAGAAAAAGTACAAGTGGAACTTGTCATTTCATTGGACGATCCATAGTATCTTGGTTTAGCAAGAAACAAAATTGCGTTTAACTATCGACATGTGAAGCAGAATATATATCGGCAGCTTTAGCATGTGCTCAAGTAATCTACATGCAACAAACAGTACAAGATTTGTATATAAAATTGAATAAATCTATAATATATTGTGATAACACTAGTGCAATAAATTTATCTAAAAATCCTGTCAATCACTCACGAACTAAACATATTGACATTCGTCATCATTTTCTTCGTGATAATATTGAAAAAGATATAATAAATTTAGAATTTGTAAATTCTGAAAATCAGTTAGCTGATATTTTCACTAAACCTCTCAATGAAAATTGTTTTATAAGATTAAGAAGAGAACTAGGTATAATTTCTTTAAAAGAATTATAAAATTCCAAATAATTTTTTTTATTTTTTTTGGTACTCGAACTCAGCACCTCAAGTTTGATAAGCCTATGTTTCTACCATTTAACCATTTTGCTAATTCACAACTACATATACCACAATTTCCTCCTTATATTTTTTTTGTTCTACGAAACAATTCTTGACCACAAAATCTGTGTTTTGTTTTCATCCTCTAATTCTTTCAAATCTTACGTAAATCCATCAACTTCCAACTGTTTATTCTCCTATATATATCTTAGAGTTCTGCACACTATCCTTCCATCAAATTTTATTTCAAAACATTTTTTTTATCTTCTCTCTGCCACAATGTCTTCACAAGAAAATTCAAAAGGTTCAGCTTACTCTTCTGTTGATTTTTCGACGCCTTCATCTGGTTCGACAAGCTTACCTACACCTACACCTAATCATGAACCGACCAGACCGTCAAACTATCACACTGGCCATACTCCTGAAAAAAAGAAGGCGCGACGTTTTCTGTTCTTTGGTTCTCCTCAAACAAAATAAAAAATTGATGATTTGCATCATTACCAGAGGGAATCTATAGCAATTCAGCGCGAAATGTACTATGAACAGAAAATGAATTCAAGACGCCTAAGTTTTCTGGAGCAGATTGGATGGAAATTTTGCGGGTCATCTTCATCTGCGGTTCATCAACCGACACCATCTTCCTCTCGGAATCCATGGGATAGGTCGCCACAAGCTCCACCTGTCTCTCCGAATTCATGGGAGCATGGAAATCGTTGGTCACTATTGAAACCATATGAAGAAAAGACGAAGGATGAACCAAACGACTCAAAGTCTCTATCCACTCATTCTTCGAAATGATTTTTCTTTCCTACTTTTTGTATGCATTATTTTAAAATGTCTTGAATATATTTTTTTATTGCAAAAATACTGTTAATGCTGCAAATTAGATAATTCAGTCAACTGAAATTTTCGACCAGTCGACTGAATCATAAAACAGAAAGCATTCTTTCCATATTCAGTCGACTGAAATAATATGACCAGTCGACTGAATCTGAAACAAAAAGTTTCGGGATAATGGTTCAGTCGACTGACCGTATTATACTAGTCGACTGAATAGCGATATGAGACTACTTCACATCTTTTTACCTACTTTTTTAACCCTTTAACCCACTATCTCCTTTTTTCACTCTTCACTTTTACCTTCTCACGTCAGTTTTTAAAAACCCTAACACCCAAAAATTTTAAATTTCTTTACTTCATCATTATTTCCCATGGCTCCACGTCAACCCAAGAGATCTAAACATGCCTCTACCTCATCCGCTGAGCCTATTGACACTCAAATTGCTCAATGGCTCTATGATTCTACAGCTCTCCAACAGTGGAACAAAATGAGAGAAGCACGCCTTTTTGAAGGTTCATTTGTTGTCTTTCCCGATTTTGCTCCATATAGGATTCAAGAACTAGCAAGGAGAAGCCATCTAGAGTCTCTCCTAGATCATAATCAGAATAATATCAAGATAAATCACACCTTGGTAAAACTCTTTTATGCAAATTTGAATTTAGGCCATCAAAACCCATGGAATCATGATAATTGCGTTTGGAGTTTAGTTTGCAGTCGAGAAGTTTCTCTATCATTAGATCAAATTGGTCATATTCTACAAACACCAACTGATGGCATTCAATTGGAAGAATTAAATGTACCTATAAGCGAGAGAGACGAAGTAAGTCATCGGTTCTTAGAAGATGACATGACAGAACTAAAGTCTACCGCCTTACGTCCTACAGCTAGAATTGTGCATCGAGCCTTAATGCAAATGGTTCTTCCTCGTACTGGCTCTTATGAGCTTATATATCCAAACAACTTTAGGGCGTTGTATGCTATTTGGAGAGATGTTCAAATAAATTGACCTAAGACTATTCTCGATGAATTCTTGTCTTTAAACCAAGGTCGTATGAACATTATTTATTATGGTGAATATATTATGCGGCTACTTACGAACCTCCAGGTTCCTATTCCGAAATCCGATATTTCAATTCCTAAAACTCTAAATAGTCGTGCCATAAGTCTTATGAAATTACCACCTAGACCTCTATCTATCATGTCTTTTCAAGAATGGCAAACACAACCTCATCAACAAACTTCTACTCCACAACAACAACAATCTAGAGATGACATTCGAACACCAACTCCATCCCAAAGCACTCGGGAATCCACTGATCTAATTGTTCGAAATCAAGTCATTTTGGATTCTCGCATCAAAAATCTCGATAAGAAAATTGAATTTTTTTTTGACAAAATCAAGAGCTTCTTCGGGATTTTATGGGATGCGATATCTTGTTCCTCTTCCACCACTACGGAAACTTCACACCGTGATTCGGGAAAACGCCCAGCTCCTCGATTTACTTGGTCTACGTCGGAAGAACAAACAAGTTCCGACACAAGCAGCAATGGGGGTGGTAGACAGTTTGTGGAGAGTTCTTCCAGAGGCAAAAATCCAATACAGGTGGAAGAAGAAGAGGCAGAGTCAGAATTTGATTGATATTACTGTTACTTAGTGGTAATAAGTTATCTTTATTTATTCCAAACAGTCTACTTCTATTTATTTTAATGAGCTTGTATAAGTAGCTCAAAACAATTCGATACATTACTTTTTGTGTGATTGTAATTTTGTTAGTTTAATATTATTATTATTTCCTTTTTGTCGATGACTAAGGGGGAGAAATTTGTATGACTAACCATTTCTTACAAGGATTAAATATGTCGCCATATATTAAGGGGGAGACATATAACTCCCGTTATATATTTCTTAATATATAGTATCATCTATAATAGGTTGTCATCAATCAAAAAGGGGGAGAATGTTGAATCATAAGTTTTGATTCATGACAAAGAGCACAACTCAGTAAATGAGACTATATGGGCAGGCGACAAAAAGAGAAAGAAATATGATGTTAAACCTACAAAGGGGACAAGGTTACAAAACTGAGTATAGTATATTTGTCAAAGTTTTTAGTCTTAGAATTGTTAAAATCTATCCTCAAGTAGTTCACTTAAACCAAAGTTATTTTAAGCTTTAAACTCTTTTAACATATATGAGAACTGTGCATTGACTGTCAGGTCAGTCGACTGACCAAATATGGCTAGTCGACTAAATCTGCCTAGTTGCACAGAAACTCTCTGTTTTGCACCAACTTTGAACATTCAGTTGACTGGTCGTTTTGGGTCAGTCGACTGAATTTTTTCCAACAGCTATTTTTCTGAAAAGACACTTCCATTTGCCAAGAGATACGATCTAAATTGAAGAGGTATGGATGCTTCCTTTGATCAGAACTCTTCGTGAATGGTTGCAGCTGTTTATCTACTATATAAACACATAAGATTCACTTCACAAATCACTGAATTTCACTTTATTTTCTGATCATATTCTCTACTATCTCCGCATTCTAAAAAGCAATCACAACTTACATATATTGCTTGAATCTCTGAATCAATTAACTTATTCTTCGATTCAAAGCAATATTCTCCTTTCTAAATCTTTACACACACATATATACTTGAGGAAAAGATTATAGGAAGGTTGTACTATCAAAGACAAATCAGTGTTATCAAGAACACAAAGTGTCAAACCAATTTTATTGAAACTGTTGAAGTCCTGTTCGGTTGTTCAGGCGGGTAAAGTCCTCTTTCGGTTGTTAGAGGCGGAAAAATCCTGATCGGTTGCTCAGGTGTTGTATACCTATTCCTCCGGGTTAAGTGAGGGGTTATTGTGAGAAATTCCAGAGGGAATTCTGGGACTGGACGTAGAACGGGAAGTTTGAACCAGTATAAAAACTCCTGGTGTGCTTGTTCTTATTTACTTTACTATTATTATCTGTTTTCGCATTTAGATTATAATACATTCCATATTACACGATCCTTAGTGATAACTAGCCTCACAATATTAGCTATACGACATAGTAGTCACTTTCAGAAACAAATTGTGCATCCTTCTATTATAGTGGGTGAAAAATACAAACCATGCACATTTTCATAACTCATTGGCAACTACCTTGCCGAAGTAACTTTTCCGCCCTCTATCTTGCCTTTCTTGAGTTAAACAATGTCCTCTATGTGTGTTCGTGATCTTATTACCTGCTGTTGCTATCTTCTTTTAATCGAAATCTTGGTATTTACTTTCTTTATCCGTGATTTTTCATATGGGCTTACCCTAGAACTTATAGAAATGTACATTAATACCATTTATCATTCCTTTATGGGTTCTTCTTATGGCTTGCATACATGTCAAACAAAATATTCCTAAGTTCTCACTAATATTCTTTACATTCCATAGGGATTCCTTATTGCTACTCTATGAGTAGTCATCGATATCTTCTTCGTAGCCTTATCTTTTATCCTGTCTTATTTAGGCAATCATTTCTATCTACTCCATATTTAAAATTTTGGTTTGGTCTCCGTTAATTTTTCAAAAATTAAAACTCAAATTTGTTTAAGTGTTTTAATCCTAAAACTTTTATGTTTAAATGTACAACTTAAAAAACATTTTAGCAAATTTGTAAATAACTTAGTACCTTAACTTTTAAAACGACAATTAAATTTTTAAAAGTTCTCTTCCTTTTAAAGGCCTTTTTCAACTTTTACTTCTTAAAAATTGGGATTTATACTCAAACCATTTTTTTTGAAAAGGTACTACACAGTATTTCTAAACATCCTTTATAATTTTTAAACAATAAAAACTAGAGTAGATAAGAACAACGCTCACTCTATCAGTTTCTTATCACTCATACTATCTCCACTTCCAATCCTTGGTGGAGTCTCTAATATCATGTGAGGGGGACTTTTAAAAGATACTTATACTAATTGCACAACAATGGAAAACGTACATTTTCCTTTGTTTTGCCTTTAATTTCCTATGTTGCTTCTAATTAAAGTACTATCATTAATTTTTTTTATACGATCACCTAATGCTATTTCTAATTACTAACATTATTTATACAAATTCCTAACTTTGTTTCTATTTGTATCTCATAATGTTACCACTATTTATCTTTCTCCTACCTAAACTACTCTTATTTAATGGTTCCTCTTTATTAACTTTTCTTTCAACCTACAGTCTTCTCTATTGAACCATAGCAGTGCGTTCGCTAGCTACTTTTATTTTCGAGATCTAATCTTCTTTTCCTTACTATTTACCCCATTTTAAACTTGTATCACTTCCAATTGTCCTCCCCTAAAATAAAATTTTCCAACTTATAATTTTTTTCATCTTAGAAAAATCAACGAGCTACATACACTCTACTATATTTGTTTTTCAAAAGAATTAACGTTTGTATTAAAACCCATTTATTATTATTTTTGATCCAACAAATTTTAAATTTTCTACTAAAACTTTTTATTTAATATTACATAGTTATTTATTTATTTATTTTTTCAAATTTTTTATATTTACTTACTTTTCAAAATAGGGTTTTTCTATCTTCAAATAATTCATTTGAAAACGATTTAAAATACATTATACATTTATTTTCTGAAACTTTTATATTGAAATCATTTCAAATTTTATTTTAAATTCTTTTACATGGAGTCGGACATAGAGTGGATTTTTATTCGTCCTTTTCTTTTGGACTTTTCTTCTCTTTCCAAATATTAAAATTCGGTTATCATCTTAGAGTGACTACTTCACACCTTCCTTCGGGAACTCAGTTGCTTCTTGATATCTTCAACATATGGATTCTTAATTTCCTCTTATATGGACCTCCTGTACATCATCAACCGACAATCATACGGGGATCTACAATCATTCGGCTATATGGAGCACAACTTGGGAGTCACGTACTATCCAGCTTCAGGGACCTTCCGTGTGCTGTACTCATGCTCTTATTAAGTCATCGCCTTTCCATATGGCCTATTTCCTATGGGGTAATCGAGGTAGGTGTACTTATTCAATTTCTTTTATTATTCCAACTTATAATTAACTTATCCACATTTCAGTATATGGTTGCAACTACTCTATAGTCAAAATTTATAGGATTAGATGTATATTATTTATATTTATAGGCAAAATACAAATACGTTCACTCAATGTTTCCTAATTTTTAAGATTGACTAACCTACGCTTTGATACCAAATGTAGCAACATGCACGCTGGTGGGCCTAAATTTTCACCAAGTCAAAAACCCAAGCCCCAAAAGTATGGATCATTGGTTTGGTATCTTGCATATAAAATTAATAAATGCATAGTAGAGAACTAACGATTTAACTCCCAGCATAATAGTAAAATATAATAAGTCACATAGTTACTGACCAAGATTTGACACTTCATATGTCTAGTGTCCTTATCAGTGTCGAGCATGCCAAAGGAACCTGTCCGTCTAAGCTATCTTGTAGTTATAATGAGGAGTGGGTGAGAACAACGTTTTGGTGACAAGAACATTATACACTTTATAAATAACACCAGTTTATGCCGATTGTCTTCTATCTCTTGTTATGTATTTTCATTTTCAATTAGTCATCTTGACTTAACATATAGGTACGTTACGTCGCATCTACCCGTAGTAGACTATAACTACGTATATATATAAATATAAGTACTATGGTTCCCCATTATACCTAGATACTATCCCCACTAGTATCTCTACATCAGCACCCGTCATGATCCATCACCATCACTGTATCAGGATCTCATCGTCGCGCATAACAAGGAACTCCCGTTGTGCCTATTAATGGCTTATAGTAATTTAGCCATACTCTAACTTGCATTTTTAAGGATTTTCTTGTGTGCTTCCTAGTTGTAGACTCAGCTCTACGAACTATAAATATGGTGGATTCAGCCCCACCGACTATGGACTCAGCTCCCCGGACTACCCAATGCATGATTTGAAAGACCTCCTTAGTAGGGTTAACTAGCCTTACCTCATAACAAACAAACTAGTAAAAAACGTGGCGACGCATGACCCAACGTAGTCCGTACACTAGTAAGCAGTGTAGCCAGTTAAGTGTAACCCCCGTCTTTCCCATTGACCGTTAAGGACAGATAATGTTTTCGCCCTATGTATAGCCATACTCTTTTAATTGGTACCAACACATGTTGACATAGTGCCGCTCTAAGTTAGATTGCCTATTACAATCAAGGCAATACCCCCTCCTTTCCTATTATTGAAGTAGACTCCTCTATCTACTATGGTATTCCTCATCTATACGTAAGCATATACTCTCCACGGGTCTTATGGTTGGATATGTCTCACATTATATGACGTACACACAACTGTTGGTAGCCCCTTGTGGTAGGCATACTTCTATTATGTAACACTACTGACCTCACATTCCAACCCATACTAATGACTAATGCCATCCTTTTTATAAAATCGTTTATTAACTTCAATAGTTCACACTGTCATAAACGTCCACTTGAGGCTATGTATATATACCATACACATACATACATACATACACACAGATATATATATATATATATATATATATATATATATATCCGTGTGTGTGTGTGTGTTAATTCATCTTTTCTTAATCATTTTGCCTCTACAATTTTATATTGACCATATGTCCTTACTTCATAATGCATTTATATCTTGCTTACCTTAGAATTATTGACTGCTTTCTTTTTCAAAGATTTATAATGTCTTTTCTATCCCTTTACCCCCTTTCACCATTTCCTATTTCTATTTTCTTTTTACCCTTTTTTGTTCTTGCCTATGCTTACATTTCTTTTTATTTAATTTCCACCTTTATTGGTATTGCACATCTTTTCTTTTAGAATGTTCTTACCACGTTTATGATTTATGTCCCTTTATTTAACACTTTGGGATTTTCTGCATTTTAATGCATTGGAATTACGTCTCTACTATGGAAATATTGACGCTGTAAATTTCTATATCTTATCCAAATAGAAAAGTTTGTTTGGTGTTCGGAATTACAAAAAATATCTTTTCATAGTTATTGAAATAGATGGTACAAAATACGACAAGTATCCATATTTTATACATCTCTTTCATTTTAGGTGCATTCTTTGTCATTACAAATAACGCTCTTTTATTTATTTTAGATGATAATGTATAGGAATTCACGTTGTAACATCCTAAATTCCAACGAATTAAAATACCACTTAAATCCATTAAACTTACTTTGATTTTTTATTTTACATTCTTTTTATCCATTTAAATATAAATTTGGAATTATTCTATCAAACATAAATTCATGGTTTACTATTTTCAATTATAAATTTAGGGACTACTAATATCCAAAATTTTCCAGGTTTGCATTCATATAACATATATAGATATCAAGTTAAAAATTGTAGTATATGTAAGTAGGGTTATTAATTTCATTTCATGTGTATAGATTTAATCTACAACTCCAATTTAACATTTCGGGCATATAGGAATAGATCTACAATGATACAATTCTAGTATTATACAAAAGCATATAATTATTCCCACTCGGATTTTTAGCTTTCCAAATCTCCAGATCTAATCCTAGTTATTCCACTTTACTCTCTCTTCTCCCTATTTGGATTTGTACACCACAAGTGTAGGTAGATTTATTAGGGATCTAGATTAGAAAAGTGATTTGGAATTTGATTTGTATTTTAGATTCAGATTTACAATTTACCTTGACTTTGGTGATTTGATTTGAACCTATTCTTTTTCTCTGTCATCTTTTATAATTCTCTAATTGTGTATTTGATTTGAACCTATTCTTTTTCTCTGTCATCTTCTATAATTCTCTAATTGTGTATACATATAAATTGAACTATTTTAGGAATTTAGAACCTTGGAGGAGAAGAGAAAATGGCAGAGCTTCCACGCCCATTAGAAAATACGAGTTTGGAAGTGAGGGTCTAGGTCTATATTTATAGAGGTTCAAATCAATGCCAGCCATTAGATTAAAATGTATTCAATCCGGGTCAGGCCATGTCGAAATTGTTAATTTGACAGGTCGATCAGTCGACCGTCGACCCATACTGGTCGATCTCCAACGGTCGACCAGAGCAACCTTGGGGTCAACCGATTATGTGTATTAATGATAATTATTTTGCCATGTTAAATCTATTATATTTATTTCCGTTTTTCTTTCTTTTGAGACCATTTGTTTCCATACACACACACACTCTCTCTGATTTAATTTAACGTTAACATTTCTTAATGCCTAATATCCCATTAACATTAGTAATTTATGTTAATTAACTTTTGTTACCACAATTAAATATATAATTATTTCTGATTCAAAAACTTCAGAAGTTAATAACTTTTTCGTTTGAACTCCGATAGGAAAACTTTATATATGAAAATTGATCTGAAAATCATCATGAACCCAATGGTATAAGTTTCATAGCCAAATTTTAAAGTTTATAAAAATTCTATTTTTTCAGCATTGTTATTTATTTATTATTATTATTTTCAATTAATTGTCGTAAAATCATGAGGTGTTACAACATGTCAGGGCTCGTTTTCTAGCATGAGTAGGCTATCTACTCAAAGTGCACCCATTCATCGTGCCAAGGACATGAGACATACATCACCTTGACTGAATCACAAATGATTGCCCCCATCAATGAATAGAACCCAATTGGTCTTCACACATAGACATCTATTGGATTCTCTACATTATCCCCACTGGACTTAATCATAGTAAACACTGAATTTAAATCATTCCTGACCGTGTTCGTATCTTAAGCTTTCAATATAAAATGGAATCTCTTTGACATTTAGGACGCCTTTCCACTGTAGCGGGCCCTTCTATGCCTCCACCATCAGGTTCTTCTTTTGCCCTAGCTTCTACTTCAACTCCATCTAGGGGTAGGCAACCTCGACGCGAACCCAAACAGAATATGCAGATTGCTCCATTTGTAGCTATAAGTAAGCCTCACGCTGATATCGCTCATGGTGCCATTCTCCCTGGTGTGGTCATCCTCGATAATTCCTCGAATTCTCCAGCCTCGAGGTTAATAGCTCTGGATGTCAAAATGACCTATGAACATCATGCCACCCCCTTAGAAGAAAACCTAGCTCCCTTACTACATAATTGAGTTCACAATCCCCCAGAGGGTTACACTACTTGTAACTGCTATATTTGTCTTTCTAGAGTAGTCCCGCTATTCAACCATCTCTTAAGGTTGACACTTCACAGACTAGCTCCAAATCAATTGCACCTAAATAAATATGGCCAATCTTCTCCTTTCAGGTGCCACGGGACAATCTCTTTATGAAGGTCTTGGAAGGAAATCCGGCTACTTTAGCCAAAGACAATCTAGCTCCCCATAATACCGTTATGAAACTAAGGAATAGAGAGGAAGGAGGAAAGAAAGAGAAAGAAAAGAGGACAAGGAAAGAGAGTCGCTTCTAGATGACTAGGCCTCCATAGATCATTCTAGTTTAAAGAGGCGGTCAGGCTCTCCCTCATGCGAGTGTTATACTCTCCTATCTGCCACCAATTTCCAGTGTTCCAACTACCCTTATTCATGTGCCTCCTCAACAACAAGCTTTAGTCTCTACACCTCATAAATCCAAATCTGCCACTTGAACTTTCTATTCTAGCACGTCTTCTCTTCTCCAATGGCATGACAAAGCAACTCTTTCGCAAGCTCCTTTAACTCAAGCAGTCTTTGGTCCAGCCTATGCTAATAGCCCAAATTTTAAAGGGATGCAACGAGGTTTCCCAAATCTTTACTTCATCGGGGTCAAATTTAAATATCACTTGAAGACTATCATTACAAATGCTAAAAGTCATGCGGTGGTTTCCATCAATGTTGTTATCAGCCAATATCATATATGGAAAGGTTGGCTTATGCTATGTCAGAGACAAATAAGGCCCCAAGTCCTTCCTCAATAGGCCGAGTCAGAGAAAAAGGATAATGAAAGAATTCTCTAAACTTATATCCAAGAACTCTATAAAACCGAGAAGGCGGTGAAAGAGAGAGTATAGCTATGGAGGAGCTCGACAAAAAGCATCAGAAAGATCTTAAGGCCATGAAGGTCAAATTAGTCATGATGGAGGAGCAAATGAAGGACGTATATGCAAAGAGCGATGAAATCGCCAAATCCAAAGCCACGATCTAATATATGGTTGACAATAAAGTGCCCTTCACTGTGTATTCAAAGGCCGAGGTGGCTAAATAAAAGAAGAAGCAAGAGGAAGCCCTGACCCATGTTGAAGCACGTCATTTTGAAGTTATTCAAGCTAGGGAGGAAAAGAGGGCCCATGTAGGCATAGTAAAAGAAGTAGAAACTCAAACCACCATAGCCAAGAATGAAAAGGATGAGCTAAGAAAGAATATCGAGACCATCTTGGTGAGGTTCTACACTAATGTGATTAGATTCAAAGGCCTCTAGTGGCTCGAAGAAAAATATCCCTTAGCGCACTCTTGGTTAAGATGAAATATTAAAGAAGGAATTTGAATCCAGCGGTCAAGTAAACGAAGAGAAATTAAAAGTCAAACAGCTCGATAAAGAATATCTTTAGGCCCTAGAAAAGGGTTATGCAGAAAGGACATTAGATGCTTCCACCTCTGCCTAGGTACGCCGTCGAGTCCAGCTCTAAGGACTTGGCAATAGACACTACTCTTATCTCTAAAGAGCCTTGAACGGATGATGCTACTCTTAAAGTGGACAACTCCATGGCCATTACCCCTAACACATCTGGGCTATTCGTACCCGTCTTTGATGCTTTTACCTCTGTTTCCACAACATCTACTGCTCCTTTGGCTTCAAAGTCCGAGGGGTACAACATCGAGGATCCTGGCTTCGTCACCTCCAACTATCCCCATACGTCCACTCATGTCTCTAATTCATGAGGATGGGCGGTCGAAGGTTCTTTACATATCCTGATAGCGACTCCAGGAGGTTTATCTCTAACCTTATATATCATCAAAAAGCTTCAGATGTCTTCTAAAGACATTTCTAACCTTCTAGTCTCTATTTTCCATCTTACAAGCTAGCCTGCTATTGGAGCACTCTTGGCCTCGACTCCAACTAAGGTTCTTATAGTGATTGCACTTGCCACTACATCAGTTGTCATCTCAACACCTTTTCCAATCGCCACCTCCTTCACCGGGTCTGCCCATGGTCCTAATACTGAAAAGATCGAAGCTCTAAGGGAGATGGTATTGAACAAAACTGATGCAACAAATGACAATGACAAGGAGGTTCTCATCACCAAAGACACCAAAGAGATGGGGCCTGGGCCTTCCTTAGCATCAATCAAGGTCATCGAGTTCATAAACCAAAAGGTGTTAAACTTGAATTGGGAACGAAAAATATTCCTCTTCTGCCGTTGATTTCTCTGTCGATCTTTCCATCTCGTGTCTTCCTCCTTTCATTCTTAATTGATTGGAAAATCTCTTAAATCCCCTACGGGACTTGACAAAGACTATGATTGGAACTTGACCTAGAAAACCAATTTGGATCGTCAGATACTCTTAAGAATGAAAGGAGGAGGCTCGTGCTATCAAAGAAAGAACACAAGAAAGCCAAGAGGGGTAGCATGAAAAATGATCCATGCTGCACCTTTCGAAGATAGATTCTTTTTGTCTTTTTATTTTTTGTTCTTTTGGATTTTCTATACATTGGCCGATATAGTGCAGGTACGACCCCCGATCTTTTTGTACTCAACGATGATGATGCAAATAAAAGTTGTTTTCTATTCAACTCTTTCATATTATTGCATCTTACTTTCATGCTTACGTACTTGCCTGCAAGTATATAATTATTTATAATGTAATCATTTATATATCATAACCTGCATGTGTCTGCAATTTGCACAATGCCTTTATTAACTATAACTCTTTATTAACTATAACTCTGTACACGTAAATAAATTTATGTGATTGCCCATTGTTGCTTTATTACTTAGCTATGCTTATTATCTGTCAAACATTTCTCGATTAACAAAACAAAACTATATATCATCGATCAACATTGTTTATTATTTGTCGAGCATATCTCATCGGCATAAAAAAAGTTGTGGTTCATCATTGCCGTCGAGATTACATGACATATGTTCATTTTCCCACACAAGTGCTAGTAAAACTTAGTGTCGGACATACAACGTTCAATTATACATTAATTCCTATCTCTAGGTATTGGCATCTTTAATTGTAATAACCTGCACCTCTGGACACACTGGTCCAAAGCCTAAAATGGCTTCTGAACCGAGTCATGCAATGAAGTATAGATTGTTTGGTTTTCCAAGTTACATAATTCAAATAAAATATAAATTTTTAAACATTCTACACTTTCAGATCTCATAGCGTAGGAAAATAAATATAAATACCGAAAATAACCTATTCAGATAGTAGTCTCAGTATAAATGTGATCCATACAGTAACTGAGAAATAATGTCTCTAAATGATAATACAATAAGAGTCGGAACGATAGATACAATATAATATAAAGTACATAGGGAGTAACTATAAATAAATGTAGCTCTAGAGTGCCAAGTCACCTCCTCCAAACACCATATCCTGGCCACTTCACCTACTAGCATGTCCTTCTGTAATATATATAAAAAGGTGGAAATGGATTATATAAGGTTTGGTGAGTGAAATATATTACAAGTGGTATGGTGTTGGCAAGTAATTAAATTGCATGTATAATCTACATAACCCAAAGGTGTTCATTTGTGTTTGTGTACTAGGTATAAGAAGTTATCAATTTACGTGCTATGAGGAAACCATCCCTAATATGCCTAGATCAAATAAAACTCTATGGAATTTCCAACCCAAGGTTGGATATATAACAACTAAACAACCCTTTGAATATCCCTAGTATATGACCTTGAAAATAAACCGCCTAACCATACATTGAGTTAACCTTCTCAATGGTAAACTGCTTCAACCCACGCTGAGCATACATCGCAATGCCTATGCGCTAAGCATATAACCCCGATGATTTATGGCCTACCAAAGCATTCATGTAACCTTCTCAATGGTAAACATGTCCTACGCTCTATATCATTCAATCTAAAGCTAAAGAGGTCATCTAATAATATGAATCTTCCTTAGGTCAGTCCGCCTTACCCAGTGGTACAACCCTACTATTGCAGATGTCTCTGTCATCCTTCCCCACCATCCAGCATGTTAAAACATGCAGCCAAGTGTGCTATAGTAATGATAGGAGCATCTAGTTGCGATACAATTGTATTCTTGTTGAGTGTCACGTTATGTACACCATGAAGTGTGAATTTAGGTATGTCCCTAAGTATGGAACCAATCCCGCTTGTTGCATAGCTCTACACGGCTACGTGAACTCCCGAAAGTCAAAAAAGTAGGAACAAGTTTCTATGATCCATCATACTTGGTCTGCACTAGGTCTAGTTCAACCTGGGCTTGCTTCATCCATTCAGATGTCTGAAAGGTATGTTCAGATGTTCGACCCTAGTTTAGACATCTGGATTTTGATCCAGACTTCTAATTACATGGTAAAACCAGCTATAGGAATTTAGAGTCTGACCTTATGTTCAGACCTTGGAATTTGATTCTAGACATCTAAATATAAATTCAGACGTTTGAATCGTGTCAGATTTGAACCGTTTCCTTTTTGTTTCACTTTATAAAAGAATCTAGACATATGGTTACTTATCCAGATGTCTGGCCTGGGTATAATTCATCATTTTTGATGCTTTATTTCACTTCTTCTTCTTCAATTTGTTAATATTTGTTACAGATTTATGTATAGCCGAAAAGTTAATTTTTTAACAAGTATTTCAAATGCAAGTTCAGTCTTATTTCAATTTGATTCATGTAGTTTATCTATTAGATTATATACATATATTCTTTCATTTATCAATGCATTCAAGCCTATTCGAAAATGATATAATCAAATCTAGGTGATTTAAGGAATTATACATTGATCTACTTTTGTTAATTCATTTTTATTACATAACCAAGATCGACAATTTTAGAGCTGAATTCCACTAGTTTACTCCACCCTCATGTTTCAATAGTTATATTACTAAATTATCACCTGGGGTTTTTCCGACCAATTATGTCCATATAGATTTTTAATAGAAATTATCAATTAAAATTCAAAAACCAAAATTTTAATTTTTGGTAGATGTATAAAAGAATTTAACTACATGTTTTACATCATAACATTATAATATATCCACTCACTACTTCCCCCTTTTCTTTATTCTTAGATAATCCTCCTTTCTAGGTCTACATGCCTTGATTTGTTTTCCCTACTCTCTCTCTCTCTCTCTTTCTCTTTTGGTGTTATTCTCTCATTTTCTTTTGATTTGATATTTTTTTTATTTATAAATTGGAGAAGAGATTAGAAGAATATTGTGTTTGGATTAAGAAGATTGAAGGAGGAAGAAGGAAATTAGAGTTTCTTAGCGGTGGCTAGGGTTTCTAGTGAAGAGGGGTGAGGGTTTGGTCTTTCTTATAGTTTACGATTAGGATTATTAGGCCTAATCCCAAAATCACTTATTACAGAAATGCTACTGGATCTAGTTTTCGTCAATTCCGACCCTTTATTATCAAATTCAGCAAGTTATATATGTTTTCTGACTGTAAATGGCATTTCGAACGCAGCGGAATAGGTTCGAAGCATAATTTCAAAATTTGTAAATGTTAGCACTAAAATGGTCACTAACACCCAAGAAAAGATTTGTGTAGAGAGATTAATGAAGATAGTAAATTAAAACAGAGGAATATATGCAAAACTAGCTGTAGAAACAAGAACACTGGAATTATAGTGGTTCGGCGTAACTGCCTACGTCTACTGTTAATGTAATTTTTATTGCTTTTCTCAAAGACTTGAATACAGATACAATCCGTAAACAAATAACTCGAACACAATTTTGAAAAAAGAAGCGAGTACTAAAAATGGTAGAGTATCCCTGGAGTTCTCCAAAAAAGGACCCTTTCACTACAACCCTGCCCCTCTATTTATAGGCGAAAATAGGCTGGCTCACCAGCGTAGGCCCATGACCAAGATGACTTGGCCCAAATATGGTAATCTCAAGTTGGCCGGTCCAGGTGTACCGATTGACTCCCGGCCGACCGAGAAATGCCGAACAAGTATGGCTGGTCGGCGGTCATTTAGCAAATGACCCGAAGCAAGCTTTCAAAGGACTCAGAGCAACTTGTAGTGGATCTCGCAGTATAACAATGCCGAACTCCTCACATCGCAGTTGACTCCAAGAGTGGGCCAACTCCCTCACCTTGCACCGAACCAGATACATCGAACACTCATGCCAAACCACTCCTGACCGAACGAAAATAGCCTCCCAACCACGACCGAACGATGCCTGCTAGCTCGTCCAGGTCGAACGACATTTGCTAGACCATCCAGACCGAACCACTTTGAACAAAACTTTCCGAGTCCGAACGAGGAATGCCGAGCCACTCTTCCCTGAGCATCTTGACAGAACTGTCTTGACTATCCTTCCTCGACCGAGTGATGAATTTCTCCTCTAGGCCGAGCGACGCACAACCGACCCACTGGGTCTGAACCACTCTGTCATGCTCATCTTGGCCGACCCACTCTGTGCCGAGCGACTAGGGCCGAACCAGACTTGAATCTCACCAGCCTCCTATACTTCCAAACCATTCTTAGTTTAAGTCAGTTCAACCACGAACCATAAACTCTGCGACTATCGCCATGTAGCCGAGCCAAAGTGTCGGGTAACATTTGCCCCCCAAAGCGCGTCGTGTGAACCAACACGACGTGCTTTGAACTAACAACCAGTCCTTGTTTTCAGGAGTTAGCTTATCTAGAATGACAATCATCTATTGTTTAAATCCTATTTTAACTTTCCAAAATCTGAATGTATATAACCTTTCGAAGGTTGAATCACGCTGGGTTTCTCAAAACTATGCTTCTCCGCCTATCAGGTGAAATTCAACTTCTCATTGCACTACCATCTTGAATTATTGTTACATGTATAGACATACTCACACTTCATCTTAACATCATTTTCATTTACTTGTTATCTTACTTATTATTATTATTATTATATTTTCTATTATATCCTATTTTATCATGGTTCGGTCGACATACAAACGCCGATCCACTCGATCTTTTCACTCACTACTGCTCGGCTTGCTTGCTCACCGACCCGTCGAGGTACTCTGACCGGTTCCACTGGTTAAGGCACGTTCGCCTCCCTCTCCCAATGTATAAAAGCCTACACTCTTGTTCTTTCTTCTCACTTCCATTTTTTCACAAGTCCCCTAACTTGTTTTCCTCCCGAGCCACGCCCATCAATCGACCCTTCTTCCTTTCAGTGCCAATCAATCCATTTTGAAACTCCATTCTCAAGCGAGCTTAACCACACTTCATCTTGAACCCAACAACTTTCATCGGCCTTAATTATTCGCACATAGGTATGAGCCTTTCACTCGATTTATTTTCCTAAATGTGGAGTCTCATGAGTTCTCAAGTAGGAGTTAGGCTAGGAATCTGGTTTGATCTCGATGGAGTTAGGGTAAGTTGCCAGGAGGAACGGGTATAGCCTCGATTTCGAAGTCGGGGACATGGGAAAGAAGAAGGTTTGGTGATTCATGAGGGTTGGTGTTTAATTCGTGGAATTCTGCTCATCATCCGGTCGAGGGAGGACGGTCGGTAGCCCACTGTAGTAGTGTTGAATTCTTTCGAGAACTTAGTAATAAAGTAGGTCGAAACTCTGAGAATGAGCGGCTCGACATATGCTAGGCTGAGGCCGTTCAATGACTTTAAGGTGAGCGGGTCGGTAAAAGCGAATTGCAGCCATTCGACGAAGGAAGTAACAACTCCGGGTCGGTATTTTGAGTGGAAGTCTGTTGGTTGGTAAATCTCTTGTGGGAGTAGTGCTAGAGAGAGTGTCATTCGGCCTAGAATGAGAGAGTGTCATTCGGCCTGGAATGAGAGAGTGTCGTTCGGCCTGGAATGGGAGAGTGGGTCAGTCAAGATGTGTTTAGGAATGTGGCTGTTCGGTGCTAAGTGTGTTGCAATGAATCAACATGAATCTAGGGTAGTGGGTCGGCATTGGTAATCAGAAGTGTTTTAACCCGAACATAAGAGACATTTGATTAATCTACCTCTACAACCAATCTTAAACAAATCGGAAAACGCATGAAAATCAACAAAGCATACAAGCCCAAGAGACTAACTTGAACTAACTCCCTCAGAACTTGAACTATCTTAAACGTAAACTTAACTCAACAAACGCGAACGACAACCATCACACTCTACGATGCCAATGTTCGACTCCAAAACCACTACCGTCAACCATATAACAAACTGTAGGAGACGGTCAGCGATGACGGTCTCCGAGGACAATAACTTAAAGTTCTATCATACCACACTTGTGTTTAAAACTTTAACTTTTCCGGCACTCACGTTTAAGTCGTAGCACTAGTTCACACACAACATGAGGGGATGTATTATCATCGTTATATCTGATATCGGTTGTCTTTCAAGTATAGTTCAAATAGGTATCTACCCATTTTCAACGCTCGATGAAGATGTCCAAAAGATCGAGCTCTACTACAGTTTCTGACAAGCCTGAGCCAAGTTCTCTACAGGAGGTAGTAGGAACTTCGAATCCACCAAAAACTTCTACACATGGTATTCCGGATCCATCTGCAGTAGTTATAGGCCCAGCTCCTGATGTTATAGACAGAGTCGTTATTCTGGATAATCCAATTGATTCGCAAGTTTCAAAAATTGGTGAAGCCGCTCTTCGTCGGTTATGTACAATTCACGGAATCCCTTTCGACGATGTTTTAGTTCCATCGGGGCAAGATCGGCCTCACCTGCCCTCAGCTGGTTATACAGCGTGCAATAAATTCATGTGCTGGGTCGGTAGTGTGCCACCTTTCAACTCCTTTCTTCGTGAAGTGTTACAGTATATCGGGATCTCCCCGGCACAGCTACATCTGAATAGTCACGCGTTCATCTATGGCACTTGTATTCTCTTCATGAGCATCTTATTCAGGCTCCCCACTCCCGGTGATATCTGCTACATTTATCGCTTCAAAAGACGGTCTGACAGTCCATCCTTCATATTCCTTGAGCCACAGTCCAAGTGTCAGATCCTGATGGGGGCATGGAGTAAATTCTCCTAATATAAGTAGGAATGGTTTTACGTGCGCTGCCCCTGGCTTTGCGAGAAGATGGCTGGAAGGGAGTAAGTTCCATTTTCGGACAAATATTTGTCTAAGGCAAGAAGTGTATTCTTTCTAAACTTCTTTCGACTTTTACAGGTATCAACCCACGTCCCGAAGGCACTGGGTATTCTGAGGCCGTCGAGGCCATTCGAGCTATTCCTGTGGAAGACCGAGAGATCAAATCCGTTATTTCCAACGAATCGCTTTTAAAGTTTGGATTGTTGGTGGAAGGTCGTCGAACTAGTCTCCCAACTGGCGCTGATACAACCGGATCCACTACGGAAAAAGGCAAAGGGAAAGCTGGGCCTTCGATGCCCTCTACAGGAGGAACCCCCGATATATCCGAGGAAGGTGAAATAAAGGAGGCCGAGGTGACAAAAACGACCGATGAGAACTTTGGTTCCGATATCGAACCAATAACTGACGCTCCTGGCATCGCCAAATCGCTTCCCCTTCGAAGAAGTAAAAAAGCTTAGCCTATAATCTGAAAAAGAAAACAGTAAGCAGGACTTCTAAAGTTACAATCACTCCGGTTGAGAAAAAGTCGTCTCCCCAACATCCAAAGGGTTCGTTAAAAGGTCTTTCAGACCTGACCATCCCTGATGGCTTACTGAATTACGGTTTCAACGACCCAGGAGATATGGGACTTAATTCGCCCACGAGAGGCGATGTAGGCGATCTGGCTTGTCAACATGGAGAGAACCCCAATAAGTAAAGCAAAAGAAACTGGTTCATCGGGGGAAACACTAGGACACACACGAACACTCACACTTCACCCTACACTTAAATTTTAGCCATTATATTATCCTCGCTAACTCATCCTCACTTGATTTCTAAGCAGGTGATATGGGGCACACTCATGGATTTGACCGCCTTCGCGGGTCCTCTATCTTCCACCACTCCAGTCGAGATTCGGGATCAGGTAGACGCCGAGAAAGAGATGACGGCGGCGATAGGGACTACCGTCCCATAGACTCGTCTTCTTCACGAAGAAAAACGTACAGCCATTCTTCATACCCGAAAGATCCTCCCCCTCACTCAGAGCACAGTAGGGAAAAATCCTCTTAGAAGGGATCTCAATCTGAAGCTCCCTACGACCAACACTCTGGCTCGTCCAGCACAAAGCAATCTCGTGTGCCTCATAAAAAGCCTATGGCTCCGGCCAGGCATACTCCTCCAATTTCTGCACATGATCAGTCGATTGTCGAAAGATTAGCCGAGCTTAAAGCCACATTTCCGAAGATATGCTTCGACGGACTGAAATTTCTTCCTGTGATTCACCCAATTCCAGGGCATGTCAAACAAAGCGCCATCGCTGCAATAACGATGTCTATGTCCAACACGATGCGTTTGTTCATTTGGAAGAAAAAGTTTCAGAAGTTTCTATGGAACGTCAGCATGAAATCGATTGCCTGAAACTTGAAGTCATTCATGATAAAGATATTATTAAAGTCCAGGACGAAGAGCTTTCCTCGTACAAATCTCAACTGGAGACCGCTCAGCAAAACACCAAAGATACAGCTGTGGCAGTCAGCCATTTGGAAGCCACTCACAAAAAGGAAATCGATGAGGCAGTTCAACGTAGTGGTGCTCTAGCCTTAGAAAAAGATTCCATCCAAAAAGAAAAGGATGTCCTCGCTCGATGAGTTAAAGAACTGGAGTAGCTGCTGCTTAAAGAAAAAGAAGAGAAAACCGCTGCACAGGAAGAGTCGCAACGATATTGCGAGGAAATCGTCACAACACGGCTCTTAAAAATGAAGCTCGACGAGGAACTTTCTAAAGCCGAAGCGTTAAAGGATGCAGCCCGTGAAGAGGGCAAAAGAATGGCATTGACAGAAATTGATTCTCGCCTTGAGGCAGCTGCTGAAGCCGGGAGAGAAGAAATTAAATGCTTATTCGATCCGCTTATTGCTGAATACAACGCTCGAGTTATCATGCATCAAGATCTATCATTTCTGGGTGAGGGTTACCTCGAATCGTTAGCCGAAGCATGGATACTCTACTAAAAATTAAGCGAGTGGAGCTGGGCACCGAAGAGATTGATGAGTATTCTCTTATGAACGAAGTGCTTCGAGGAAACGAGCCTTCCGACTTATCCGCGGCCAAAGCCCTTTACAGATGAGATTCCTCCTCATTGAAAGGGAAGGACGACGCTACTAGCCCATCCGGGACTGAGTCTCCATTTCCTCCTATCGCCCAGCCGGCTGGTTGCTCATCATTCGATCCTTTCGAGCAGCATGTTGGCTATGACCCAGAGAAACCCGAGCTTGATGTTCACGTTCTTTCCCCTATTCCAGAGGGCGAGACTCCTAAAACAACTGAGAGTCAACCGGAAGCCGGTATGTAATTTTTCTTTCCAGGATTGAATGGACCGTCACTTTTGATGAACGCCATTCTGATCCTGAACCAACTCCAAGGAGCGATGTCGCCACGGAGAAGGAATAAAAAAAGCGGAAGAGCTTCACACTGGGGATACTCCCGGATCCGATGCCCAAGTAATCGGAGCACTCGATGAGGACAAGACCGAGGATCCCTCGCCTGCGGACGAACATGACGAGGTTGAAATCACGGGCTCTTCCGAACCTACTTCAAAACGTAGCATGGGGGAACGAATCGCGGAGGAGGAGAAAAAGAAGGCCGAAATTAAGATTGAACCTCAGGTGATGGAACTCGATAATCCTTTAAATAGGCCCTTGAAGATAATCCACCCCAGGGGGAACACACCTCTGGATGTCCCTCCCCCTGCCCCGGATACCGCCTCGCTAGGAAGAAGAGGGTCTAAGAAGAAGCGCTTGGCTGAGGAGTCTTCGGAGAAACCAAAGAAAGAGAAGAAATCAAAGAAGTAGTTATCTTCTCGTCATACCTCGCTCCGCCTAAGTCATGTAGTTGTTTATATTTACTTTTATAGTCGTTGTGAACAGACTTTTTTCTCCGGGTTTAGGAGAAGTTGTAATGGAACTGAATCTTCGATTAGTAAATAAATAAAATTTTGTTTCTTTGTTTTCGATGATTTTCGTTATTTAGCTTATCATCCAACTAGTACTTGACGTTCAAAGTTTTATGGGTCATGTAAGCACCTGTTCGCTTCCACATTACTTGGAGATTTTTGAATTGCTTATATTTTAGTCCGCACTTCGGGGACTTAGAGATTCTATGAATCGTTTGTACGCTAGTCCGCACTTCGGGGACTTAGAGTACTCTAGCCCGCGCTCCGGGGACTTAGAGATTTTTAAGTCGTTTACACTCTAGTCCGCACTCCGGGGACTCAGAGTACTCTAATCCGCGCTCTGGGAGTTAGAGATTTTTGAATCGTTTATACTCTAGTCCGCACTCCGGGGACTCAGAGTACTCTAATCTGCGCTCCGGGAAGTTAGAGATTTTTGAATCGTTTATACTTTAGTCCGCACTACGGGGACTCAGAGTACTCTAATCCACGCTCCGGGGGCTTAGAGATTTTTGAATCGTTTATACTCTAGTCCGCGCTCCGGGGACTCAGAGTACTCTAATCCACGCTCTGGGGACTTAGAGATTTTTGAATCGTTTATACTCTAGTCCGCACTCCGGGGACTCAGAGTACTCTAATCCGCGCTCCGGGGAGTTAGAGATTTTTGAATCGTTTATACTCTGGTCCACACTCCGGGGACTCAGAGTATTATAGTCCGTGCTTCGGGGACTTAGAGATTTTTAAGTCGTTTATACTCTAGTCCACACTCCGGGGACTTAGAGATTTTTGAATTGTTTATACTCTAGTCCGCACTCCGGGGACTCAGAGTACTCTAGTCCGCGCTCTGGGGACTTAGAGATTTTTAAGTCGTTTATACTCTAGTCCGCACTCCGGGGACTCAAAGTACTCTAGCCCACGCTCCGGGGACTTAGAGATCTTTAAGTCATTTGACTTTTAATTTTGTGTGTGCGTTCATACGCCGGACAGAATAATGTAATTTAATTTTTTGCCATGAAATTATGACACACGGAACATCAACAGTTCATAGAAAATCGGCTTCAAGCCTTTATTGATCATAACAAATAGGAACAAACTGAGTTGTCTTATTACATGCCGAAAACAAAGAACAACAAAAGAAACATATACTGGAAAAAATTGCTACTAAAGTGCTATAGAAATAGGCTAAGTGTAATAACGACGCAAATGCTCGCTATTCCATGCTCTGGGGAGTGTCAAGCCATCGACTGTCGCTAGCTTGAAGGTTCCTTCTCCAAGCTTCTGTTCGATGACGTATGGACCTTCCCATGTTGGATTCATATGTGATGGGATCGGAAAAACTCATTTCAAAACGAGATCATCCACATCAAAGATTCTCGGTCAAACTTTTTCATTATAATATTGAGTGACTCGGTGCCTATATGCAGCCGCCCTCAAATCAGCCTCTTCACGTTTTTCATCGACAAAATCCTGTGATTCTAGTAAGATATCCTGTTTCGTCTTAGGATCGTAATGAGTCACCCGGTGAGAGGGAACTCCAAGTTCCACGGGTATAACAACTTCAGTGCCGTATGCCAAGGTGAATGGAGTGTGGCTAGTCGCGGACTTGTCAGTAGTCCGGTAAGCCCAGAGTGCTGTCGGAAGCTCATCCACCCATTTGCCTCTAGCCTTCTCCCAACGTTTTTTCAATATGGACTTGATTATTTTGTTTACGGCTTCAACTTGTCCATTGGCTTTAGGGTGAGCGACTGTCGCAAACATTTTCTCAATGCAATATTTTTGGCAGAATTCTTTGAACTCCCTACTCTCAAACTGAGTTCCGTTGTCCGTAATGATAGTTCGTGGGAGGCCAAAATGGCATATGATGTTTCACACAACGAAATTAATGACCTTTTTGGTGGTGATCGTAGCTAAGGATTCTGCTTCCCCCATTTGGTAAAGTAATCGACCGCAACAATTGCGTATTTTGCACCACATTTGGAGATTGGCAAGGAGCCGATTATATCGATCCCCCATATTGGAAATGGCCAGGGACTAACCATTTGTGTGAGTTCCGTCGGCGGAGCTCTCGAAATCTTTGCATACTTTTGACATTTGTCGCATCTTCTCACATAGTCTGCGGCGTCTCGATTCACGTTTGGCCAATAGTATCCATAGCGGAGGATCTTTTTGGCTAGCGTCTGCCCTCAGTATGGTCGCTACATTCTCCTTCATGAACTTCTTTCAAGACCCGCTTTATCTCATCGTGGGTGATGCACCGAAGTAAAGGAACTGAGAATCCTTTCCGATACATTACTCCATCCTGCATTATATATCGTGAGGCTTTGCGAATGACTTATCGTCTTTTGTTCATTCTTTCGGGCAAAGTCCCGTGTAGCAGGTATTGCTTGAACAAGGTTATCCACGACTCCCTCTCAATTTCTGTTTCTGATACAGAGTCTACTTCTATCTCATTTATACTCGAGGCATGTAAGATTTCAACGGGAACCAAACCCATTTGGTGCGCATCACCAGTACTTGCGAATTTTTCCAATGAATCGGCTTCTCCATTTTGTTCACGCGGGATAGTCGAAATATCGTAATATTCAAGGTCTTCCAACAGTTCTTGAACCCGAGCAAGGTATGGGGCAAGTCTATGCCCCTTTGCTTGGTAGTCTCCTCGTACTTGATATACCACCAATTGTGAGTCATAAAAGATATCAATCGATTTCACTCCGAGTTCCCTGGTAAGTTTTAGGCCAGCAATCAATGCTTCATATTCGGCTTCTTTATTTGTAGCTGGGAAATCGAGCTTCAAAGCATAACAAATGGATCGGTTTTTGGGAGTTACTAGAATAACACCAGCCCCAGAGCAACGGTCGTTGGATGCCCCATCGGTGTATAGTTTCCATCGAATGGGGGGAATGACATCCACACCACTTGGCTCGTCTGATATGGTGAATTCTGCGATGAAGTCTGCTAGCGCTTGCCCTTGGATAGCCCTCTATGACAGGTAAGTGATATCGAACTGACTTAACTCAATGTTCCACTTGAGTAACCTCTCAGAGGTTTCTGGTTGTTGGAGGACCTATCGCAAAGGTTGATCGGTATAAACACTAATCGGGTGTGCCTGAAAATACGGACGGAGCTTGCGTAATGCAATCACCAAGCAGTAAGCAAGCTTCTTAATCTTAGTATAATTTCTTTCTGCCCTCGTTGAACGTTTATTGACATAGTATACTGGCCTTTGAATACGGTCCTCCTCGCGAACTAAGGCTGTACTGATGGCATGTTGAGACACGGCCAAGTATACATATAACACTTCATGATCTACAGGCTTTGATAGAACCGGGGGACTTTCCAAGTGTCCTACCAGAGCTCGGAATGCATCCTAACAGTCGGGCGTCCATTCAAAATTTCTCTTCCCTTTCTTTATCGCATCGAAGAAGAGAATACACTTGTCGGTCGCTATAGAGATGAATCGACTCAACACGGCGACTTTTCCATTCAGGCTTTGTACTTGCTTTATAGTTCTGGGCGCTTGTATGTCCCGAATAGCCTGAATCTTTTCTGGGTTAGCTTCAATTCCCCATGCATTGACAATAAAACCCAAAAACTTTCCCGACGTAACACCAAAGGAACACTTCAGCGGATTGATTTTCATTCCATAGTATCTAAGTATATCAAACATCTCCGCTAAGTCTCGAATGTGGTCATTTGACTGCCATGACTTCAAGAGCATGTCATCCACATAGACTTCCATTGTTCTACCAATTTGGTCTTTAAACATTCGATTTACCAAGCGCTGATAAGTCGCTCCTGCGTTCTTTAACCCAAAAGGCATCACCACATAACAATACTGTCCGACGTCCATGACAAAACTAGTGTGTTCCTGATCTGGGACATGCATCGGGATTTGATTGTATCCCGAATACGCATCCATGAATGACAATAACTCGTGTCCTGCTGTTGAGTCGACCAGCTGGTCAATTATGGGTAACGGGAAACTATCCTTAGGGCATGCCTTGTTCTGATCTGAGTAATCAAAACAAGTCCTCCATTTCCCATTCGCTTTTCTCACTAGTACGGGGTTAGAAACCCATTCAGGGTAGAGGGCGTCGCAGACGAACCCATTGGCTTTGAGTTTGTCCACCTTCTCTCTGAGAGCAGCAGACCTCTCCGGGTCCATACCTCTCCTTTTCGGTTTTACTGGTACATATTTTGGGTCAATGTTCAACATATGACTTGTGATGGTGGGAGAAATCCCGCACATATCAGAGTGGGCCCAAGCGAAAACATCCAGGTTCGCTCGGAGGAAATCAGTTAGATCCTCAGTCATCGAGGGAGTGAGTTGTGATCCAATCTTAAGCACCCGTGACTGGTCATCGTGGCTGACTGAAATGTCAATCGTCAGTTCAGCCGGTGCAGCTTTAGACTCCTTATGTTCTTCATCCTCATCTCTCGGATCTATGTCTCTGTAGATCCGACCCTGCTGCCCGAGCCAAGGCTCGGGCACTACTTGTCAATTTTGTGCAACATGGATGCGGATAGAATTGTCCATAACCTTTCCCTTCTCTCTTTGCTGGGCCTCTCTCAACTCAGCCACATAACACGCACTACCAGTCGCTTGATCGCCATGCACTAAGCCAACTCCTCAATCCATCAGAAACTTCAACGTCAAACACCACGGGGCCAAAGCTGCCCTAAACTCCGCTAGGGTCGGTCGGCCCAGAAAAGCATTATACGGGGAATCAACATCCAAAACAATGAACGGTAGGATCCGTACCCTCCTACATTCACCTTCCCCTAACTCCACTGGCAATTCAACAAAACCTATCGCGTCAGTGGCTGCACCATTGAAGCCGTGAATGCGGGCTTTAGATGGTTTCAGATCCTTCACCACCATTTTCATTTGGCCGTACGCCTTTTCGAAGATAATATACACAGAACTCCCGCAATCAATCAGTATCCTTCTCACAAACGCCGGCCCAATCGTGGCTGAGATGACCATCGGGTCAATGGTAGGTGCCTCCACCTTATAAGCATCTCTGCTCCTGTACAATATCATCCATCATCATTCGTTGCTGTTTCGCTGGGGTCGCATCTTCCGTGTTTGAACAACATTCAAAATCCGCATGCTTTAGGGAACTAACATAACGCTCCATTTCTTGCCAATTCTTGTCTACCGGGTGGGGCCCACCAACTATCGTGTTTATGACTAATCTGCCCCCAGTCCGAACAGGTTCCTCAGGTCGATGTGGAGCCGGCCCGCAACTGGGGTCGGATGTCCCCTGTCCGCCTTCTTGCGGATTCTTAACAAACTGCTGTAATTTTTTCTATCGAATCAGCTTTTCTATAGCATCATGGAGGTGTCTACATTCCTCAGTATTGTGTCCGTAAGTCTCATGAAAGCGACAATACTTCCAAGTCTACTTTTGTTCCTCAGTGGATTCTTTTGGGCACAGCTTTCGATATTGGAAGGTGTTACAAGTTGATAAATAAATATTCTCCAGAGACGCATTCAGAGGAGTGTATTCGTTGTAAATCGGGATCCTTGGTTTCCACTTTCCGGCTTCCCTCTTCCTTCTGGAATTTCCTCCTCCGGATCCTTTAGACTGCTCGGGCTTGTTTTGAACATTAATCTGGACCTTTCCAGAATTGTTGCCAGATTGCTTTACCGCAATATTGCTTTGCACCGTCTCCTTGCCAAGCCCTGGCGCACTGCCATGTCTCGTCCACCTGGCTTCCTCCCTTCTTATAAATTGGTGTGCATTGGAGTAAAAACGTTCCAGGGTAGCCGGAGGTATTCCTGCTAGCCAATCACCAAACTCTGAGTCTGGATCTACTCCTCGCATCACGGCCATAATAATAGCATGGTCATTCAGGTTGCTAACTTCGGTAGCAGCAACGTGAAGTCTTTGCAAATATTCCTTTAAGGACTCCCCTGGAGCCTGGATCACACTGGATAAAGACATCATGTCTTTTGGGCAAGTGGTATGAATTCTGAACTACTCCACAAATTTTGCCGCCAACTCATCAAATCTGGAGATCGACCGCAGAGGAAGTCTGGTGAACCATATGGTAGCGATTCCAGATAGGGTTATTGGGAAACAGCTACATTTAGTCGCATCATTTCCCTAGCCGAGTCCATCATCCACTCGTATCTCATTACATGCTGTCGGGGATCAATCTTCCCCTCATAGGTTGGAATAGTCGGCATGCTGAACTTCCAGGGGTACTGAGCTTGTAGGATAACATCTATGAACGGAGTATGACGCCTAGCTGTACCCCAATCGTTGTTAGATAAGCCCTGATTTTCTCTCATCAGCTATCTGACCATAGCTGATAAATCCAGAGTCTGAATGGGAGGTGGCAGGTTGGACTCCGTCCTGCGTGACCGTTCTGGCCGGTGCCTCCTTGGTAAGTGATCTCCTAAATGCATGTCCTGGTGAACCGCTTCGCTACGACCCTGGCATGGTGGTGCACCAGAATCCACCTGTGCTCCAGATCTTAAGTTTCCCACTCTAGTTTGAGTGCGATTTTCCCGGAGCAAGTGAGGGGCCATGGTTCCAGGTAGAGTGCCTGGACCATTTCTGTTGGATTGTTCTACTGCAGCTATTTGTGCCGCTTCTATCCTACGTCGTCTATGCATGTGATGCTCATCCGACGAAGCGGAGCTATCAGATGATGAGTAGGAAGCGGGGCTTCCTCTAGCATTCTGATTCTGTTGCTAAGCAATCTGGGTCATAAGATTGGCATTAGCTTGAATTTGGTCGTTAAGCTGTCTCCTGCTTTCCATGAGTTCTCTCATCAGCTCTTTGCACTCTATCCTGGTGACAACTTCTGCTTGGTTTAGGATGGTGGCAATCTCTGCACCTGGATTAGCTTGTTGATTGCTAGGTCCCACTTGTTGGACGTTGGCGGTCTCGTTGACATCCGCGTTGTGGGAGGCTGATCTAGTACGTGGTCTTCCCATCATAGATTTATCTGTGTGAACTCTGATTAGTGTCTATGGACTCTTGAGAGTGAATTTGGATCTCCTTCGGGGGATTTCTTCAATCTTGTAGCGACAAAGTAGATCCTAACAGCCTGAGAATGCAAGTTCTCAGTGGAAGCACCAAAATGTTAGCACCAAAAATGGTCACTAACACCCAAGAAAAGATTCGTGTAGAGAGATTAATGAAGATAGTAAATTAAAATAGAGGAATATATGCAAAACTAGCTACAGAAACAAGAACACCGAAATTATAGTGGTTCGGCGTAACTACCTACGTCCACTGTTAATGTAATCTTTATTGATTTTCTCAAAGACTTGAATACAGATACAATCCATAAACAAATAACTCGAACACAAGTTTGAAAAAAGAAGCGAGTACTAAAAATGGCAGAGTATCCCTGGAGTTCTCGAAAAAAGGTCCCTTTCACTGCAACCCCACCCCTCTATTTATAGGCGAAAATAGGCTGGCTCACCCGTAGGCCCATGACCAAGATGACTCGGCCCAAATATGGTAATCTCAAGTTGGCCGGTCCAGGTGTACTGATCGACTCCCGACCGACCGAGAAATGCTAAACCAGTATGGGTGGTCGGCGGTCATTTAGCAAATGACCCGTAGCAAGCTTTCAAAGGACTCGAGGCAACTTGTAATGGATCTCGAAGTAGAACAATGTCGAACTCCTCACATCGCGGTTGACTCCAAGAGTGGGCCAACTCCCACACCTTGCACCGAACCAGATACATCGAACACTCGTGCCGAACCACTCCTGACTGAATGACAATAGCCTTCCAACCACGACCGAACAATACCTACTAGCTCGTCCAGGCCGAATGACATTTGGTAGACCATCCAGATCAAACCACTTTGAACAAAACTTTCCGAGGCCGAACGAGGAATGTCGAGCCACTCTTTCCTACGCATCTAGACTGAACTGTCTTGGCTATCCTTCCTCGATCGAGCGATGAACTTCTCCTCTAGGCCGAGCGATGCACAACCAACCCACTGGGTCCGAACCACTCTGTCATGCTCACCTTGGCCGACCCACTCTATGCCGAGCGACTGGGGCTGAACCAGACTTGAATCTCACCAGCCTCCTATACTTCCAAACCATTCTTAGTTTAAGTCAGTTCAACCACAAACCTTAAGCTCTGCGACTACAACCATGTAGCCGAGCCAAAGTGTCGGGTAACAATAAAAATATACTATTTTGCCTTATTTGTAAAATTATATTTCACCCATATTAATGCTTTTAATAAATGTTTCGAGCTATTACATCTTCCCTCCCCCCCACTTAAAAGGATTTCGTCCCCAAAATCTCTGAAGATGGAAAAGTGCAACTTGCTCATAAAACCAACATCTACAACCATCTACTCAACCACCAACCACTTGTAAACATTGTCCTCTAATTTAAAATTTATAATGCAGCATGTACATATAGGTATGAAATGCATACGAACGTATGTTTAATGTAAAATTAGGCGGTCTCCTGAACTAGCCGACCTCCTAAAATGAAAGTGCTTATGTCATGTGTCAAAAATGTAAGCAATGTCCTATATTACTTGCAATTCTATATGGATGAGCAATCATTCAATATATGTGCTAAATCCAAGAACCATTATGCATCTAAACTGATAAAATAAAATAAACAAGGCAACGTACGACATAGGCCAACATGAACAAATTTGTGACGCCCCACCTCTATACTCACAGTAGCCAAGGACACTACGGGGTAATGCCGTTGACTAGCGCCAAGAATAAGGCTGTTGAGGAGTGACCATCTATGTAATTGCTTTGTGCGAGTACCGATATGTCAGATGGTATGACATGCATTCCGGCTCGAAAGGAAATCCGACATATCAAATACAAACTCAAAGCTACCACACAATGGCTATGTGGCCTTCGGAAACAAATATAGAAATAAGCATAATACAAAGCAGTCACAGATATTCATATCACTAAGGCGGAAATAGATATGAATATAACACATAGAAGTGTACATCAAAGTAGTGGTCATACAAGATCCACTACATCACAAAAGAATAGGTACAAGTGCTAAGCAAAAGAATATGTATACATCAAGGAGTCTCTATCTCGAATGTATAATAACAAAAACTACTAAGCTAAAGTAGTTAGACAAAAGTGATGACGGACCCTGATAAGAAGTCAAGCAGAAGCACATGAAATACCTCGATCTGACCCGAGTATTATTTAAGAAGAAAATAATAAATGGATCAGTCTAGCTATAAATATCATATAAAATGAGATAGGATAAGAGATATGACAAAAACATATGATAACAATAATGTCATACTGTAACAAGTATACATCAGATAACAACACAAATCATACAATATCTCAAATATTCTCAAACATTAAAAAGAATGTCATATTCTTTAAATTATCCACCAAAACACAAATATTGACAAAACATATCAATGCCAATCGCAAAAATCGGTGAAACACAAATTCTAGAAATCATCAACTAGAAATCCAGAAATCACAAAAAGGGGAAGGCCTATCACAAATGGAAGCATGAAAACTCACCAACATGTGTATCACAAATGGGTCGCTATCCCATAAAATGAGCCGAAGCTCCTCCAAACAGGGTATAGTCCCCCCTTGCGGACTATGAGCCAAAGCTCCTCCTATGAGCCGAAGCTCCTCCAAACAGGGTATAGTCCCCCCTTGCGGACTATGAGCCAAAGCTCCTCCTATGAGCCGAAGCTCCTCCAAACAGGGTATAGTCCCCCTTTGCGGACTATGAGCCGAAACTCCTCCAAACAGGGAATAGTCCCCCTTTGCGGACTATGAGCCGAAACTCCTCCAAACGGGGTATAGTCCCCCACGCAGACAAAGAGACATCGCACCTCAATAGTCTAAATCACCAAGGGATCATCATTGATCGATAAGTGTAAATTACACTAAGCTAGTAAATAAATGAGTTTAGCATCATGTCCCATAACCATTGGCTTAACTTAAATATTTACGAACAAATTGTAGATTTCCACTCCAAAATTGTCACAAGAGTTCAATCGAACAAGTCTAAGAATTAACCGACGAAGTAAATGCAAGCGTTTCATACCATTTGTTTTGCTAAGTCGTTTAATTGGATTTCTCGTACAAATGAGGTAAAGGTTTGTATATACTAATAGATTGGAAAATGGATTTAAAAACGAGTTTTGTATTAAAAATGGTATTGAAATCATCTTTGTAAAAGCGTTTGAATATTTACTACTAGTATAGAAACCTTTGTATTTTTAAAAGTGACAAATCACAGAAAATGATTGAAGAAACAATCAATCAACCAAAATTTCACATTCGACGACGTGAATCAAAACCATAGAAATCGATATCAAATCCATCAAATGGATATTCCCAAAAATTGAAAGAAAGAAGTCATCAAAGTAGATAATAAGTGATAGCAACTAACCGGATCAACAAAAATCGATAAAAATTGGAAATCCACTAAAAAAATTACCAAAATAGGCAAAATGAACAGTTCTAGACGTCTGGTTGTAAATCCAGACGTTAGGATTTGGGTTTTGGAAATAATTTAGAAAACCCCCAGACGTCTGAAATTTCAAAGCAGACGTATGAGCCCCAACCAGATGTCTGAACCTATAAATCAGACGTCGGGAATATGTCTCTGCCATTTTATTTTCTGCGTGCTTATTATTTTTTTCTTCAGGTCTATAACCAGACGTCTGGACTTGATAACCAGACGTCTGGTCACCTGGTCTGGGCAACAATTTGCCTAGGCCATGATGGCCAAAATGATTCGGGAGCGATAGGACGAGCAACGAAGACTAGAGATTTATGCCAAGCGACAACCCAGCCTTATAGGCTCTTCGATACACCCCAAATATCATGTCCAAACATCCATAGTAGGATTTTCATAAAATTGGACTAAAAAACCAAAAATTGGAAAATTCACCAAATCAATTCAAATCAAAAGCAAATGAACATGAATAGATGTTAGGAATTCATACCTAACAACAATGAAAGTTATAGACGTAGATGTGAGTTAAAGAACTCACCTTTAAACCCAAAACAACGAATGAGAAGCTCAAAAACAAAGGAAAGATCAACTACTCTTCAACTTCAACTCTAGAAGCTCCAATCTATGATCATAAGCAAATATTTCCTAAGTTAGGTTATAGGAATTTCTGTAAATTGAAGAGAGATAGAGATGGAGAAGATGAAGAGGATGCTTACCTAAGCTTCTCCTTGAATTTGAGTTTCCTAAACAAAACTAGGGTTTAGGAATTTCCATTCCCATTCTTTCCCCCACTTTTCTTTTGAGCTAGAGTGTTAGGAAATGAGGAATGAAATGAATGAAGAGGAGTTGAGTTAGGGTATTAAGTTGGGTTAGTGGGCTGAAACCCAAACCCAACGCCCAAATAGAAAAATAACAAAATTCTACTCAACTCTAAACATATCGATGTTTATA
This sequence comes from Allium fistulosum, assembly GCA_030737815.1. NCBI lineage: Eukaryota > Viridiplantae > Streptophyta > Magnoliopsida > Asparagales > Amaryllidaceae > Allium > Allium fistulosum. Next base: position 639,446,344 of record CM060903.1, on the reverse strand, counting down.
CTCAAAAAGTTGTAAACGCCATTTTGGACTCAATGGAAGTGGTCTCGAGTCCCAATTCGACTGTTTACAAAAATTAATATTTTGGACTTTAATCCGATTAACGATGCTATATTTAAATAAAACATTTAAATATATAATCGTGAAATATGCGGGTTGTTACAGACTCCCCTCCTTAAAGAAATTGCGTCCTCGCAATAATTAATAGGAAGATAAAAAGTAACAACCATACTAAGGCATAACAACACAATAGAAGAAATTTTGAAATGAGAAGTTCACCCTATGGAGCACGAGAGAGTAAGTCCGGATGTGTTCGCTCAATGAATTCTCTGGATTCCCAAGAGCAATCCTTAGGATTTGAGGACCATTGAACTTTCACAAGCGGAACATCTTTATTTTGAAGGCGTTTAATCTCCGAAGCAATGATACGAATAGGATGTTGCTCATAAGTCAAATTAGGTGAAACCTCAATTTCCTCAATAACACCGGGCTCAAGAATAGAATCAGAATCCCTAAGGCATTTCCGTATTTGAGAAATGTGGAACACGTCATGAATAGCAGAAAATTGATCCGGTAATAAAAGGTGATAAGCCACGGAACCAATGCGTTCGGTGATGGGAAATGGACCAATATATCGAGGTGTTAATTTTCCCGATTGACTGAAACGCACAACACCCTTCATAGGTGAAACACGAATAAAATCTAGACCTAAAACCAGCTTCTCACCGACTTCAAGCCAACACAAAGGAGATCGGCATAGCCTTCCGTAGAGTGCCTCGAAAGGTGACATACCAATACTAGATTGGAAGCTATTATTATAGGAAAACTCAACAAGAGAAATATGATCTTCCCAACTTCCAACAAAATCAAGAACACATGCACGAAGGAGATCTTTAAGAGTTTGATTCACACGCTCTATTTGTCCATCGGATTGAGGACGATAAGCGGTGCTAAAAGAGAAGGATGAGCCTTAAGGCTACATAGAACAAGAGATGAACATGAATTGGATTCACGATCTCGAATCTTACAAGTGGATAAAGTCTCAAGATCATTCCATTCGGATATCATCATTGAAACAACCGGTTGTTGCTTACGACAAAGGGCGTCAGCAACTCGATTACCCTTTCTAGGAGTTTAGAGAATATCAAGATCATAAGATGCAAGGAACTCGAGCCAATGTTGTTGATGCAAATTAAGTTCCTTTTGAGAAAATAAATACTCCAAAGATTTATGATCGGTGTAGAGAACAAATTTCTCTCCCAAAAGATAACGACGCCAAATTCTAAGGGCGAAAACAATAGCCGCGAGCTCTAGATCATGAGTGGCATATCTAGTCTCGACAGGCTTTAATTGTCAAGAAGCATATGTGATAACACGTTCCCTTTTGCCTGAGAACGGCATTCAAACCAAAACGACTAGTATCGGTATAAACAATCAATTCTTGGTTCCCCTCGGAAATCACAAGGACAGGAGCTTCGGAAAGGAGTTCTTTTAAATAATCCTCTTTCCCGAAAAGCTAAGACATTCAAAATTATAATGAACTTTATGTAATCATCATTTTAGAAAAATTTACTTTTTACAAGTCAATTTATTGTGTTTGACTGTCTCATCATAGCGTTTAGGATATTCCTATCGATAACATTGATCAAGCGCATCGACCAGAATTCTTAAAGCACTCAATAGGCAAAACAAGACAAAATCATCTTCTATATGATATAATGTCACTTATAAAATTTACAAATATTCTTTGCTCTTTTTAAGTACAAAATTCAATTATACTTATAAATATATCTTATTAAAAAGATTTGCAAATTTTATATTGTTGTTTTCATCCATAATCAATGAATACAAAGATAGACTCATCGAGATATTCGCAGAATACTCGATTCATAAGATGGATGAAGTAAGCTGAACAAACCGAATGACATCACGAGTCACGTATAAGAATCATAACTAGTGTGGAATGTGGTAAGTGGAATGCTACCCTCCGCAACTCGTAGCTGATGAAAACCGGTGGCAAGGTCGAGCTGAAAAGACCTTAGCACCACTCAATAGATTGCTTAGGTGATAATCCTAAGACAAGCTCAAATATACCGGAAAATTCACAAACTACTTGAATGAGAGAAATAACACTTTCCTCATCCTGTGGGTTTAAAGAATAAAATGATGCCACCGAATTTGGAAATCGAAATCATTAAGAAAAAAAATTAAAAACCTGCTTAACAGATTGAGAATGTCGAAAACGGATAGTCCTCTCGGGACATAGGATATGGGCTTCATAATGATTAAGCCAATCCTTTCCCAAAAATCAATTTCGAAGCCTAAGTAACGCATAACATGCAAATCGGCTTGAAAAGAATAATCAGATAAAATAATCTCGACATCTTTACAAAGCAAACTGAGTGTTGCAGATCCACCAACCGGATTCGCAATTCTCAGTAAAGTCATCAAACCCATAATATTAAAGAAAAATTATCAACAAGTTCTTTTGATATAAAAGAATGAGATGCACCCGTATCAAAAGAATTCGAATAGGATAATCACGAAACAAAATAATGCCATCAAGGATAGAATGAGAAATACCTTGACCAAGAGAAGTGTTACTAGGGGCTTGCACAACATTCAACTCTCTCCTTCTCTTGCTTTGAAGTTTGGGACATGAAGATATATAATGATCCGAACTTTTGCAATAGCGGCAAGAAATAGGCCTTGGACACCTATTTATATAGTGGTCCTTAGAGCCACAATTGTAGCATTCTCCACGATTAGGGATTGGAGTCTTTGCTACTGAAGTTACTGTCTTCACTTTCTTGTTGTGATTAGGACTTTCGAACTTAATAAAGGGATGCCTCTTCTTATTGATGTTGAAGTTCTTATTGACACCCACAATCTCAACATCACTTTCTTTATCGGCCTCTTCAAGTCGAAGAGCGATAACTATAAGCTGATCGAAAGAAACTTCTAATTTCAGAAGTAAAGGCTTTTTGAGGTTCTTATTCAACCCATAGACAAACCTCTCATTTTTCTTCAATGAGGTATTAATATACTCGACCCCATATTTAGAGAGAGATTCAAAAGATGCGACATAATCTGCCACAGAAGATTCACCTTGAACAAGGTCAATAAAGCGTCGGGCTAAAGTTACTTTTTCAGCCTCCGGCACAAACTTCAATTCGAATCTTTCCCGAAATTTCTCCCAAGTAAGATCCGCTTCGATAATCTCAGAAACCAAAAGCTCATACCAATCTATTGCTCTCTCCTGGAGCATGCTAGAAGCCACTTGGACTCGATGTAGATCAATAAGATTCATGTGGGAAAATATGCGATCGCATGTTCTAAGTCAAGCTTGGATTTCCATAACGCTTTCGAAACCCTTAAATGGCCATCCACCCAAATCGGAATAATCTCTACACAAGCGTGCAAACCCAGATTTAGGATGAGTAGGCTCTCGAATGGGTCCGACAGCTTGAGCATTCTTCACAAGATCTAAGAGCTGCTGGGTAGACATAAATACTCCATCCTAAGGAGTAGCACTGGATTGACCAGCGTTAGGACAGCCAGGTCTAACCATTTCTCTTCTTTAAGAAAGAAAGAAAGAAGAGGAAAAAAGGTTATTCTCAGAATAAATATCAAATAAACTTGATTGATAAAACAAGGCATCATAACAGAAAATAGGATAGAACGGGTCCTAAGACTCGGATAAACCCTAAGGCACGATTCCTAAGAGAGACTTAGGACAATGATCCTTGCTAGATTATTCTACATTGTTCCGAAGTTTGGCTCTGATACTAAGCTGTGACGCCCCACCTCTATACTCACACTAGCCAAGGACACTACGAGGTAATGCTGTCGACTAGCGCCAAGAATAAGGCTGTTGAGGAGCGACCACCTGTGTAATTGCTTTGTGCGAGTACCGATATGTCAGATGGTATGACATGCATTTGGCTCGAAAGGAAATCCGACATATCAAATACAAACTCAAAGCTACCACACAGTGGCTATTTGGCCTTCGGAAACAAATATAGAAATAAGCATAACACAAAGCAGTCACAGATATTCATATCACTAAGGCGGAAATAGATTTGAATATAACACATAGAAGTGTACATCAAAGTAGTGGTCATACAAGATCCACTACATCACAAAAGAATAGGTACAAGTGCTAAGCAAAAGAATATGTATACATCAAGGAGTCTCTATCTCGAATGTATAATAACAAAAACTACTAAGCTAAAGTAGTTAGCCAAAAGTGATGACGGACCCTGATAAGAAGTCAAGCAGAAGCACCTGAAATACCTCGGTCTGACCCGAGTATTATTTAAGAAGAAAATAATAAATGGATCAGTCTAGCTATAAATATCATATAAAATGAGATAGGATAAGAGATATGACAAAAACGTATGATAACAATAATGTCATACTGTAACAAGTATACATCAGATAACAACAAAAATCATACAATATCTCAAATATTCTCAAACATTAAAAAGAATGTCATATTCTTTAAATTATCCACCAAAACACAAATATTGACAAAACATATCAATGCCAATCGCAAAAATCGGTGAAACACAAATTCTAGAAATCATCAACTAGAAATCCAGAAATCACATAAAGGGGAAGGCCTATCACAAATGGAAGAATGAAAACTCACAAACACGTGTATCACAAATGGGTCGATATCCCATAAAATGAGCCGGAGCTCCTCCAAACAGGGTATAGTCCCCCCTTGTGGACTATGAGCCAAAGCTCCTCCTATGAGCCGAAGCTCCTCCAAACAGGGTATAGTCCCCCCCTGCGGACTATGAACCAAAGCTCCTCCTATGAATCGAAGCTCCTCCAAACAGGGTATAGTCCCTCTTTGCGGACAATGAGTCGAAACTCCTCTAAATAGGGTATAGTCCCCCTTTGCCGACTATGAGCCGAAACTCCTCCAAACGGGGTATAGTCCCCCACGCGGACAAAGAGACATCGCACCTCGCTAGTCTAAATCACCAAAGGATCATCATTGATCGATAAGTGTAAATTACACTAAGCTAGTAAATAAATGAGTTTAGCTTCATGTCCCATAACCACTGGCTTAACTTAAATATTTACGAACAAATTATAGATTTCCACTCCAAAATAGTCACAAGAGTTCAATCGAACAAGTCTAAGAATTAACCGACGAAGTAAATGCAAGCGTTTCATACCACTTGTTTTGCTAAGTCGTTTAATTGGATTTCTCGTACGAATGAGGTAAAGGTTTATATATACTAATAGATTGGAAAACGGATTTAAAAACGAGTTTTGTATTAAAAATGGTATTGAAATCATCTTTGTGAAAGCGTTTGAATATTTACTACTAGTATAGAAACCTTTGTATTTTTAAAAGTGACAAATCACAGAAAACGATTGTAGAAACAATCGATCAACCAAAAATTCACATTCGACGACGTGAATCAAAACCATAGAAATCGATATCAAATCCATCAAATGGATATTCCCAAAATCCAAAGAAAGAAGTAATCAAAGTTGATAATAAGTGATAACAACTAACCAGATCAACAAAAATCGATTAAAATTGGAAATCCACTAAAAACAGCCAAAATAGGCAAAATGAACAGTTCTAGACGTCTGGTTGTAAATCCATACGTCTGGATTTGGGTTCTGGAAATAATTCAGAAAACCCCCAGACGTCTGAAATTTCAAAGCAGACGTCTGAGCCCCAACCAGACGTCTGAACCTATAAATCAGACGTCTGGAATATGTCTCTGCCATTTTATTTTCTACGTGCTTATTATTTTTTTCTTCAGGTCTATAACCAGACGTCTGGACTTGATAACCAGGCGCCTGGTTACCTGGTCTGGGCAACAATTTGCCTAGGCCATGATGGCCTAAACGATTCGGAAGCGATCAGACGAGCAACGAAGACTAGGGATTTATGCCAAGCGACAACCCAGCCTTATAGGCTCTTCGATACACCCCAAATATCATGTCCAAACATCCATAGTAGGATTTTCATAAAATTGGACTAAAAAACAAAAAATTGGAAAATTCACCAAATCAATTCAAATCAAAAGCAAATGAACATGAATAGATGTTAGGAATTCATACCTAACAACAATGAAAGTCATAGACGTAGATGTGAGTTAAAGAACTCACCTTTAAACCCAAAACAACGAATGAGAAGCTCAAAAACAAAGGAAAGATCAACCACTCTTCAACTTCAACTCTAGAAGCTCCAATCTAAGATCATAAGCAAATATTTCCTAAGTTAGGTTATAGAAATTTCTGTAAATTGAAGAGAGATAGAGATGGAGAAGATGAAGAGGATGCTTACCTAAGCTTCGTCTTGAATTTGAGTTTCCTAAACAAAACTAGGGTTTAGGAATTTCCATTTCCCATTCTTTCCCCCATTTTTCTTTTGAGCTAGAGTGTTAGGAAATGAGGAATGAAATGAATGAAGAGGAGTTGACTTAGGGTATTAAGTTGGGTTAGTGGGCTGAAACCCAAAGCCCAAATAGAAAAATAACAAAAATCTACTCAACTCCAAACATATCGATGTTTATACTCAAAAAGTTGTAAACGCCATTTTGGACTCAATGGAAGTGGTCTCGAGTCCCAATTCGACTGTTTACAAAAAGTAACATTTCATACTTTAAACCGATTAACGATGCTATATTTAAATAAAACATTTAAATATATAATCGTGAAATATGCGGGTTGTTACAATATTAGCCCATATGTGTAGTACTAACTAATAAAATACATTCATAGGCAATCATCATACAAATCATGTCCCAATGACAAGTTCACATCCATGCCTAGCATCCATACACACCTATTGATAGATTACTCTAAGCTAAACACTATGTATTAAAGCAATCATACTAACTTAAATAGAAACTTATTAGAAAATAACACTGGATGGGAAGCTCGGATTTTCTTCTTGGGCTTCAAAGTGCTCTTAGCCGGATCCCCCCATTGGACTCAAACTAATATAATTACATTATTACGGAGTTGCTTTATCACATGCTCAATAATGCAGGCAGGAGCACTAAAAACAAGTGACTCTCTCTCCACTTCAACTTCTTCTAACTGACCCAGCTTGACCACAATAGCTAAATATTGCAAATATTTCCGCAAATGTGACACACAGAAAACACTGTGAACCCCCTCCGTCTTTTTAGGAAGCTCCACTCTATTAGCGAACTTCCATGCTCTTTCCAAAAGAAAAAAAGGCCCTACAAACTTCGGTGCTAACTTTTCCGAACTACCGAACCGCATAATGTGTCTAAGTGGCAAGACCTTCACAAAGACCATGTCATCCACTACAAAAATTTCATGTTTCTTCTATCAGCATATGATTTCTTTTTATCTTATGAAGTCTTCATCCATCTACTAATGTAATCTACTATCTTTGAAGTCTCTCTAACCATTTCTGACCCAAGAATGGTTCTATCCATAGTGTCCTACCAACAAGATGGAGATCTACATGGCTTCCCATACAATGCCTCGAATGGTGCCATTCCAGTGCTTGCTTGATAGTTGTTATTATATGCAAACTCTACGAATGGTAGGTGATCTTCCCAAAAACCTCTAAAATACACAAACGTAGCAAATCTTCTAATACTTGATTCACCCTCTCAGTCCGTCCATCCATTTGTCTATGGATGATAAGCGATGCTAAAATTTACTTCAGTGCCCATGGACTCATCCAAAAGTCACGAGTGAAAAGTGGATCCCAGTCACATACAACACTAAATGGAACTCCATGCAAATAAACTATCTCACGTATAAAGTTGATAAAGTTATAGCTGTCCTTGTGATCCTAACTGGAATAAAATGAGCACTTTTGGTCAGTCGATCGACTATGACCCAAATAATCTCATTGCCCTTCTACTCCTAAGTAGCCCATCAAATAATCCATGGATATACTCTCCCACTTCTACTATGGAATATCCAAAGGCTGTATTAATCCACCAAGCTTCTTCTTCTCCACCTTTACTCTTTGACAAGTCACACACTTGGAAACAAACTCCGCTCGTCCCTTTTCATACTTAGCTTGTAAAACACCATTTTCATCTCATGGTACATTTTGTCACCATCAGGATGAATGGTCATCCTAGAACAATGTGACTCTCCTAGTACCATGTCTACCAACTCCTTAATAAGAGGAACACAAAACCTACCATCTTTCCCCAGCCATCCTCTTGAATCAATGGAATAACGGTCCAAATGACTTGAATGTTCTCCTCTGTTCAGCTTCTTAGAAATACTTAATAACCTTGTATCCTTCTTTTAACTAAAACCAATATGGTTCATAAGTAAAGTTTGACCATCCAAAGCTGCCAATAGCGTCGGTATAAACTCTGATAAGGATTAGAAATCAAATGAAGAAATGTACTCTAAGTGTTTCCATTCTAAAGACATAGGGCTTTGCATCATATGGTTTCTACCAAAGGATCAACTACAACAATGCCTTTGCCTGGAGTATACAAGACACTGAAATCACACGACACCGAGAACACCATCCGCCGCTTCTGCCTTAAATTCGGATCTTTTTGGTAGAACAAACACTTTAGAGACTTATGATCCATAAATAACTCAAACTCCTCTCCTAAAAGATAATGCCTCTAAGATTTAAGGGCCAAAACAATAGCTACTAACTCAAGATCGTAGGGTGGATAGTTTCTCTCGTGTACTTTCAACCGTCGTCTAGCATAAGTAACAACTCTTCCCTCCTACATCAAAACAACACCCAGTCTTATACCATAAGCATTGGTATATACCGCAAAAGCCCTTAAACTATTTAGGAGTACTAAAATAGGTGCACTAGTCAACAACTCCTTTAGCTTAATAAAAGCACGTTTGCACTCTGAGTTCTACCATAAAACTAAATTATTCTTGGTAAGGGATGTTAACTGTGCAGAAATTTTAGTGAAGTCCTTAATGAACTTCCTATAATTACCAGCCAAACTAAGAGAACTTCCCACCTCCAAAACAGTGAACCACCTTATGCCAAAAGTGACATTTAGAAAATTTCGCATTTAATTTATGCCCATGGAGAGTATCGAGCACTTCTCACAAATGCACCTTGTATTCTTCCTCTCTTTTCGAATAGACAAATATATCATCAACAAATACCACCACATACTTATTCAGCAACCCTCTAAAGACTTGACTCATAATGTCAACGATATATGCTGCCGCATTGTTCAGTCTAATGGCATAACTAACCACTCATAAAATCTGTTAGGTTTACATAAAGTGGTTTTTTACATACTATCCTCGGCCACATGCAGCTAATGAAATTCCGTAGCTAAGTCGAGTTGAGAGATTACCTTTGTTCCAACTAACTGACCAAAGAGATCGTCTATACATGAAAATGGATAACAATTCTTCTTTGTTGTCTTATTCAGCTCACGATAATCGATGCAAAGCCGTAAAGAGTGCTCTATTTAGTAGCAAAGACAATAGATGCTCTCTATTCTGAAATACTTCTTCGAATAAAACCATTGTCTAAAAATTCATTCACTTTCTTTTTAAGCTAGTGTGCTTCTTTAAGATTAATATGCCTAAGGGGTAAGGCAATAGGTCTAGCTTTCTCTTCTAGATAAATTCAAAATTTGATCTCAAGATGAGTCGGAGGACCAAACACTTCGGTCAAGATTTCTGGGAAGTCATAAACTATCGGTACAAAAGCTAACTCCTCATGCGATGAGTTTAGGGAATATTGGTAATAGTTGAAATTTAGGAATCATAGTAAACCTTAAGGCTGCATCCACTACAAGTACTCAAACGAACCAACTTCCTATCATAATCTAGTACTGCGGCATACAAGCCCATAAGTCCATTCCTAGAATTAAACCAAACCTAGAAAATCCCAACACAAAAGCACCGCAATGGAATTCGACATACAAAATATATAATTTCAAACCCGTAAAAATCGTGGATAAATGAATCGATCCCCCAACATGGTTCGATACTATAATAGGCTTTGTAACATGCTAGTCTCTAAGTGCAATTTATCTAGCAACTCATTTGAAATAAATTAGTGTGATGCTATGGTGTCAAATAAAGTGCAAACAAATAAACCAGAGGGAGTTAACACACCTTCTACAATGACCTTCTTTCCCTTTTCCATAACTAAGGCTAGGCTCGAGCTAGGACCAACATCAAGTGCATAAGCTGGAACCTCATGGGTAGAAGTCTTAGGTGCAGTCAGACATTCCCTCCTAATGTGCCAAAACCGATTGAACTTGTAACAACTGATCTTAGTAATACTCGTCTTGCAATTGTAGCATCCTAGAAATTTTAATAACAAAATAAAATATTGATAAGGTAAAAATGCAATTTCATATAAAAGGACAAAATAGTAATTTCTATAAATGAAGAAATTAGAGGTATCTTACTTTTCCATTGTATCAAGTAGATTTTTCTAGTCCAAATTCATATATTAATTGTTAGAAATAGATACCGTATGAAGAAGATATAAAACTTTTACTGTAGCAAGCATTTCGTGTTTTCCACCTATTTTGAAATTAAATTTAAGAATTAATTACAAGAATAAAGGAAAACTTATTTCTTAAAAATAAGTTGAATATGTATGAACTATTTTTAAAAGAAAAGGATACGATGGTTTATGTGCATTTAAACGAAAGGAAGGAAAAATATTTACATGCACAGATTTGAAAATGCTTCAAGGGGAAAGCATTAATGTTGAAATTATTACTGTACTTAATTTAAAGGATAGATTTAATGTACTATAAAAGTATATTATTATATATTTAAAAAAAAGAATGCATCTACTTTTGTATATTTGAAAAGTGAAGATAATGATATACGAAAGTAACGAGTTATTGTAAAAGAAAGGTAATGTTACCATATATATGAAAAAAAGAAGGTATTTAGTAAAGTAAACATTACATATTTTGAAAATAAAAGGTAAGAGTGTATTAATGGAAGGGAATCATTTATTAAAGAAAATGTAAGGTATGTCATTTCTTATTTGCAAAGAATAAGGATATGTTTGGTTTTTGAAATTAAAAACATTAATACCAATCAATTAATCACTTAATTTATGGTAAAGAATAAGATCTCTAGTTAATACACATAAATATACATTTGAATATAAATCCAAGATTTCCCCACAAAGGTTAATATTACACACACACACACATACAAATAGGATGCAAATCAATAGAATTGATTTAAATTATAATTAATGAAATCAATTTGAAATTGGAAACTTTAATACCAATTAATTGGTAAGGGATAGGGTTTCCAATTAAGTAAACACGCACGTATGTTTTAGAATATTAATTAAGGATGTTGATTGAAATTATAATAATACACGTGCAAAATATTAAAGATAAATATTTAGGTATGGGAAATAAATTGAAATAAATGGCTATTAATGACATTGAAGTAGGGAGGATGAAGTGGTTACCTTCTCTAAATGAAAAGGGAAATAAACTTTTCTATATGCAAAGGTAAATATCTTGAGGATAAAAACGTAATTTTCTAAACCTAGTTTTCAGCTATAAATACAAAATTAAACTCCATTCTTTTCATTTTAGATCCCTTAGGTTCCATCATCTTCTTCTTCCTCCTCCTCAAGAAAATTCCTAAACATTTCCTATTCTCTTCCCTAAATTTTAATAATAAACAAAACAAAACGATTAAACATCAAATTAAAGGAGAGAGAGAATCAAAATAAAAGAGAAAGGAAGAAGGAAAGTAAATCAATAAAGGAGAGAGGCGGTGAAATCAAATCAAATCAAAAGAGGAATTTCTTCGAGGTGAGTGGGTAAATTATTAATAAGATGATTATATGTAGTTAATTTTGATATACCTATCCGATTTAAGTTGTTAAAAACTAAATTTAAATTGATTTAGATCTGAGATTAAGTAATAAATTAAACTGATGCAAACTTGTTAAATAGGAATTGACCTAACTAAAAGCCTTTATCTAATTCTTCCAATCCCATAATCTGTTAATATTATTTGTTAATATTGATGTTTGAGTAAACCCTTGATTTGACTTGTTCTTTTAAATCTGTAAATTGATAAAGAATTGATATAACCCGCATTTTTAATAGTAACCCTAAGATAAACTATTTCACTACAAAATTGTATAGATTTGTAAATTGAAATTGATATTAATAAGTTTGGTTAATTATAACTAACTTATCGTGTGATAATAAATTTGGGAATGACGGTAATAACTATTGGAAGCGAATTAAATGATAATTAAATTGGAATCAAAATAAACAAACATAAAATTTACACTACGACCGGTCGACCGCAATACCTGAAGTGGTCGATAGTAAGACGTTGACCACGCCAATATATAGTGGTGGACCAGTTAGCGTTTTCCAACGTAGGTTGAACCTCGGCCTAAGGCCTAGGTAGTAATAATAGATAATTGTTTATATATTATATATATAAAAATGGATGTTAGAAATAGTAGGGAAGCTTGTTTCCTATGAGACAACACTAGGATGTTATGGATTGGGTAAATGCATTTATCCAGCTGGGGTCGATTATTCGATTGAGCGGAAATTATACTGCAATTGGCACTGATAGGAGGTTCTATGGTGGACATGCAGTGCTGACTCATGCCTGATGAATTGTGTGGGCCTGACATCATGGGAGTTAGGTGGCATTCATGGATACCGACGTAACATGATGATATGTTGTTGATGGACCCCGACGCATGCAATAAGAGGCGTATGTTATGACTGAGGGGTGGATGTGGATGTAGACGATGAGACACACCGATGAGTCAGCACTATAGGCTCCCCCTTAGTGCGTAGCTGGGATATGTGTAGTCGTAGTTGTGGGAAATTTATTCCCATGTGGAAATTATAGGAAAACCTATGTGAGATAGTTACGAGTAGTCGTAATGTATGAGATGTAGTCCCATACGAGAAAATTGTAGGAAGATCCTATGTTGGAGAAGTTCTAGTAGCTATTAGCCAATCGTTAGTAATCGAGGTTCGATCTTTGTAGAATCCTACACAAGTAGTTGGTGCAGGTGTGTATTAAGTTAAAAATACTTAAGCAAAGAAACCTAGTTATCCACGGACACTTGTAGAACGCCCTAGGTCATATAGAGAATTACTAAAGTCAACTGAATATGATCACCGTATATTAATGATGTACTCATTCACCAGACTTTTGTCTAATCCACTCATTTTCCCCCACCATAGGATAACGTGATAGTAATTGATTTGGCATAAAGCATGGAGAAAGGAGCTAAGCATCGGGGTTCCACTACTCTTGGTTGTTCCTTATATAGCTATTTGTTGTAATAAATGTCTAATAAACTTATATTTTACTTTGAAAACTATGTATATAAATTGAGCATTTTGAAAGTTGTTTTTCTGAAATGTTTATTTTTAGTACTTATATTTTATTCCTTCCGCAGCGAGACCTAAAAGTGTAGAATTACTTAGATTTATCCTTATATTCTCAATCTCTGATAATGTATAAAAACCCGATAGCTCGTACTTCTTGACAATGACACGACTCTGAAAGTCACCCTAGGCTTTAGATCGGTGTGTCGAGAGATGCGGGTTGTCACAGTTGGTATCAGAGCGTGGTTTAAGATTTCTTAGGGTTTAGATGCATATTGAAAGAATGTACTTGAAAAGTTTTTGAATTTTTTTTTTCAAAAAGGTTTTCAAAATGGGCTTTTGAAAGACACACACACACACACACATATGTATAGATAAAAAATTTCCAAAGAATTTTTATACATGTATACTAAGAAAAATAATATAAACCCTTCACATTTATTATGATTTACCCCATAAAGAGACTCCAGTAGAGGTTCCCTATACCAACTTGCAGTAGCAAGTAAACTATGGATTTAAGGGTGAATGAAAAAGATTAGTACTATGGGATCCTTATAGTTAAGTGGGAGGTTGTAGAAAAGGGAACATAAAAGAAAGATTTCACAAACTTTGAGCAAATCTCCCCATTTAAGATGGATACCCTATTCTTATATTGGTAATAGTTAAAAAGACTTCGTTTTATTTTTGTAGCTAGATTGTTTCTATATTGGAGTTGGAAACTTTTATCCATATATTTTCTAAAGGAAATAAACAGGAAACCAAGGGAATATGATGTAATAAGTCCATCGTGGGGCTTACAAGTTAATGATATGACAAGCACCAACACTGGGTTGTCGAAATTAAAGGGATATCATAGCCGAAGGATATCATAGCCGAAGGAAAAAAGGATGTCAAACTCAAATGTCATATGGGTTATCGCTCATAAAACAATTGCAAATAGATGATATCGAACCTATGAAGAAATGGTTGTTGAATTCATAGCATTTCAAAGTTATGAAGGTGAAGATAATAAGCTCCTACAATAGTGTTACTACAAACCATGATGTCGAAAGTATGAAAAACATGTCGCACAAGGACATCGGATCCCTAACGATGACGAATTGCAAAGATTGTCGAACATAAACAATAGAAAGCAATGATGTCTGTAACAACCCTGATTTTTCGGTGTTGTTTAAATATAATAAATTAAGATTTATACTGGGAAATTAAAATGAGATTTTTGATTTCTCATTTATTATAGTTGGAGAATTTGTTTTAAGTATCTTAATTAAATAATAATTGAAATTAGAATTTGAAATAAGGATTTCATAATGTGTATTTATTTGATAAGCAATATATGGAATTTAATGACGTTGAATTCTTGTTTTAAAAGCTTGTTAAATAATGTGTAATTTTATTTTAATGGAAAATGGGAATTTTTGGAGTTAAATTGATTTATTTGTTATGTTGTTTTATTTTGGAAAATGTAATATACCTTGTTTTCAATAATAAAAATATGGGTTCAAATATTATTAATTTTTTTATTAATTAATTATGAAGATTAGGTGATGAACTTAATTTTAGTATATTGACTTGAATTTTTGTATGTTCTAATCTATGAGATATTAGAGTTTTAAAATGGTAGAAAAGTGAGTTTTAAGAATAAAAGAAATAAGAATTTCTTTCTTAATGGGTCCATTAGTATCTTAAGGCCCAAATAGAGTTAGTAATAGAGAAAGCTTCTCTTCATTCCCTCATTTACCGTACGTTCATAATTTCAGAGAGAAAGCAAACCTAGGTTTTGCATTCCCTTTCTTATTCAACCGAAGATTCTCTTTTCAAAATAGAAATAAATTGCTAAAAATTTCAAAACGTCAGATCTAGCTTCTTTACAACCTTCTTCATCTTTTAGGCCCAAGAAACTGAAGTTTTGGCGGTGGTTAGAGATAAAAATTTGTTGAATAGCTAGGAGGAAAAGTGAAATCTGGGCTGAAAAACGTAGGTTAGTGTAAAAATTATAACCAATTCTTGAAAAATTGGAAAAATCTAGAATTTTGATATGTTGTTCTCAACTCATCCACCTTTACTTAAAATCTCGTGGGAAAATATGTAGGTTTGCTATGTTAATTTTCTCTACACTGGGAATGAAAATCTGGGCTGTTTTGTTGTTTGGCTTGAGGTTGGTGCTTGTAGCTATGAAGTTTTTGGATATTAGACGAGTTAATCACTCACAACTACCTTTATTTCATTACAAGTTACTGAATTGTTGTTTGGATGAATCGATGATTGAATTGATTTTTAGTTTGGTGGTAATAATTGCATATTTTGTTGCCTGCTATTTGCTATAAACCCTTGTCATATGATCATTAAATCATCAAATTGAAGTTAGATATATGTTGCATGCTGCTAAAAATAATGCTTTAGAGGTTAGAAGTATTCACAACCATAAAACCCCCGTCGACGGACCACCGGAAGGCGCGAAAATCGTCTGGGGCTTCGCCCAAGCAACGCAACCAGTGGACCGATTCTAAGGAACCAATGCATCGGTTATGCACTTGGGTAGAGCCCCAGGTGATGTTTTAGTGCCTCGTGTTCCCCCATTTGACCTCTTGTTGTGTTTCTTGGTTACCTTGCTTGGTTGCCTTGATGTTTGCTATGATTGTAGCATCATTTTGAAGCTCGGTTGTGATGAATTACATGTGCATTTCCGGGTGCTTGATTCTTATTTTGTTGAACTTGTTAGCATAAAAGTCTAGCTTGATGATTGTTGTTAAGCACACAATTGAATTGCTCGTGTTTGCGAAGTTAATTATGGAGGAAATTTTATTGGAAGTAAATCAATTTCTAGTATATATGAATGGAAATTATAGGTGGTTTGAATAAGAAGGATTTTGGAGAATATATATATTTATAAATAATATAAATTTCAAAGTGATTTCAAAGCCAGTTTTCTATAATTATAGATGTGAATTAAATCGCCGTTTCAACTATATGGTATTATAAATCATTTTGAATCAATATCCTTAAGTAAGATTTCAAAGCAAAACTATTTTAGTATAAAAACTATTTTCATATATAAATGAATGTTTTATTTGCATGAGTGGAATTTACTAGCTTTTAGTATTTATTTGAGCGTCGTCTAGTGGTTATAGGACATTAGTCTACACTATTATAATTACTAATTGAAAGTGGATGACACTTATTTATTTGTCGAGTTTTCAGACTCAATCTTTGAGAATTTAATTAGGTGGATTAAATGGGTTTTTAGGCCCATCTTGTGATACTCGTTTCCTAGTGACTTATATTTGTGAAGTGCAACTTCTTGTATGGTGCGTGATGTGCATGGATATTGCATTGACTTATGAAGTACAAGTCTATTGATTGCATATTTTGATGTGATTATTTATGCTCTTATTATTCTGGTTACTTTGACTTGGATGAAGGTTATAAACGAGCAAAAACTTAGTTAAAATCCACGAATTATTAAATGAAGTATAATTGTGTTAGTGAAGTATAACCTATGGATATTTATCCTTGACATTATGCAAGTTTATTATTATCAGTTTCTCACCTTTTATGATAATTAGAGGTTGTCTGACTCGGGTGTTATTTTAATGCTCGGGTCAGACCGAGACTTGGTAGGTACAAGGACTTAGTGGCTTTGGATGATAGCTGCCTTTAGAAGTCTATTTTGATGTTGGCATTGTTTGTGATGTACTATTTGAGCCTTGTATATATGTTTGTTGATGTTGTAGTCTTTTGTAGACATGTATATTTGAGGCTTGTCATTATTTATTGTTGGATATATATGTATACAAATGTGAGTGTAGTTTTTTTTTTATAGATTCGTATTTTTGAGAAGATACTGATGTATGTTATTTCCGTTGCGACGTTTGATTCCATGTTGTATATTATATTATGTATTGTTCTAAATTATATTAAACCATTGTATTATTGTTTTGCACCTGGATCGGATATGTCGAATTACCACTTGTAAGCAAAGAAAAATATAGCCATATTATTCGATGTATTCGGTGCTTGCCCAAAGCAATTTTACAAATGGTCTCTTCTAACCATCCCTATTCTCTACACTAACATACAGTATTAATCAGTAATACCCTTTGTTTGTGTGGGTCTTGAGGTTTGGCGTTACAGCTTAGTATTCGAGCATAGGTCTAAAATAATATAAAATATAAGAAACATGAATCGGGACCTAGATTAACTTAGAGTCCTGTCCATAGGGTGTGTCGGGTAGAGTACAGGATTTATTTCCTATTTTGTATAGAAGTATAAATGATTATTGGGAATAATTATTTGGTACCTATTTGTGAAAATTTTATATTGCTTTATATTATTTTATAAAATGGTTTTAATAGTTAAGTGTTGTGTAGTGGTGTCCTGAGCAGTTAGTAATCAGAGTTGCACAGCAGAAGCCGATAGACTATTTCCGCTGAGCCAAGTAGTTAGATGTTTATTTATATTTGATTGCATGATGTATGCATGGATGAATGGATGTATTTGTAATTTTATATGAATAGATTTTCAGTTGTATGAAGATATATAGAATGATAAAAGAATATTTGAAATTTAGTTTTGTGTTAAATTGTCCATTGAGTGCATTAAGGATTCTGATCGATGCGCCTGTACAACGTTATCGATAGAGATTCATAAACACTTCGATAAGACAGTTAGACAAAGTGTTTTGAGTTCTATTATTTTATAAATGTTTTGCAAAATTTATAAATAATATTTGAAAAAGAGATAAAGTTTTAATGGAGTTAAATATTCTTTTGAAAGGAAAAACATTTTTGGAAGGGTAAATTAAGAATTGAAATTTATTTTCATGAAAATATATGTTAGATAAAAATTTATGGTTTAGAAATTTTTATTTATAACTTTAAGAGATGTTTTCTATGTATTGGTTTTGACGATGGTTGCAGCCATCGAGTATTAGGAATAGTAAAGACCAATGGTGAGGGAATGTGGATTTTATGATCAACATCGCTGCCATCTGACAAAGCGTTTTGCTATAAATAAACGGCATGGCAATGTCGTTATATTATTTTTTATATTTGTGAAATTGTTTGTGATGTTTTTGCTTTGTTATGTATATCATTTCATGATTTAATCGAATGATAATTTTGAGTTTAAATTTAAAAGAAGTTAAAACTGAAGATGTAAGAAAATGTGTAATTTGTTTTGGAATTTCAAAGTAAGGGATCGATTTGAAAAGAAAGTTTGATTTTTATAATTAATGATTTGGATTTAAATGGATAAATCTTTTATTTGAATTGGTGTATAAATACTATAAGTAGTTAGTATATTATTTGAAGAATATAGAGTTAGAAAATTATTTTGAAGAAGTGATTTATCAGAAATCAAATCATTTAAATTTGAAAGGAAGTTTGATGTTTAAACTATAAATTTTTATAAGCCAAATATTTTTAGGACCTTAGTTCTATTATATGGGGAGTACTAATAATCGACATGTTACCAATTGGTTTAAATGTGCTCGAGTAATGCTTTATTGAATATTGTACAACTCATTGAATGGAATGTTTAAGTGGTACTTACTAGCCCATTAGTGACTACTCGAATTTCATGGGGTAGTATGGGATGCCTTGGTTAAATTTTTGTGATTGCTATTAGGAAGTAATTACACTTTAGAGTTATATTCTCTTTTTATGTTTGGTAGGACCAATAGATCCTTAAGAGAATATAGTTCAGGTTTTCCAATATAAGAAAAATTCTTTTGGATTGAGGATTAAATGTAACTTCTTATTAGAAGATAGTTTGCTAGTTATAAACTTCAAAGAAGAAATTTGAATTCAATGAAATTAAAAGAAGAGTCGTGGATGAATGCTTGAGATGATGTTTGGTTGCAAATTTTTGAAGTAAGTGGGGCTTACTAACTTGTAGTAAATGTTCAAGTAAACTCGAGTGGTTATGGGACACATGAGCGTTATTTGAATGATTACTGTTGGAAGGTATTTGACACTTTTGTGACGATGTGTGAAGTGCATGTCTCATACTTGGGAAGCGCACTCAATTTTGAGAGGCCTTGGTTCTAGACTTGCGATGTGTAGTCATTTGTGTTAGACTTGCGTTGGGCAGGTGGACTTACGATGTGTAGTCATTGATGTTAAACTTGTGAAGTGCATGACCTGCAAGTAGACATGCAATGTGCAATCACATATGTTAGACTTGCGATGTGCAATCACATATGTTAGACTTGCGATGTGCAGTCATTTATGTTAGACTTGCGATCTGCATGTAGAATTGCGAAGAGCAATCATTTGTAATAGACCTTGGGCCTAGACTAGAAAAGTCCAGACAAGCGAAGTACTTGCCGACATTCGAAGTTCTGTCTTTTGTATCAGTTCGTGAAGTGCAAGCCACTTTTGATTTGATGGATTTATAACTTGCTTTCATGCTAGTTTATTATAATGATGTGTTAATTATTATCTTGAGTGTGATGGATGATGATTGTAGTAATAGTGTGATTTCAAATCTATTAGAATATTTTAAAGTGAAGTACAATTTTCAAAGTATAATTTGTGAAGTGCAAATTTTTAGAGAAGTTAATCTTTGTTTTGTGATGTGCACGTAAATGTGCATATTTTTACCACCATATTTAATCTAATTAATTTAAATAAATGATCATATTGGGTATTTTAACTTGTTTTAACCAAAATCCATTTTAAGTCCAAATTGTCACATATTCATCTTCATCCAAGGGCAAAATGGTCATTTGTGTGCAATATTTCTTTGAGAAAAATTAATTGTAAATTTATATATATTTGTGTAGGAATTTCATCTCAAATAGGTGTGGTTTCATGAAGACACATGCATGCGCAAAATGAATACAAAGGAATGAAGATGGAAATAATTCAAAGTGAAGAACATGGAGGACCCCACCTACCTTAATGTACAAATTAGAGGCTAATGCACATGCTTATGGAATTAATGGCTTCATGTACACTTAAATGATGATTAGTAGAAGCTAATGATTACTTGGCCTCCACACTTTCTCAAGGGTATTTTGGGCATTCCCAAAAATATGAATTAGGGTTTAACACATGTATAAGTACCCCTTATGTTTCATGTAACCCTCTTCTTCTTAGTCTCTCTTTAGTTTAGTTTAGGCTAAAAAATAAATCAAGTTCTCTTCCTTCTTTTCATGGATACTTAGCCATTTCTTTTATGTAATCTTTTCTTTTTGCAATTTTCAATACATGCTCTTTTCTTCTTTTGTTTATTTCCTTTCATATTAGTAGTGTAGATTTGTTTATTTATGCCAGTAGTGTAGATTTTCTTTTATGCAATTAGAATAGTTTTCTTTTTCATTAGCTTTCATTTTCCTTCTTTTTCAGTTTCATGTTGCAAGCTACAAGTGTTGATATGATAACACAAATGAGAGGCTAATCCCTTCAATTTAAGGGTAATGAAGCCTCTAGTCATGTAGCTTCAACATTTTGATGTTTATGCTCTCTTTTTGTGCTTAATATGAAGTGGTTTAACTTGTTGTTTTTGACGTGAATTTGATAGCCTATATTGTTGACACCAAATAGGCTATGCTTAAACAATCACAAACAATGATTACCTCTTCATCTACATATGATGATGGTAATGAAGTGATTGTTGAACTTAAAATTTGATGGCCTATATTTATAAACAATAGTTAATAGGCCATGCTTAAAATAGATTTTGCTTTCAACTTTGTTGTCATATTTCATGAGTGTTAAATGTGTAATAGTGGTTGTGTTATAGTTTGATGGTTTATATTATGCTAATTAATAGCACAAATATACCATACTTACGATAAGCACATCAACTAATTACACTAGTGACAAGAAAAGAGAGATCATAACTTCATTTTGTTGATTTATGTGATCTAGAGAGTGGAATTATCTCTAAATTGTCAATTTATTCTCATAGTTTACATTCACATTTGTAGTTGTTAGTTTTCTCATTTTTCTAGCTTAACAATCTCTCGACTTTGGTATAATTTGATTGAATAGGAAATTTAAAATCAATAATTCCCTACGGATCGACCCATACTCGCCACATACTATCATTGTACGCCGTGCGCTTGCGGTAATTTTATTTCTAAATTCGTTCGATGGTTTTCTAAATCGATAGAAAATCCATCGTCGAACATTTTGAAATGGTATAATCTTGTAAAGCCCGAGATTATGGAGAAATCAGTTGTTGGAAAAGATTAAACAAAGACCAATTGAGTTATTGATTTAAAAAGAAGTAAATTTTTATAGAAGAAGAAATTAAATTGGAAATTGATTGAAGAAATCAAATTCTTGAATATAAATTAGATGAATAATAAACTAGATGTTTTAATCTTTTTAAAAAGGGAAGTTAAAAGATTTTATATGAATATATATGTACGGGAAACCATCTTGTATATTGCTTGATTAATTGATTGCTTGGTTGTTTGATTGTGTAGTGTTAGTTATATATTGATAGAGATATTATTAATTGTATTATATTTCCATTATTTATAGACTTTGCTCTGAATTAGAAATTGCGAGGGTGCAATTTTTTTAAGGGGGAAGTACGTAACACCCCTGATTTTTCAATGTTGTTTAAATAGAATAAATTAATATTTAAACTGAGCATTTGAAATGCGAAATTTGATTTCTCATTTATTATAGTTGGAGAATTATTTTTAAGTATCTTAATTAAATAATTGAAATTAGAATTTGAAATGATGATTTTATAATGTGTATTTATTAGATAAGAAATATATGGAATTTAATGTTGTTAAATTCTTGTTTTAAAAACTTGTTAAACAACGTGTAATTTTATTTTAATGGTAAATGGGAATTTTTGGAGTTAAATTGATTTATTTGTTATATTGTTTTGTTTTAGAAAAATGTAATATACCTTGTTTTCAATAATAAAAATAAAGGTTTAAATAATATTAAATTATTTATTAATTAATTAATTATGAAGAATAGGTGATGAAATTAATTTTAGTATATTTACTTGAAATTTTCTTTGTTGTAATCTATGAGATATTAGAGTTTTAAAATGGTAGAAAAGTAAGTTTTAAGAAATAAAAGTAATAAGAATTTCTTTCTTATTGGGTCCATTAGTATCTTAAGACCCAAATAGAGTTAGTAATAGAGAAAGCTTCTCTTCATTCCCTCATTCACAGTACGTTCATAATTTTAGAGAGAAAGCAAAACTAGGGTTTGCATTCCCTTTCTGATTCAAGCAAAGATCCTTTTTTAAAATAGAAATAAATTGCTAAAAATTCCATACCTTCAGATCTAGTTTCTCCACAACCTTCTCCATCTTTTAGACCCAAGAAACTAAAGTTTTGGCCATGGTTGAAGATTAAAATTGGTTGAATAGCTAGGAGGAAAAGTGAAATCTGAGCTGAAAAACGCGGGTCAGTGTAAAAATCGTAGTTAATTCTAGAAAAATCTGAAAAATATGGAATTTTTCTACGTTGTTCTCAACTCATATGTTCTCCTTCAGTTAAAATTTCATGGGAAAATATTTAGGTTTGCTATGTTAAATTTGCTCTGCACTGGGTACGAAAATCTGGGCTGTTTTGTTGTTTTGGCTTGAGGTTGGTGCTTGTAGCTATGAAGTTTTTGGATATTAAGGCGAGTTAATCACTCACAACTACATCTATTGGATTACAAGTTACTGATCTGTTGTTTGGATGAATCGATGGTTAAATTGATTTGAAGTTTGGTGGTGATAATTGCATATTTTGTTGTCTATTTACTGTTTGCTATAAACCCTTGTCATATGATCATTAAACCATCAAATTGAAGTTAGATATATGTTGCATGATGCTAAAAATAATGCTCTAGAGGTTAGAAGTATTCACCTTTAGAAAACCTCCGCCAATGGACTACCGGAAGGCGCGAAAATCACCTGGGGCTTTGCCCAGGCAACGCAACCGATGGACCGGATCTAAGGAACCTGTTCACCGATCATGCACCTAGGCAAAGCCCAGGTGCTATTCTAGTGCCTCCAGTTTGCCCTTTTAAGCTCTTGTTGTGTTTCTTGGTTACCTTGCTTGTTTGCCTTGATGTTTTCTATAATTATAACGTCATTTTGAAGCTCGGTTGTGATGAATTACCTGTGCATTTTTGGGTGCTTGAATCTAATTTTGTTGAACTTGTTGGCATGGAAGTCTTGCTTTATTATTGTTGTTGAGCACACTATTGAATTGAATGTGTTTGCGAAATTAATTATGGAGGGAATTTTATTGAAAATAAATCAGTTTCTATTATATACGTATGAAAAATGTAGGTAGTTTGAATAAGAAGGATTTTGGAGAATATATATTTATAAACACTTTAAATTTCAAAGTGATTTCAAAGCCAATTTTCTATAAGTATAGGTATGAATTAAATCGTAGTTTCTAATATATAGTATATTATAAATCTTTTTTAGTCAATATTCTTAAGTAAGATTTCAAAGCAAAATTGTTTAGTATAAAAACTATTTTCATATATAGATGAATGTTTTATTTGCACGAGTGGAATTTACTAGCTTTTAGCAATTATTTGAGCATCGCCAAGTGTTTATGGGACTTTAGTCTACACTCTTGTAATTACTAATTGAAAGTGGATGACACTTATCTGTTTGTTGAGTTTTCAGACTTAATCTTGGAGAATTTCGTTTAAGCGGATTAAATGGGTTTTTAGGCCCATCTTGTGATACTTGTTTCCTAGCCGGTTATATTTACGAAGTGCAATTTCTTGTGTAGTGCGTGATGTGTGTGCATATTGTGTCGACTTGTGAAGTACAAGTCTATTGCTAGCATATTTTGATGTGATTATTTATGCTCTTATTGTTGTGGTTGCTTTGGCTTGGATGAATGTTGTAAATGAGCATAAACTTAGTTAAAATCCATGAATTATTAAATGAAGTATAATTGTATTAGTGAAGTATAACCTATGGATATTTATCCTTGACATTATACAAGTTTATTATTATCAGTATCTCACCTTTTATGATAAATAGAGATAGTCTAACCCGAGTATTATTTTAATGCTCAGGTTAGACCTAGACTTGGCAGGTACAAGGACTTAGTGGCTTTGGATTAGAGCTATCTTTAGAAGTCTATTTTGATGTTGGCATTATTTGTGATGTACTATTTGAGCTTTATATATATATTTGTTAATGTTCTAGTCTTTTGTAGTCGTGTATATTTGAGGCTTGACATTATTTATAGTTGGATATATATGTATACAAATGTGAGTCTAGTGTTTTCTTCCATAGGCTCATATTTTTGAGAAGATATTGATGCATGTTATTTCTGTTGCGACGTTTGATTCTGTTTTGTATATTATATTATGTATTGTTCTGAGTTAGATTAAACCACTGTATTATCGTTTTGCACTTGGATCGGATATGCCGAGTTACCATTTCTAAGTAAAGAAAAACATAGTCATATTATTCGATGTATTAAATACTCGTCCAAAGCAATTTTACAGATGGTCGCCTCTAACCAGCACTATTCTCTACACTAACAGACAGTACTACCCGGTAATGCCCTTTGTGTAACACCCCGTATATTTATATAATTAAATAATCAAATAACGATGAATAGTGAAAATAAACATTTTTGTATTATCAAAATATGGCCTTGAAACTTATACCATTATGTTCGTGGCAATTTTCTGATCAATTTACATATATAATATGTCTCGAACGGAGTTCGTATGAAAAAGTTATTGACGTTCGAAGTTTTGTATCGAGAAATAATTATACATGTAAATGTACGTAAATATATTTGTTATAAATAAATATATGTGCGTATGAAATTCCAAAAATAGCGCGCATTTTAATTTTAAAATAGATGCACGCCAAAAAGGTAATTAATTAACATTGCCATCATAAAGGAAATTAATGGTGACGCAGCGGATTAATCAAAAAACAATGTAGATCGATGGAAGTAGCAATCGATGGATTGATGGATACTGAAATGCCCGAATTCGTTGATCCGAAGATACCGAATTCTTAGCTATCTCTGACTCGTTGATTCGAAGATACCGGGAAAGAGATCTACGATTCTTCGACGTTGATCTTGCGCACAAGATACCGTGAATCAGCTTCAACAAACGATGATTCGAGCGCACTCGAATGACGTAAGTGGAGATAGGAGATACACTCGACTACTAATTGAAATTAAAAGCACAAAGCTAACAAAAGAGAATTTTATTCAATATTCAACAACCTTTTACAAATGAGACTCACGGCCTATTTATAGGCGTTTTACAACTCACACGAAATTACAACAAAAATTTACATCTCCTAAGTCGGTTCCGACTTAACAAAGTCTCCGACTCAACATAAGTCGTACACGACTTACAACTCCACAGAATACAGACCATACGACTTACAACAGACGACGTATGAAAACAGATGACTTACGACTTATAACAGTTGCGACTTAACATACTCCGACTTATGACACCTCCAAAGCATACGACTTATTACAAACAGACGACCTACGAAACAGTCGACATACAACTTAAGAAATACAACACGATAATACATAGTGACTTAACAATAGCTTCTTCACGACTTAAAGAACCAACGGCAGAGATTGACTCGGCAGAAAATTAATGGCAACAAGTCTTCAGCGACTTAAAACATGCGCATCTCAGATCAGCTACTTACAGACATCAATGGTAGAGATTAACTCGGCAGACGAATCAACGGCATCCAGTGCTTCGCGACTTAAAACATGACTCGTTAGGTCGTTCAGACGACTCAAAGGACTTGTTAACTCGCAGGTATCTTCCTTAAGTCGTACCAACGACTTACAAGCTTTGTTAGGTTGTAGCCCTTTCTCCCTGACTTGGTTAAGTCGTAACTCCTCCTCACGTGGCTCCTTAGGTCGTAGACGACCTACAACTTCTTCGTTAGGTCACAAAGTTTGGTCACGACTTATGCCTTTGACAAATGAGGGCTGCGCTGCATCAAATGGATATCAGTAATTAAAGTTAATTAATTAACATCAGCAGTCAATGTAATCAAATCAGCTATTGGAAGAAATTAATTTACATTAATTGGTCACATGGAAATTTTATAAATTATAAACCTTTGCAATTAATTCATAGGATATTTATAAAAGTAGTAACAAATTTATTATGTTTGTAATGAATGTAAATTATTAAGAGAATTAGATGTAAGAGGAAAAAAGTATGTGGGGAACAAATTAAATAATAACATACATATAATAATTTATAATTGCAATCAATTAATTAAGAAATTAATTAAAGACATTAAGTAAGCGTCAATTAATAAAAGAGGAAAACTTATATGTCAATTAATTAGGTAATGAATTGGCGGTTTAAATACGTACAGCTAATAAATGTGTGATTTAGTTGCGCATAGGAATTAATTTGGATATCAATTAAGATGAGAAAACGTGTCAATTAATTAATTGGCAATTAGTTGAGAATTTTAAAAGGGTGTCAATTAATCAAAGAATATGCCATTGTTACAATAGCTAATTATGTAAATTAATTAGCTAGAAGAAAACGCCAGTTATAGGATTATTCGTTTCCAAGTTAAAAAAAAGAATTGGAATGCGTACAAACATCAAATGGAGTAATTATGTAACAACCCGCATATTTTACGATTATATATTTAAATGATTTATTTAAATATAGCATCGTTAAGTTGAATTTAAAAGTCCAAAACGTGACTTTTTGTAAATGGTCGAATCCGGACTCGAGACTATTTCCATTGAGTCCAAAATGGCATTTGCGACCCTTTTGAGTATAAATATCGATATGTTTGGAGTTGAGTAGAATTTTGCTATTTTTCTATTTTGGGCTTTGGGTTTGGGTTTCAGCCCACTAACCCAACATAATACCCTAACTCCTCCTCTAACTCCTCTTCGTTCATTTTCATTTCCTAACACTTTCAAGCTAAAAGAAAAATGTGAGAGGATAAAAGAAATCAAAATTCCTAAGCCCTAGTTTACTAGGAAATTCAAATTCAAGCTCAAGAAATCAAAGAGAAGCTTAGGTAAGCATCCTCTTCATCTTCTCCATCTCAATCTCTCTTCAATTTTTGGAAATTCCTAAACCCTAACTTAGGAAATATTTGCTTATGAGCTTAGATTGGAGCTTCTTGAGTTGAAATTAAAGAGGAATTGGTCTTGCTTTGTTTTAGAGCTTCTCATTCGTTGTTTTTGGGTTTAAAGGTGAGTTCTTGAACTCACATCTATGCCTATACCTTTGATAGTTGTTAGGTATGAATTCCTAACACCTAATTCATGTTCATTTGCTTTTGAATTGAATTGGATTAGTGAATTTTCCAATTTTTGGTATTTTGAAGTCAAAATCTATGATAATCCTACTATGGATGTTTGGACTTATCGTTTGAAGTGTATTGAAGAGCCTATAGGGCTGGGTAGTCGCTTGGCGTAAATCCCTAGCCATCGTCGCTCGTCCGATCACTTCCGATATGATTTGGCCATCATTGGCCTAGGCAAAATATTGCCCTGAGCTTCAGCTCAGATGTCTGGTATTAAGCTCAGACGTCTGATGCTACGAAATAAAAATTCCAGTCTTTCAGCTCAGACGTTTGAACTTCCCAGACGTCTGGGCGATCTGGAATAAAATTTCCAGTCTTTCAGCTCAGACGTCTGGGATAACCACCAGGCGTCAGGAGCTATTAAATGCAGCCAATTTGCCTTTTTTATGTGGGTTTCCAATTTATATTGATTTTTGGTTGATCCGATTTGTTGGTATCACCTATTATCAATTTTGATGACTTCCTTTCTGGATTTTTAGGAGTATCCATTTGATGGATTTGATATCGATTTTTTTGGTTTTAATTCACGTCGTCGAATGTGAATTTTTGGTGATAGATTATTTCTACAGTCATTTCTGTGATTTGTCACTTTAAAATTATAATGGTTTCTATACTAGTAGTAAATACTCAAACTCTTTCAAATAAATGATTTCAACACTACTTTTAAATATAAAGCTCGTTTTTAAAACCGTTTTCCAATCTATTAGTATATACAAACCTTTACCTCATTCGTATGAGAAATCCAATTAAAAGACTTAGCAAAACAAGTGGTATGAAACGCTTGCGTTTACTTCATCGTTTAATTCTTAGACTTGTTCGATTGAAATCTTGTGACAATTTTCGAGTGGAAATCTACAATTTGTTCGTAAATATTTAAGTTAAGCCTGTGGTTATGGGACATGAAGCTAAACTCATCTATTTACTAGCTTAGTGTAATTCACACTTTTTATTGATCTATTGTGGTTTAGACTAGCGATATGCGATGTCTCATTGTCCGCGTGGGGGACTGTACCCCGTTTTATGGAGCTTCGTCTCATTGTTTATAGGCTAGCGACCTATGGTTTTATGGAGTTCGGTTCATCGGGCGTACCATTATTGTACTGCGTTGTTGTTTCAGCTTATCAGGTTCATCGGGCGTACCGTTATTGTACTACGTCGTTGTTCCGAATTACTTGAGTATCAGGTTCCTCAGGCGTACCGTTATTGTACTACGTCATTGCACCGACCCTATGGTTAGCGACCATGGGATAGCGTCCCATTTGTGATATATGTGTTGGTGAGTTTTCATGCTCCCGTTTATGATAGGCCTCCCCCGTTTTGTGATTTCTGGATTTCTAATTGATGAATTCTAGACTTTGTGTTTCACCAATTTTTGAGATTTGTATTGATAAGCCCTATCAATATTTGTGGTTTGGTGAATAAACTAAAGAATGTGATATTCTTTTTGGATATCTGACGAGATTTGAGATATTGTATGATTTTATTGTTATCGAATGTATACTTGTCACAGTATGGCATTATTGTTATCATACATTTTTGTGGTATCTCTTATCCTTTCTCATCTTATATTATATTTATAGCTAGACTGATCCGTTTATTATTTTTCTCCTTAAATAATACTCGGGTCAGACCGAGGTGTTACAGGTGCTTCCACTTGACTTCTTAGCGGGGACTATCTTCTGCCTTTTGGATAACTACTTTAGCTTAGTAGTTTTTGTTTTTATACATTTGAGATAGAGACTCCTTGATGTATACATATTCTTTTTTCTAGCACTTGTACCTATTCTTTTGTGATGTAGTGGATCTTGTATGACCACTACTTTGATGTACACTTCTATGTGTTATATTCCAATCTGTTTCCGCCTTAGTGATATGAATATCTGTGACTGATTTGTGTTATGCTTATTTTATATTTGTTTCCGAAGGCCTCATAGCCACTATGTAGTAGATTTGAGTTTGGATTGGGTATGTCGGATTTCCTCTTGAAATGAAATGCATGATATACTATCTGACATATCGGTTCTCGTTCAAATCAATTATACAGTTGGTCGCTCCTCAACAGCCTTATTCTTCGTACTAATTGATGGCATTACCCATTAGTGTCCTTGGTTAGTGTGAGTATAGAGGTGGGGCGTCACAGCTTGGTATCAGAGCCAAACTTCAGAATAATGTAGAATAATCTAGCAAGGATTGTTGTCCTAAGTCTTTCTTAGGAGTCGTGCCTTAGGATTTAATTCGAGTCATTGGACCCGTTCTTTCCTATTTTCTTTTGTGATGCCTTGTTTTATCAATCAAGTTGTTTGATATTCATTCCGAGAATAACCTTTTTCCTCTCCTTTCTTTCTTTCTTAACGAAGAGAAATGGTTAGACCTAGCCGTCCCAGCGCCGGTCAATCCAGTGCTACTCCTCAGGATGGAGTATTCATGTCTGACCAACAGCTTTTGGATCATTTAAAGAATGCCCAAGCTGCCGGACCAATTTCAGAGCCTACTCATCCTAAATTTTGGTTTGCATGCTTGTGTAGTTATTACACCAATTTAGGTGGAAGGCCATTCAAGGGTTCCGAAAGCGTTGTAGAAGTCCAAGCTTGGCTTAGAACATGCGACCGCATCTTTTCTTGCACGAATCTTGTGGATCTATATCGAGTCCAAGTGGCTTCTAGCATGCTCCATGAGAGAGCATTAGATTGGTATGAGCTTTTGATCTCGGAAATTATTGAAGTGGATCTTACTTGGGAGCAATTACGGGAAAGGTTCGAGTTAAAGTTTGTGCCGGAAGCTGAAAAAGTATCTTTAGCTCGACGCTTTATCGACCTTGTTCAAGGTGAATCTTCTGTGACCGACTATGTCGCATCTTTTGAATCCCTCTCTAAATATGGGGTCGAGTATATTAATACCCCATTGAAGAAAAATCAGAGGTTTGTCTATGGATTGAATAAGAATCTCAAAAAGCCTTTACCCCTGAAACTAGAAGTTTCTTTTGATCAGCTTGTTGATATCGCTCTTCGACTTGTAGAAGCCGATAAAGAAAGTGATGTTGAAGTTATGGGTGCCAAACAGAACTTCAACATCAACAAGAAGAGGCCTATTAAGTTCAAAGGCCCTAATCCCAACAAGAAAGGGAAGCAAGCAACTTCGGTAGCGAAGACTCCTACCTCTAGTCGTGGGCAATACTACAATTGTGGTTCTAAGGACCATTATGCAAATAGGTGCCCAAAACCTCTTTTTTATTGTTATTGCAAAAGTTTGGGTCATCTTTTATCTTCATGCCTCTAACTTCCAAACAAGAAAGAGGGAAAGCTAAATGTTGTGCAAGCCCCTAGTAATACTTCTCTTGGTCAAGGTATTTCTCATTCTGTCCTTGATGGCATTATTATGTTTTTCGATCATCCTATTCGAGTTCTTTTTGATATCGAAGCATCCCACTCTTTTATATCAAAAGAACTTGTTGATACTTTTTCTTTAAATGATATGTGTTTGATGACTTCACTGAAAATTGCGAATCCGGTTGGTGGGTCCGCAACACTCAGTTTATTTGGTAAAGATGTCGAGATTATTTTATGTGATTATGCTTTCCGAGCCGATTTGCATGTTATGCGTTACCTTGGTTTTGGAATGATTTTGGGAATAGATTAGCTTAATCGATATGAAGCCCATATCCTTTGTTCGAGAGGACTATTTATCTTCGACATCCTCAATCTGTTAAGCAGATTTCTATTGTTCTTAAAGATTCAGATTCCAATTTGGTAGCATCCTTGTATTCTTTAAATCCTCATGATGATGATAATGATGATGAGGAAGATGTTTTTTCTCTCATTCACGTTGTTCGTGAATTTCCTAATATATTTGAGCCCGTTTTAGGATTACCACCTAAGCGAGCAATTGAGTTTAGAATTATCTAATCCCTGAAGCTCTACCTATCACTCGTCCTCCTTATCGTATGTCAAATAAGGAAAATGAGGAGATGCGTAAACAATTATCCGAATTTGAAGCGAAACAGTTTATTCATTCTAGTTCCTCTCCATGGGGAGCTTCAGCTATCTTTGTGAAGAAATCCGATGGTACACTTAGGCTTTGCGTTGACTACCACAAGCTTAATGATCACACCATCAAGAATAAATATCCTTTACCTCGGATTGATGATCTATTCGATCAACTTAGCGGTGCTAGAGTCTTTTTGCAGTTAGACTTAGCAACCGGTTTTCATCAGCTACGTATTGCAGAGGATAGCATTCCTTTGACATCGTTCCGTACTCGTTATGGATCTTATGAATGGCTTGTTATGCCATTTGGTTTAACGAATGCTCCGGCTTATTTCGTTGACCTTATGAATTGAGTTTTCAAAGACTTCCTCGATCGATTTGTTCTCATCTTTATAGATGATATTCTTGTTTATTCTAAAACCGAGGAAGAGCATGAAAAACATCTTCGGATTGTGTTGGAAACTCTTAGGAGCAATCAATTGAAAGCAAAATTTTCCAAGTGCCACTTTTGGCAATCTCGTGTTAAATTTTTGGGACATATTATTTCTGAATCCGGAATTTCCGTGGATCCTTCAAAGATTGAAGCGATTCAAAATTGGAAGAGACCGGAGAGTGTGACGGAAATTCGTAGCTTTCTTGGATTGGTGGGTCATTACCGTCAGTTCATAAAAGACTTTTCTAAAATTTATATACCTCTTACTAGTTTGACAAAGAAGGGAGTTAAGTACATTTGGTCAGACAAATGTGAAGCTGCTTTTCAGAAATTAAAAGAACTCCTTTCCGATGCTCCTATTCTTGTGATTCCCGAAGGGAACCAAGACTTTATTATTTATAACGATGCTAGTCGTGTTGGTTTGGGTGCCGTTCTCATGCAAAGGGAACATGTTATCGCTTATGCTTCTAGACAATTAAAGCCTGCCGAGACTAGATATGCCACTCATGATTTAGAGCTCGCGTTCATTGTTTTCGCCCTTAGAATTTGGCGTCATTATCTTTTGGGAGAGAAATTTGTTCTCTACACCGATCATAAATCTTTGAAGTATTTATTTTCTCAAAAGGAACTTAATTTGCGTCAACAACGTTGGCTCGAATTCCTTGCATCTTATGATCTTGATATTCCCTATACTCCCGGAAAGGGCAATCGTGTTGCCGATGCCCTTAGTCGTAAGCGACAAGCGGTGGTTTCCATGATGATATCCGAATGGAATGATCTCGAGACTTTATCCACTTGTGAGATTCGAGATCGTGAATCCGATTCATGTTCATCTCTTGTTTTATGTAGCCTTGAGGCTCATCCTTCTCTTTTGGACCGCATCCTTGAAGCTCAAAAGCATGATCCCGAATTGGCTTCTTAGCCAAAGTTGTAGGGATAAAATTGATATTGAAGGTTTGAAAGACTTTGATATTGATGCTCGTGGCGGTATTCAAAAATTTGGTAGACTTATCGGGCCAAATATTAGTGATCTTCGTAAAGACATTTTAGAAGATTCTCATCACTCTAAATTTACCATTCATCCTGGTAGTAGTAAAATGTATGCGGACATGAAACGACTTTATTATTGGGATGGGATGAAATCTGATATTGCTAACTTTATTAAGCGTTGCATGACTTGCCAACTCGTAAAGGCCGAGCATCAAAGGCCCGGTGGGTTATTGCAACCTTTGGACATTCCAGTTTGGAAGTGGGATCAAGTCTCCATGGACTTTATTGACGGTCTTCCCCGTTCTCGTTCGGGTCATGACAGTCTATGGGTGATTGTTGATAGACTTACAAAATCTGCCCATTTTATTCCCGTTCGGTTCAATCGGACCGTACCCCTTTTGGCCAAACTCTATGTTAAAGAAATTGTTAAATTGCATGGAGTTCCTACTTCTATTGTTAGTGATTGTGATCCATTATTTACTAGTGGATTTTGGAAAGGTCTTCAAAAAGCTTTGGGAACGAAGCTTAATTTTAGCACCGCTTATCATCCTCAGTGTGATGGACAAACTGAGCGTGTGAATCAAACTCTTGAAGATCTTCTTCGTGCATGTGTTCTTGATTTTGGTGGAAGTTGGGAAGATCATATTTCCCTCGTTGAGTTTTCTTATAATAATAGCTTCCAATCTAGTATTGGTATGGCACCTTTCGAGGCACTCTACGGAAGGCCATGCCGATCTCCTTCGTGTTGGCTTGAAGCTGGTGAGAAGCTGGTTTTAGGTCTAGATTTTATTCATGATTCCACAGAAAAGATTGATCTTATTCGTCATAGGATGAAAGAAGCTCAAAGTAGACAAAAATCCTCTGCCGATAACTGAAGAAGGAAATTGGAATTTTTTGTGGGAGATTTGGTATTTATTCGTGTTTCACCTATGAAGGGTGTTGTGCGTTTCAGTCGATCGGGAAAATTAGCACCTCGATATATTGGTCCATTTCCCATCATCGAACGCATTGGTTCTGTGGCTTATCATCTTTTATTACCGGCTCAATTTTCTGTTATTCATGACGTATTCAACGTCTCTCAATTACGGAAATGCCTTAGAGATTCTGATTCTATTCTTGAGCCCGGTGTTATTAAAGAAATTGAAGTTTCACCTAATTTGACTTATGAGCAACATCCTATTCATATCATTGCTATGGAGGGTAAACGCCTTCGTAATAAGATGTTCCGCTTGTGAAATTTCAATGGTCCGCAAATCCTAAGGATTGTTCTTGGGAATCCAGAGAATTCATTGAGCGAACACATCTGGACTTACTCTCTCGTGCTCCTTAAGGTGAACTTCTCATTTCAAAATTTCTTCTTTTGTGTTGTTATGCCTTAGTATGGTTTTTACTTTTTATTTTCTTCTTAAGTATTGCAAGGACGCAATTTCTTTAAGGAGGGCAGTTTGTAACAACCCGCATATTTTACGATTATATATTTAAATGATTTATTTAAATATAGCATCGTTAAGTTGAATTTAAAAGTCCAAAACGTGACTTTTTGTAAACCGTCGAATCCAGACTCAAGACTATTTCCATTGAGTCCAAAATGGCGTTTCCGACCTTTTTGAGATAAACATCGATATGTTCGAAGTTGAGTAGAATTTTTCTATTTTTCTATTTTGGGCTTTGGGTTTAGGTTTCAGCCCACTAACCCAACATAATACCCTAACTCCTCCTCCAACTCCTCTTCATTCATTTTCATTTCCTAACACTTTCAAGCTAAAAGAAAAATGGGGGAGGAGAAAAGAAATCAAAATTCCTAAGCCTTAGTTTACTTGGAAATTCAAATTCAAGGTCTAGAAATCAAAGAGAAGCTTAGTTAAGCATCCTCTTCATCTTCCCCATCTCAATCTCTCTTCAATTTTCAGAAATTCCTAAACCCTAACTTAGGAAATATTTGATTATGAGCTTAGATTGGAGCTTCATGAGTTGAAATTGAAGAGAAATTGGTCTTACTTTGTTTTAGAGCTTCTCATTCGTTGTTTTTGGGTTTAAAGGTGAGTTCTTGAACTCACATCTATGTCTATACCTTTGATAGTTGTTAGGTATGAATTCCTAACACCTAATTCATATTCATTTGCTTTTGAATTGAATTGGATTGGTGAATTTTCCAAATTTTGGTATTTTGAAGTCAAAATATGTGATAATCCTACTATGGATGTTTGGACTTATCGTTTGAAGTGTATTGAAGAGCCTATAGGGCTGGGTAGTCAATTGGCGTAAATCCCTAGCCATCGTCGCTCGTCCGGTCGATTTCGATATGATTTGGCCATCATTGTCCTAGGCAAAATATTGCCTTGAGCTTCAGCTCAGACGTCTGGTATTAAGCTCAGATGTCTGATGCTACAGAATAAAAATTACAGTCTTTTAGCTCAGACGTCTGAACTTACTTCCTAGATGTCTGGGCTATTTGGAATAAAATTTCCAGTCTTTCAGCACAGACGTCTGGAGCTGTTAAATGCAGCCAATTTGCCTATTTTATGTGGGTTTCCAATTTATATCAATTTTTGGTTGATCCAATTTGTTGCTATCACCTATTATCGATTTTGATGACTTCCTTTCTGGATTTTTGGGAGTATCCATTTGATGGATTTGATATCGATTTTTTTGGTTTTAATTCACGTCGTCGAATGTGAATTTTTGGTGATAGATTGTTTCTAAAATCATTTATGTGATTTGTCACTTTAAAATTATAAAGGTTTGTGTAACGACCCGAAAATTTTGATGGTTTTATTAAGATAATTAATTGAAATTTTGTGAAATTTTAAACAATAAAATTTGAAAATAAAAATTTATTATTTGGAATATGTCTATTTTAATATAGCAGCTGGTAAATTTTCATCTGATAATATTGAAGTTTATTTTCCTGTGAAATTTTATTTCAATTTAAAACCGGTTAATAACAGTTGAATTTAAAAGTTTTCCGAAACCTAAATATGTCAACATGAGAAAATTTATTTAGAACACTCTGAATCAGATTGCGAAATTCGTTTCGCGAAATTCAGACATTTCTAGCTCCATTTGGATTTTTTCCGTTCAAAATAGCAGCATTTTCGATACCGATTATCGACTTTTGATCGGATGATCGTGCCACTAATATCTGTATACCGTTTTGATCGTCCCGTCGTGCTGATCTCTACGGTATATTTATTTCTGTATTTGGAGGTCCGGTACGTGACGGAAACAATAAAATGTTCGTTGTAATGGCACCATAAATTGTAACTTTTGACTTCCCAATCCTTTTCAAATCTTTACCGTGCAGCTCAAGCAAATAATCAATTGCATTAAATAGTCTTTCAGCTGAAATCAAGGAATTGAACCGTTAACTTATTGATTTATATTGGTTGCCAATTTATTTTGGTACGTTTTCATTTTCTTGCTAAAACTTCTCTCTATAGATCTCCTTTCCATTCCTTTGCTTGCTTCGCCTTCCAAAAAAAAATTCTTTCAAACTCTTCTCTGGCCATTTTCATTTGCTTTATATAAAAATTATACATAGAATACATTTGTTGTTTGCAATTTCATACCCTTCTACGCATCTTCTTCCCCTTCCTCTAAAAAATGTTCCCCTCCCTCCTAGTTTTTGGCACCCAACCACCTCTCCTTCTCCCCTTGCCGAGCCCAGATCCAAACTGCAGCCGAAGCCTCACCACAAAACCCGCGCCACTCCCCTACAAAACCCGAAGGCACCAAAGTACCCACAGCTCCAATCCCCTCTCCATGCTCACGCCACCATAGACAACCCCACGCTCCACCCTTCACGGAATCGAACCACCCACTTCCCTCCGATCTCGTCCCTTCTCTTCTGACCGCCTGCACCCATCCCCATCTACCCGCGACCTTCCCCTCTTCGACCAAGCTCTGGCCGACCCTTCACGGCAGCCCATCCAGCAGCCTCTCCGACCACCAGACCCATCGGCCTCAACACCCTCCGCTGGTCTCTCCTCCTTTGTTATATATATATAGATCTATAGCTGGTAATGTTTATATTGATAAGTGTTGTTAAAGATTGTTTTAAAATTTTGTTTTGGTCTGTTAGTTCATATTTCATTTATTATATATAATTTACTATGGATATTTGTCTGATATAATAGCGAATGCAATGTTTACAAAGTACATATATATTTATTTTGTCTACCGATTAGTTATATATATGTATATAAGGTTTGCTTACAAAGTTTATCTAAAAAGAAGTTTATATGGTTTTGGTGATGTACAAGTATTTATATAGGTATAATAGTGTCTGCCATTATATGTGTATGATTGTTCATATATTCTATTCGTAGATATATTCTGGTGGGTTATTATACTGAGTATACAATGTATATAATGATATATATTTTGTTTTATTTGTTATAATATGTATATTTGCATGACAGCTTTATATAGGTTAAAGTATGTAAACGGTATACAGTATATTTTAAAGCTTATAAGTCTCGACAGTTATATATACATATTTTGTTCATAATTGTACTTGAGCTCTGTTATATTATAGTGATGTTTAAAAGTATATATATAATATGCTGGATAGGTATGTTGTTCTCGAAAGTTTATGTAGACGCCAGTTTACATATATAAGGTAAGTCAGGTGGATCATATGTTATGTTTTTTTTTAAACAAAGTTATGCTATGCATTTAAAATTCTGTTAGTATATAAAAATTTGTTTTGTAACAATTTTAGCAAGTCATATAGACCTTGGTTTAAATATTGATTTCTAAAGAGATAACTTGTATATAGGATAAGCATATGCTTATATAATTGCCTATATATCTATTCGTTTATATGAGTATTGATTTTTAACCTATTATGTCTATATTTTGATTTTTAATATATCTGTTAATTCGAAGCAATGGATTTTTAAAACACATATATATTTAAATATTAAACATGTTTGAGTTTACAATATAATTCTGTATATATATATATATAGTTATCTATAGTATACATTCGCTTATACCATTTATCTAGATCAATCCAATTCTGATTTGACTTCTTCAATTCCTATTTATCAGCTTGTCCGACGAACTCGTGTACATCGTGTTTTCTTCAAAAATCGTGCTTGGATTCTTAGTCCATTTCTTTGACGAATCTATCTAGCCTCGGAAGGTGAGCAATCACTCACGATTAATATTCTTATATTTATTAAATTTGATTTCAATTGAAACGACAATTGAAATATGTTGCTGTAGTTATTTAAATTGTTATATATGCTATTATCTGTAACTGTTCACCTGTGGATATGACACCATATCCTATTGATTATATTATATTGTTATTGATGATATATGCCTGTTTTACATTATTATATTATCTGTCATCGCTCTGCAAGTTCCCTGTAGTTTAGAATTCACTATGGGTTGAAATGATACATACCCGAACTGTAACAACCCTAAATTTTCAACCCAATTTAAAATTTTAAATTCATCGTTCAATAAAAATTTTGAAATTATAAACGATCTCAATTTACGCCTAAACTTTATTTATGACATACGTTTAGTTAGATATGGACATAGAAAAAGTTTCGTTGCAAAATATTACAGTAAAATCCGTTCGCGTTTTACTGTATATCAGTCCATATAAAGCTGCGTAAAATTTATCCTCAAAATCCAAATATTTTACACAGTCCGCTTGTAAAAAAATTTCTGATCAAGTTTATGTAACTCGTTTCATCTAAAACTATCATCGCCTGCTCCGTTTAAATTGTTTTGCAAATCGTACAATTTAAGCGGCGTAAATGCAAATTTTATAAAATCGTCGTATCGCAATAATCTGTGTACCGTTGGAAGCGCGTCGTCGCACTGATCAAAACGGTATACTTATTCGTGTTAATCGGAATCGGTCGAAAAGCGTCACATTAAAATTGACCGTTTCGGACGGACCGGTTAAACACGTTGCAGCCCAAATTTTCTACCCACTTACAAAAGAAATATGGAAGAATTATAGTCAGCTGGAAGAAATAAATAGGATAGCTGAAGGGTGAAGAGTTGCATAGGGAATGAGGTAACGTTGGGAAGTTAAAAGGTGAAAGGTTGGAAATGAATATGACGCTTGAAATCTAAATAACCGGTTGAGAATTATACTTTCTACAGATTTTTCCCACTTTCTCATTTCTCATTTCACTTTCCTCTGCTTGCTCACGTCCCAGGTAAACACCCATTTCTTTTTCTTCTTTTCATTCTTCCTCTGCCTATATTTTTCTTTTCTCTTCCTTTTGCTTTCTTTGTTTTGAAATTGAAGGAGCAAGGCAGTAAGTAAATGCATTCACTTTACCCAACTACCGCCAACCAACATCCACCCACTGTCTCCGCGCACCTCAGCCCACCAGCAGCAACCACCACCCAGACGCCATGCCACCACCATGTCCACACCCAGACGCCATGCCACCACCACGTCCACACCCTCACCAGCCAACCCGCCACCCACTTCCCATTGCTTCGACCTGGACCCGCACCACCTCCCCTGACTCCGCCGGCTACAGCACCTCCGCCTCCCTGACCGCCTGCTCCGCCATCGTCCCCGGCCAACCCTCCACGTAGCTGCCACCGTACAGCCACCACCGCCAGTCACGAGCGCCTTCCAGTCTCCAACCTACCCAGCCGAGACCCAGCCTTCGTGCGTGTGTGTTAGGCGTGAGTTTACATTTTCTAATAAAAAAAGAAGAAGAAGTGGGCAATGGAAATATGCGTGAGTATGGCATAGAAAAGAAAGTAGGTGGGGAGATTATGTTAGGTGCGTTGGTATGGAAGTTCGAGTGGGGAGGGGGGTTGCTGCATTATTTTGGTCTCGACCGTGAAGAAAGAAAAAAGAAAAGAAAAATGATAGTGTTGTTGAATCATTGTTTATAAGGAATGGGTGGTTGTCAGAAGGAAAAAGGAAGTAGAAGTCTCAGTTCTGGAAATGGACAGTGTATTGTTGCTTTACAAAATGTTGGCAGTGCACTGTCATTTCAAAATTGTTGCTGAAATAATGTATTAACAGCGTCAAATTTTGTTACTAAAATAGTAACCACTTTTCTTTTTCATTGTGTGCAGAAGCAACCGACTGACTTCTTTCGCAGCAGCAAATTTTCAGCTTCGTTCTTTTCTCCGTCTTCGGTAAGCGCATTTATATAAATTTATAAATTATATACAAACGTTCATTGTATTAATATCGTTTCTTTTGTTGATATTACAGTGTCCGTTGTTCGTGCTGTACCGACTTCTTCCGTGCTTCTTCGTGCTTCGCCGCCAAATTTCTTTATCCACGAAAGGTGAAATAAATTTTCACGACATGTATTCTTATGTTAGTCTATATTG
Source organism: Allium fistulosum (assembly GCA_030737815.1). Classification (NCBI taxonomy): domain Eukaryota; kingdom Viridiplantae; phylum Streptophyta; class Magnoliopsida; order Asparagales; family Amaryllidaceae; genus Allium; species Allium fistulosum. The sequence goes on along the minus strand of CM060903.1, from coordinate 639,405,959 downwards.
ATAATTTGTTTGTTATGTGATGATGAATTGAATGTGAATTGTTGTTAAGTGATATAAATTTGTAAGTAATTTGACATTGGATAGTTAACAAATTAAACGGATTATATTTGTCGAATTGGATTTGAAAACCTGACACCTTTTATATATTAAATTAAGATTAGTCAAACTTGATCACTTAATTTATAATTGTCGTAGAATTTGATAAGTAACCCTTGAACCTGTGAACGTAGATTTTTGTAGTCTTTGAATTGAAATTGTAATTGAACGACAAGTGAAACCGTAATGTTATAATCTTTAATCTACTTGAAATGATAGAGTAGATTCTGGAAATAGTTATATTAATTGGCGTAAATAACAAACGCGAATTAATATGATTATTTCGGGATTATTTGAAATTGTTGAATTGTTGTGAATGGATGCTATTGCTTGTTTATTTACTTTGACACCATCCCAGCTATCACACTGCAAGTTCCCTTTGTATGTTTTGATTTTGAATTTAAATGGAATCGGGTTGAAATGATAAATACCCAAATAACTTTGACTCAGGATAGAAAATTAAAATAAAACCCGATTGGTCAAATGTTTTTTATTTAAATAAAATAAAGTTTTATTTGACGAATAACAAGGTTTGAATAACTTGGAATTTAAATTCGAATAAATATAAATGTGAATATTTGCATTTAAAACAACTATTGAACGTAGTAATTGACAAAAAGAATATTGTTTAAAATTTAATTATTTAATAATTAAATTTAGAATTATTTGATAATAAAATTTTGAAATAATTAATAATTAAGTTTTGAAATTATTAATAATTAACTTTTGAAATTATTAATAGTTAAGTTGTGAAATTATTAATAATGAAGTTGAAATAATTAATAATTAAATTTCGAATTTATTAAAATTTAAGTTTGGAATTATTAATGAATGAGTTGAATAATTAATAATTAAGATTTGAAATTATTGAAATTTTGATGAGATCGAATTATAAATTAAATTGAATTGAATATCTTTATTAAGAGAAATTGAATTATTGAACGGGTGAAAATAAGTTTTAACTAAGTTTTGAAATTGAAAGGAATATCTTTGATAAGAAATTAAATGCGCTTTACCGAAACAAATGAAAGACTTGTAATTTAAAGAATTGGATTTGATGAGTGTAATTGTAAATAAGTTGTAAACTTTGATAATGAAATCGAATTTAAGACGTAACGTAATGAATTGGAAATTTAATTGAAATTGTTTAAGGATAAATTTATTTAATGAATATCGAATGAAAGCGATAATTGATTTAAATCGTTTTGAACGTTAAATTTAGTTAAATGATTTTGGAATGAACTTATATACAAAATGCAATGAATATTTGAATAGTTTAATTGAAACTTTGAAATTGAATTATGGAAATGTTGAAATTGAAATTGGAAAGTTTGAATCGTAATTTTGGAAATTGATTTAGAAAGACTAACGAATTGTCGATTTAAGAATTCCAATTGAAATTGAAATTGATTTGGTTTTGAAATATATTAACGACCAATCGGTGTTATAATCACGAAGGTTATTAAAGGAACCGGAATCGGTTTGGGACATACTCACTGTCTAAACCGGAAACCACTTTAATAACTATACGCGAAGTGATGATCCAGAATGAAGTGGTTGGATTGGCGAACGTTGATGATTGAAGAAAGTGAACGATAATGGATAGCCTTGACACTTGTGTCAAATTGGAAATGACTAAAACAGGAGCTGTGCCGGGCTAATGGAGGATTAGCTACCTCAAGTGTACACACTTCTTCGTAAACTATTCTTTTACTTTGTGATTGATTGGTGCGCACCCTTGATTTGGGAGTGTTGTTTCACGGTGTTGCGGGCGTTGCGGCATTGCGTTCTCACCAGTCCGGATCAGGCGAACGGTAGTGTCACTACCTTGGGTATTGCCTCATGTGCCTTGTCATACTTGTATTCCATTTATGCGCGACCACTACGATTTTGATTTGTACCTTTGGTATATGGATTGCCCTCTGGTGACTTCCGGTTTTTGGGAAACTACGGTCTTGTATATGCTTTTGGGAATAAAAATGTGTTAAGGGTGGAATGGGCCATGACTTAACACTATTTTGATACCTTTATATTATTGATAGACATTATCTACTTATCGTACTCTACTATATATAGATAGTTTATCGGATCCTGAAAGATGCTTATTCCAACCATCTTTGAGTTATTGTTATTTCAAATTTTTAACCATATTATCTGTATAAGAATATATGTCCTGATTCGAGTGTTTGTTTGTGCATATGCTCGGATCAGACTGAGGATTGCTATTGCTGCTTACTTGGAGCTGAAGACTTGAAGACTATCTTATCTTTATCAGTATTGTTCTTTCCATTTGGACTATTTGGACATCTATGTTGTTGTATTTCTTTTATTTGAGACATTGTTGTATTCTCTTAGTAGCTTCATGAACTACTATTATGACATTGTTGTAATTCCGCTGCACTATTCTGTTATGTTATATTTTCTGTGATTCTGTGATGATTCTCATTTATATACTTATACTCCATTAATGATTCGTGTTTTGTACTATTTAAGTTGACATGTGTGGATTATTGTCAATTTAAATGGTCCAAATATACGGGCTGTTACACGAACGGACTTTAGAATAGGAGAAAATCGTTATGGGTTGAAATGATAAACCCAAGCGATTTTCATTTGAATTGAAATTAGGATTACGGGTTGAAATGATATCTACCCGTATATATTTAAATTACGGATTGAAATGATAAATATCCGTATCACTTAACCATATGATAGATATATATACAGACACCGTTGGTCCATATATATATATATAAATATTTTGAAAATAAATTCTATGGATTTGGGAAGAAATATATGGGTTAAATAAATGTTGATTCTTAAATTTTTATATACAAATGGTAATGATATATATATATATAGATTTAATTAAAATATTAAATTTAATTAAGATTGATTTAATACATATAATATGGTTAAGTACTTATACCTATATTTCAAAATAGATTTTGGTAAAAATTTGAATAAGTTAAGGTTAGGAAGAAAATTTGAATTTAGTTGAAATTGTATTTAATAAAGAATTTTATTTCATTAAACCGATTAGAAACTTATTGAAATTGAGATGTAAGATATGATTTATCTTGGGTTTGATTTATAAGTAGTTTTATGAATATTTCTTAAATAAAATTTAAGGAAATATTTAGTAAAATGTAATTTAAGGCTAGTAAAGGATATTGAATCTATTAAGTGAATATTCCCTGATTAAATAATAATGAAGTTAAATCAAGGGCTATATGAAACTGTTAAATCTAACTTTGAAAATGTTGAATATTAAAGCTTTGAAATAAAAAAAAAAAATAATAAAAATAAATGGTATATTTAGAACTGAATTAAATTGGTGAATTGAGCTTTGAATGAATTTGAATTTGGAATTTGAAGTTGATTTGAATCGATTTGCGAGACTTGAGGAAATTATAAATACTTTACTTTTTAAATCATTTAATATATATATATATACTATTTTGGAAAAATAGATATATTTGAAATGAAATGATATTTGGGTTTTGAAGTATAAACAAAATTGAAATGACCACGGTGTTATAGTGTATATTTCTACATTGTAGATAGTTCCACAGATCCTTAGAGGAAGGTTATCCCAAACATCCTTTAAGTTACTTGTATTTCAGTTGATATTTCACTTGAGTTGGATTTATTGATATAAGAATGTTAATCCTGACTCGAGTGTTTTGTGATTTGCTTTACGCTCGGGTCAGACCGAGTGATACAGCATCTGATACTCACCTTTGGAGTTTGGAGCTTCGTTTGGAGATCCAACTATCGACTCAGCTTCCAGTTTTTCTAGTTGATCTGTTCAGAGAGGTCATCTGTTGTACTGGAGACTTCACTGCATTTGAGATATTCTATTGTATTTTATTTCTAACTCTGATGTTTATATAGTAGCTTCATGAACTACTATTTATTTATTCCGCTGCGTATTCTTGTATTACTCTGTGTCTGTGATTCTGTGATTGATTTATTTACTGTATATGTTGAGTTTTGCCAAATTTTTATTACAATCTGTTATTTTAAATTATTCAAGTCAGACATGTGTGGATTATTGTCGATTTGAATGGTCTAAAATAGTGGGTCGTTACAGTTTCTATATTAGTAGTAAATACTCAAACTCTTTCAAATAAATGATTACAACACTACTTTTAAATATAAAGCTTTTTTTAAAACCGTTTTTCAATCTATTAGTATATACAAACCTTTACCTCATTCGTATGAGAAATCCAATTAATCAACTTAGCAAAACAAGAGGTATGAAATGCTTGCGTTTACTTTGTCGGTTAATTCTTAGACTTGTTCGATTGAAATCTTATGACAATTTTCGAGTGGAAATCTACAATTTGTTCGTAAATATTTAAGTTAAGCCATTGGTTATGGGACATGAAGCTAAACTCATCTATTTAATAGCTTAGTGTAATTTACACTTTTTATTGATCTATGCCGAACATTTTTTAGGTTTAGACTAGCGATATGCGATGTCTCATTGTCCGCGTGGGGGACTGTACCCCGTTTTGTGGAGCTTCGTCTCATTGTTTATAGGCTAGCAACCTATGGTATTTTAGAGTTCGGTTCATCGGGCATACCGTTATTGTATTGCGTCGTTGTTCCAGCTTATCAGGTTCATCGGGCGTACCGTTATTGTACTACGTCGTTGTTCCAAATTACTTGAGTATCTGGTTCCTCGGGCATACCGTTATTGTACTACGTCGTTGCACTGGCTCTATGGTTAGCGACCATGGGATAGCGTCCCGTTTGTGATATACGTGTTGGTGAGTTTTCTTGCTCCCGTTTATGATAGGCCTCCCCCTTTTTGTGATTTCTGGATTTCTAATTGATGAATTCTAGAATTTGTGTTTCACCAATTTTTGAGATTTGTATTGATAAGCCCTATCAATATTTGTGGTTTGGTGAATTAACTAAAGAATGTGATATTCTTTTTGGATATCTGACGAGATTTGAGATATTAAATTATTTTTATTGTTATCGAATGTATACTTGTCACAGTATGGCATTATTGTTATCATACATTTTTGTGGTATCTCTTATCCTTTCTCATCTTATATGATATTTATAGCTAGACTGATCCGTTTATTATTTTTCTCCTTAAATAATACTCGGGTCAGACCGAGGTCTTACAGGTGCTTCCACTTGACTTCTTAGCAGGGGCTAGCTTCTGACTTTTGGCTAACTACTTTAGCTTAGTAGTTTTTGCTTTTATACATTTGAGATAGAGACTCCTTGATGTATACACATTCTTTTGTCTAGCACTTGTACCTATTCCTTTGTGATGTAGTGGATCTTGTATGACCACTACTTTGATGTACACTTCTATGTGTTATATTCATATCTGTATCCGCCTTAGTGATATGAATATCTGTGATCGATTTGTGTTATGCTTATTTTATATTTGTTTCCGAAGGCCTCATAGCCACTGTGTAGTAGATTTGAGTTTGGATTAGGTATGTCGGGTTTCCTCTTGAAATGAAATGCATGATATACTATCTGACATATCGGTTCTCCCTCAAATCAATTATATAGTTGGTCGCTCCTCAACAGCCTTATTCTTTGTACTAATTGACGGCATTACCCAGTAGTGTCCTTGGTTAGTGTGAGTATAGAGGCGGGGTGTCACAAATTAGGTTTAGGATGAAGGTAAGTTAATAAGAATAAATTAAAAAGTATAACTTTTATATGCTTTCAATTAATAGAGGTATTAATTGACGTGTTCAAATAGGTAAGCAATTATAACGTGTAAGAATAAATTAATATAGGATATATATATATATATATGTATGTATGTATGATCTAATTTATTGAATAATTAATGGGAGAATCTTATTTAGAAGGAAACGTGAATTAATAGAGTTGTATAACAAAGGAATAAATGAAAAACATTGGAGAATTGTACGTTATAAGCTAACGTAAACAAATCAATAAATGATGGTGAGGATTGTTTTTTGGGTTAATCGGATGGTTCATAGTTGTTCACTACACTTATAAATTGAACGTAACTTAATCCTAGCCCACACTATTTTCTCTGAATCAGCTGTTATCGTTCACAGCAAACTCCTCTTCTCTTCTCCCTCTTCCTTTCTCCTCTGTCAATCAAATCTTTCCCCAAACTAAAAAAATAAAATAATAATAATAAAATCAAGCAAGGAAATACGTACAAGCAAATCAGAGAATTGCGCAAACAAATCAGAGAATTTACAGCGAAAGAAAAAGGGGGAAAAAGCGGAGAAAAGCATAGCAAATTAAAAGAGATAGAGATTGAAGCTAAGGACGACAAGTGAGTGGATTTAATTATATATCTTTTACGTTTATGATATATTATCATTAGATTTCCGTTAAATCATTTTATTCAGTATTTCAGTAATTAATTCTGTCAATTAGTTATGCTGAAACTGTAAGAAATTTACAGTTATTTACATCTATTTTAAAGTTAAAATTTAGCCTAAATGCTAGCTTCTTTTTATTCCCTTTTAACGCGAATGATATAGTTAAAAAAAAGAGAATTCGCAATTATGGATTAAAATGGGAAAATATTAGATTTTAGGAATTAGATGTAAAATAAGAAAAGCTGGAATAAAGCAAGAAAAATAAGAATTCTGCAATAAATTATGCTAAAACGGGAGTAATAAATTAGAGAAATATCTAATAAATTGATTTGGGAGCAAGTGATAGATTAATTGGTTGGTTTAGAAAATAGGATACATTTCTATAGTTAAATATTTAAAAAGATAATGATAAACTTAACTGCAAGAATAAAAGAAAGAAAAAGGAAATTAGTATAAAATAGAGAAATCACTGTATTTTACAATATCAAAAAAGTAAAGAAATAATAAAAGAAATATTTTGCAGTTACGACTTTTTGTTTAATTTAGTTTTAAAATATGGAAATGGATTTTTAGTACAGTTTTCGTAACCACCAAATAGAATAGAACTACTTCCCAGAACAGAAGAAAATAAAGTAAAGAATTGAAGGAATTGAGTTAATAATTGAATAAATTTTGATGTTATAAACGGTAATGAACCTAGATCTGCATTTACTACGCAGACAATAAAATAAGATAGTTATTATGATAAGTAAATTATATAATATAAGAGAATTAAAGAGAATTTAATATCATAATAAAAGAAGACAGACTAGAATAGAAAAGAGACACTTGTAATTATATACAGATTATAAAAGAAAATAAAAGTGACAATTACAAGTAAAATTATATCATATGTTATAATTAAGTAGAAAGAACGAAAAGACTTATTTTAGACTTAAATTAAGTTAATAAGCAAATAGAGCAGAAATAATAGAAGAGGCTTATTTAATAAACTTAAGACTTAAATTGAGTTAATAAGCAAGATAATAGAAGTGGCCTATACCAACAGCATTCCCTTTCAGTTAGGAACTAATTCTCTAACAACAGTTAGGTGAGGCTGGGACGAGATTATGCTAATTAGGGTAAATAAGTTGCCAACAGAATAAGAGAAGTAAACTAAACGCAAAATAAAAGATTAGACTTAGGGTCTAATAAAAGAGTGAGATGAGTTTGGAGCAGCCCAAAGGATGAAGAGCCTAACAAAGCAGTTCATCACAGATTTCAGCACAGAAGAAGCACGTCCAACTTAGTTATTTTGGGCTAGAAGAAAGTACGAGACTTCAACGGGACGTGAGGATACTCTAGGATGGTCCTCTGGTGTAGGCGTAATGATGCGGTCCTCCAGAGGTAGGTCTGTAGGTGTTTCATCAAAAGAGTATGCCCTGACTGCTTTTTGCATGGTAGGACCATTGTAGGCAGTTAGTAGCGTGTTTGGAGTAGGATATTCGTATGTCCCAGTACTTGCAAGTAAGTTTAGTGGACAGGACCCAAAAGGATAGTCGCTTGCGGATATCGGCCAGCATCAAAACCAAGAGCGAGTTCGAGAAGGACTAGAGTTAAACCAACAGTCCAATGATACGTTCACTATCGAGACATTGGATGAGGGGCACCACCAATTGGAAGTTAAATTGTTTGCAGTAGGGCACAGCCACTTAACTCTTTGGAGGTCTTTCGGTTAGTTGAGGGGTGGCTGTGTGGTGCCATAGCCACGATGAGAAAAGAGACAGACCAAGTAGAGTATCTGTATTGTAGGCCTAACGTAGCTGTCCTTTACAGGTATAAAAAATCCCCGACCGAGTTCCGTACAAGGTAGACCTTGTTTGTGGTATTTAGGGAGTAGACAGAACGATTACGTATAGTCCTCAAGGTACGCACTGGGTGGTATATTGTGGATGTCCGAGCATTAGTATAGACTAGTGCGGCTACAGTTTTACGTTTTCATAGTAAACGACGGAACATCTATATTGTAGGCCTCATGGGGCGGTCCTTTATAGATGTAGTCACAGAACGCCATGGTACAAAGATGATGGAGTCCTTTACGAGGAGGATACGGAACGTACTATGGGTAGTACCTAGGACCAATATGGTCATTGGGCATATAGCTACATATATATCAGTTATTAGGTTTTAGTCTACTGAGGAGTAGATGGGTACGATTCGCACACAAAGGCGAGAGTATTATAAACCTAATGAACCTAATATAAAAGTAAATCGAAATAAAATAGTATATGTAGAATTAAGATTAGAAGTGTATAATTTATCCATTCACTAGAACTTTAGTTCTGACCCCCTCCTCATAACATCCTACAGGTTAGGTAGATGGCAGAGACTTCCCATCTTTAAGACACTTGTTTAGAAAGTGTTATTATATTGGTGAGTATTTACTTACTATTATATTTTAGTCAATTCCGCTGTGAGATATTTAATTGAGCTCTGATATATTTGTCTTTGCCTATTTGCATGATACCAGATACCCAACTCGGGCTTCAGTGGGCTTGGGTTTTAGCATTTTTGCGAAAAATCCAGACCTACTAGAATTCAGGTGGTTACATTTGGTATCAGAGCCTAGGTTTAGGGTTCCTAAATAAATAGAGAGTGAATGTATTTGTATTTTTTTTCTAAAATATAAATATATTATATATACTTAGATCCATAGAAAAACCCACTTTTAAGAGAAATGACATATGGGAAGATTTTGAGTATCAGTTTTGTACACCAATATTAGGATTATGGGAATCCAATAGTTATAGGCCAGAGTGGCAAAGTATGAGATGTACAATAAATTCAGTATAAAAATGGAAGTCATATGTTAATATCTGGAAATTGATAGTTGTTTTAGATTAATGGGTGGGGCAGTAGTGCCTTAGAATAAATAGAAGCATAAGAGAGGAAATGGATTAGGAACATATATAATTGGATTGAGAAGAATGACTTCGTAGGAATATTTGGGAAAGTATAAGGAAGTTAAGAACCCACTTTGAGTCTAGCCTAATAATCAAACTTTTAAGAATTTGAAAATTTTTAGAAGGTTTTCAAGTTTTAAACCTAAAAGTTTACAGCTTTATATTTGTACTAGTTCAAACATGAAAAATTATGTGAAAACAATTTTTGAAAGAAAAATAGACATTTTTAAGATTTGAAAAATAGTTTGAGAAAAAAAAAGTTCATACGAAAACTTTTGATTTAAAAAAAATTTAATAATATATATATTCTTTCAGAAACATTATAGAGTTTGTATAGATCGCCAGTTTTGGGGTTGCAAAGTAGGAAAGAATTAAATATGAAAACCCAGTAAAGATTAAATTTTTGTAGAAAACTAAAAATTTTCAGTAAGGAAAATTTTGTAAAACTTTATTCTTTTGAAAAAAGGAGCAATATAGCTCGAAATTATTTTTGATATAAATATTTTGGTGGTTGGACAAAATAAGTTGTTAAAATTTTGGAAATAGAGTAGGTATTTGGAGGAAGTTTAGTAATTGACATCTAATAATAGGTTACTGCACTATTGTAGTAAGAACTCAAATAAATTAAACAGAGATAAGAATCATTATAGATAAAATATAAATTTGACATGCTTTAATGGTATTGGTTTCTATGAATCAGCCACATAATAAACGAAGGCGATTTGTTGAAATAATAAGGAAAGTAAACATAGCGAAAGAGATGTACAAAATATGGAAAACACTGTATTTTGTACTTTCTACTTCAACACATAAATAAAACAAGAACTCCTTGTTATTTCACACTAAACACACATCCTCTTTTATAGTATTCATAGAAAATTTTAGCGTTGACAGCTTCTCTTAGGAGAAATAGTTCCAATGCATTAAAGTGTGAAATCTCTAGATAGAAAGTGCAGTAATAAGAGACTGTATTGTTGGGTAATAATAATTATACTATAGAAAATATAATTAGAGAGGCTAAGCAAGGGAAAAAAACGTTTTCCCTTGTTATGCGCAATTAATTGCGTGTCTTTAGAAAACCCACCTTGAACGAAGAGTATGAGCTGTTATGAAGAAAAAAGAGGAATAAGTTGTTCTTATCTACTCCAGTTTTTATGATTTGAAATTATGAAAGAAAAGTTGTTTTGAAATAATGAAGTGACATTTTTTTCTCTAGAAATGGTTTGGTGAAAAACAAGTTTTAATGGAAAAAAAAACTGAAATTAAGGATCCCAAGAATTTATTGACAAAAATGCTTTAAAAAGGAAGAGAAGGCTAAATTTTAAACTTAGAATTATTGCATATGCCCTCGCTAGATTTAAGGGGATGGCCTAAAGTCAAAAACTATAAAAAAAAATATAGATTTTTGAAAGTAGAAATGATTATGGCACTAGGCATTTTTGGAAAATTCAAAGTAACACTTTTTGAAGGTTAGAATCTTGGGAATTGACATTTCAAAGTAAATAAATAAATAAGCAAACTTTTGAAACATTGAATTGTGAAAAGAAAAAAATAAAATAAAAGCCAAACCAAGTTTTTAAATTTGGAGTGGATGAGGATAAGTACTTAGGTAAGATGGGAAATGTTTGAGGCCAAGAAGAAGATAACAAGAATTATTTTTAGAGAGTAATAGGGAATTCCTGTAGAGTGTGTTAAGCACTATAGAGCCTAGGAATATTGCTTGGGTATGCTGGAGCTGCAAATAAATGACTAATAAAATAAGAAAATAAAATAAGAGAGTGTAACTAAAAGTAAAAAAACAAATTTAAAGAAATAAACCAAAGACGACAACTAAAAGAAATGAGAACTGTAAATGAAAAAAAAACATTGAAAAGAACTTTTTTATGTAAACAGTGCATGGGAAAGAAAATAGGGATTTTTGTAGAATAGTGGCATAAGTCCGAAGTACAGAGAAAAAGGTGCACAAAAGTAAAACGGAAAATGCGAGTTTTTCCATTTTCCACCTTCTTTATAACATAAGAAATCGAATTTGGAAAATTAGAATTTTCTAAAATTCGAAAATTAAAAGTTGTGTAGTAGGTTTGGACGTAAATTTGTTGAACTATGCTCCTATTCAATAGGAGTGTGGGAAAAATTGGATGAAAAGTGTTTAAGTTTTCAAAAGATTGAATTCATATAGAAATTGCAAGTATATTGAGGATGTGTGCATCATGTTTTAAAGATAAATTTTTAAAGAAGCAAAGCATTCATATAGGAGGTACTGCTTAGAAATTCATGTACAAGCATATATTTTGTATTGACAAACACTTTTGCACAAGAGCACGAATGGTCGAAAAATTGGATGTACACAAAATGGATGTGATTGATGCGAGGAATTATATAGTTTTACCCTTGTCGAATTTCGGGGACGGAATTTCCTAAAGAATGGGAGAATGTAACACTCCACATTTTTATATAATTAAATAATCAAATAACGGTGAATAGTGAAAATAAACATTTTTGTCATTATCAGAATATGGCCTCGAAACTATACCATTGTGTTCATGGTGATTTTCTGATCAATTTACATATATAATATGTCTCGAACGGAGTTCGAATGAAAAAGTTATTGACGTTCAAAGTTTTGTATTGAGAAATAATTACACATGTAAATGTACGTAAATATATTTGTTATAAATAAATATATGTGCGTATAGAATTCCAGAAATAACACGCATTTGAATTTTAAAATAGATGCACGCCAAAAAGGTAATTAATTAACATTGCCATCATAAAGGAAATTAATGGATATTAGTAATTTAAATTAATTAATTAACATCAGCAGCTAATGTATTCAAATCAGCTATTGGAGGAAATTAATTTACATTAATTGGTCACATGGAAATTTTATAAATTATAAACATTTGCAATTAATCCATAGGATATTTATAAAAGTAGTAACAAATTTATTATGTTTGTAATGAATGTAAATTATTAAGAGAATTGGATATAAGAGGAAATAAAAAGTATGTGGGGAATAAATTAAATAATAACATACATATATTAATTTATAATTGACGCAATCAATTAATTAAAGACATTAAGTAAGCGTCAATTAATAAAAGAGGGAAACTTATATGTCAATTAATTGGGTAATGAATTGGCGGTTTAAATACGTATAACTAATAAATGTGTGATTTAGTTGCGCATAGGAATTAATTTGGATATCAATTAAGATGGGAAAACGTTCAATTAATTAATTGGCAATTAGTTGAGTGTTTTAAAAGGGTGTCAATTAATCAAAGAATATGCAATTGTTACAATCTCTACTACTTATAATGAGAATTCCTTGAGCATCAATTCAACCGTGTCTTTTCGAACTACCGAAAATACCATTTTCGTTTTCATTTTTATTTTCTTTTTATTGTCTTTTGCTTAGCTTACTTCTCCTTTTATTCCACCTTCTCTGCTATCCCAAATCCCAAATCGCCATGGTGATTCAACACCATCAAAGTTTATATACTCAAATACACGACCACCATCTCCATAAAATCTAATTAGCACCAAATCGATCGACACATGACTACAATCACAAGATTGAAAAGTAAGCCTCTCACACAAATCAATCAAGGCGTGGTTGCAATCCCTAAATTGATCGATGCTTCTTATTATTGTATCAATCGACACCATTGTCATCACCAAAGAGAACGAAGCACGACTACAATATCCAAATCGATCGACGCCTCTTAGGTGACATTAAAGAAGTTCAAACTTATCAAAGATGGCCTGATTATTCTTTCTCATGTGACATTAATTCTCATAATCGAAGATCAAACTTATGATTCGTAACCAAATTAAGAATGAAAATATATTGATATAGATTGAAAATGAATACGATGATGTTGGACCTACATTTCATGAATGTGGACCTCCATATATACATTGGGAAGGTGTGATGGCTATAAGCAATAACATTGGAATACCTTGGACAATGTGCAAAAGTCAAGATGTACCAGAACCTGTGGGTTGTACTTATACTTGCAATGTGATAATAACGTATACCTTTATTTTTAATGAATGATTGTTAATGCTGTTATGTTTCTGTTATTCCAGATCATTACATTTAACGGATTGATGCGTGTGAAATTTAAAAGGACAAATTCTCCCAACAAACTTGCATTATGGACAGAGAATTGGACATTTCAGTAAGTTCCTACTGACATAATTATTGTTTTGATATCGTTTTAATAAATGGTAGCTTTATAAACTACCACATGGTATGTTCTTTTTTAATCACCTGCAATCCTGAAATCTTAAATACATAAACATCTACATAGTACCACTTACCAAATTTCCAAAAGTACGCAAAATTTTACCAAAATTTGAATAGTGCAACCCTTTATACAACACAAACACACACAGAGAGTTTTAGATTACGTTCATGTAGCAGTGTATAATTCATAACATTATAAATTATAATATGTTGAAAAAATGCATTATGTTCTCATATATGAATCGAACTTAAGATTTGGTACCCGGTATGTCAAAATTTCATAAATTCTTTTAACTATGGTGACATATTATAGTATCGTGGAGGAACAAATTTTGGAAGCTACAATTCTGCTTTTGTAACAATAAGTTATTATTATTAAGCCCCTCTTGATGAATATGGTCTATAACTATTTCTTCCCAATTATATAGAAGATGATCATGTTCTCATGCGATTCTATTTGCATGGTTATTCTATAGGTTTCTTCAAAAATGCACAATGGAGTCATTTTGTGTAATTGCTTTCTGTAATAAAGGCATTATTTGATCCATTATTTTGGAGAAAATATAATAGTTACCTGCATGGAGAATAACAAATGGTAAACCAATTACTTTTCTTTTACACTATTTTGAACTGAAACTATCAGGAAAATATATTATTATTGTTATATATACCCAAATTTTCTACATGCATATGTTTTTAAGGAAGAAGGCGATCGTGTAGCTTTCTTCTCAAAATGGATCCATGACGTAGTGTAGTTGTTGAGTTTCAGAATAGAAAATATCAACTATCTTAATAGTCTGCCAACATTGTATCACACTATAATGTATGTTATAAATCAATACCATGTATTGCTTCTAAACTCATATCCTCAAATGGTAGCTGGAACTTCTGATTATATCATTTTCAAGAGACATATCAATATGATTATAGAGTAGAAAAACCAGTGCAATATTTGAATAGCAAGGTACATGGAGTGCGTTTTGCGATGAGATCCCAAAGTTTGATCAAACTAATTTAAAAACAAAAGTTCTGCTTGAACTACTATCGGAAACTAAAGATGAAACAAATAATCTTTGGTACATAATCTGGTATCAAAATGTACAAGTTTCAGCATGTAGTATACAATTTGAGACTAATGCTTATAATACCGCAATTTCAGTTACAACATTGATTCATATGAATCCATTGTGAAACTTTCTATAACATCAAAAGCTCATGTCCTACATGCTTTTGTGAATGAAGCATGTGTTGGTAAGTTTATTTTTTGACTTTATATATAATAGTTTTGTGAGTCTTTATTAGTTAATTAAATGCCTCATTGATGACCTTTATGTAATACAAAAAAGCTGGAGGTGTTAGAATATTTGTCAAAGTTACTTAGTCAACTTCTTAGTTTCTCCATGGCTATAATATAATTATTATGTATAATAAGAAGGTCACAGGTAAGTAATTATGGCATATGGGTTTATAATTGCGTGATATCTAAAATTATAATATTAATTTTCAATGCAAATTCACATTCTTTTGACTTTATAGTAATTTTTTGTGAAAGTTGAAAGATTGTGGGATATTTGAAAGCAAAATGAAAATAAAATAATATAGTAAAATTTATATGATTGTACAGATGACCTCACTATATGGAAGTTATCTTCATCACAAATAAAATGTTAAATCACGATAGTTTTCATCCACAACAATAGAACCGGGTAATTTTCTGGCATGTTTCTGGATAGACCACGCAGATAAAGGTGCAAGTGCAAGCATCATTGACTGGAAGATTCAAATTAGCGGTGAGGATTGGGATTTTGTTTCTAGAAAAGAAAAGCTTAAGAAATGTAGTATATCTAATTTATTATGTAAACTGAATGTTGGCATAATCATTTGCATATAAGACTTCTGTCTTTGTATTATAGGGTGTGGAGCTTGAACTTACAAAGTTACCAACATTTTATTCATATTCATTTTCTGGCCATGTGACCATGTTTTAATGCATATATCACAAGGACAAGTAAATTTTCTGGCCGTATCACCATGTATAACCAGGTTTTAATGCATATATTGCAAGGATAAGTAAATTTTCTGGCCATGTCACCATGTTTTAATGCATTGTGTTATGTAATAAATTACATACGCAAAGAAAAAGCAATGAAAACAGTTTGCATTAGCATTACTCTTTGTTGACTGCATGACATTAATTTCATGGAGTTGTTATATCCATAATTCTTCCTATTTCCAGCTGACACTAACAGTTCATTTATTGAATACAAAATATCTACTTAATTATGGATTTGGGTACATATTAAGGAAGCGTTTACTATATTTGTAAAAAAACTTTGTACATGCTTCGAATAATGCTACAAAGTGCATTGTTGACTTAATGCATGCACATTGTGACCAGATGCAGGCTCACCTTGGCGTGCTTATATACTCGTAGCTAATAATGTAAATTAATTAGCTAGAAGAAAATGCCAGTTATATGATTATTTGTTTCCAAGTTAAAAAAAGAATTGGAATGCGTACAAACATCAAACGGAGTAATTAGGTTTATGATGAAGGTAAGTTAATAAGAATAAATTAAAAAGTATAAATTTTATATGCATTCAATTAATAGAGGTATTAATTGACGTGTTCAAATAGGTAAGAAATTATAATGTATAAGAAACAATTAATATAGGATATACATATATATATGTATGATCTAATTAATTGGATAATTAATGGGAGAATCTTATTTAGAAGGAAACATGAATTAATAGGGTCGTATAACAAAGGAATAAATGAATAACATTGGAGAATTATACGTTATAAGCTAATGTAAACAAATCAATAAATGATGGTGAGGATTGTTTTTAGGGTTAATCGGATGGTTCATAGTTGTTCACTACACCTATAAATTGAACGTAACTTAACCACAGCCCACACTATTTTCTCTGAATCAGCTGTTATCGTTCACAACAAACTCCTCTTCTCTTCTCCCTCTTCCTTTGTCATCTGTCAATCAAATCTTTCCCCAAACTAAATAATAATAATAAAAAAAAAATTAAGCAAGGAAATACATACAAGCAAATCAGAGAATTGTGCAAACAAATCAGAGAATTTACAACGAAAGAAAAAGGGGGAAAAGCGTAGCTAATTAAAAGGGACAGAGATTGAAGCTAAGGACGACAAGTGAGTGGATTTAATTATATATCTTTTACGTTTATGATATATTATCGTTAGATTCTCGTTAAATAATTTTATTCAGTATTTCAGTAATTAATTCTGTCAATTAGTTATGCTGGAACCGTAAGAAATTTATAGTTATTTACATCTATTTTAAAGTTAAAATTTAGCCTAAATGCTGGCTTCTTTTTATTCCCTTTTTACGCGAATGATATAGTAAAAGGGAGTTCGCAATTATGGATTAAAATGGGAAAATACTAGATTTTAGGAAATTAGATGTAAAATAAGAAAAGCTGGAATAAAGCAAGAAAAATAAGAATTCTGCAATAAATTATGCTAAAACGGGAGTAATAAATTAGAGAAAAATCTAATAAATTGATTTGGGAGTAAGTGATAGATTAATTGGTTGGTTTAGAAAATAGGATACATTTTTATAGTTTAATATTTAAAACATAACGATAAACCTAACTGCAAAAATAAATGAAAGAAAAAGGAAATTAGTGTAAAATAGAGAAACCACTGTATTTTACACTATCTAAGAAGTAAAGAAATAATAAAAGAAATATCTGCAGTTACGACTTATTGTTTAATTTAGTATTAAAATATGGAAATGGATTTTTAGTACAGTTTTCGTAACCAACCAAATAGAATAGAACTACTTCCTAGAATAGAAGAAAATAAAGTAAAGAATTGAAGGAATTGAGTTAATTATTGAATAAAATTAGAAGTTATAAACGGTAATGAACCTAGATCTGCATTTACTGCGCAGATAATAAAATAAGATAGTTATTATGATAAGTAAATTATATAATATAAGAGAATTAAAGAGAATTCGATATTATAATAAAAGAAGACGGACTAGAATAGAAAAGAGACACTTGTAATTATATACAGATTATAAAAGAAAATAAAAGTGACAATTACAAATAAAATTATAACATATGTTATAGTTAAGTAGAAAGAACAGAAAGACTTATTTTAGACTTAAATTAAGTTAATAAGCAAATAGAGCAGAAATAATAGAAGAGGCTTATTTTAATAAACTTAAGACTTAAATTGAGTTAATAAGCAAGATAATAGAAATGGTCCATACCAACAACATTCCCTTTCAGTCAGGAACTGATGCTCTCACAATAGTTAGGTGAGGCTGGGATAAGATTATGCTAATTAGGGTAAATAAGTAGCTAACAGAATAAGAAAAGTAAACTAAAC
Source organism: Allium fistulosum (assembly GCA_030737815.1). Taxonomy (NCBI): domain Eukaryota; kingdom Viridiplantae; phylum Streptophyta; class Magnoliopsida; order Asparagales; family Amaryllidaceae; genus Allium; species Allium fistulosum. Next base: position 639,387,948 of record CM060903.1, on the reverse strand, counting down.
GCAAAATAAAAGATTAGATTTAGGGTCTAATAAAAGAGTGAGATGCGTTTGGAGCAGTCCAAAGGAAGAAGAGCCTAACGAAACTGTTCATCACATATTTCAGCACAGAAGAAGCACGTCCAACTTAGTTATTTTGGGCTAGAAGGAAGTACGAGACTTCTACTGGTCGTGAGGATACTCTAGGATGGCCCTCTGGTGTAGGCGTAATGATGCGGTCCTCCAGAGGCAGGTCTGTAGGTGTTCCATCAAAAGAGTATGCCTTAACTGCTTTTTTCATGGCAGGACCATTGTAGGCAGTCAGAATGGGTTGGTGTTTGGAGTAGGATATTCGTATGTCCCAGCACTTGCAAGTAAGTTTAGTGGGCAGGACCAAAAAGGATAGTCGCATGTGGATATCGGCCAACATCAAAACCAAAAGCGAGTTCGGGAAAGACTAGAGTTAAACCAACGGTCCAATTATACTTTCACTATAGAGACATTGGATGATAGGCACCGCCAATTGGATGTTAGATTGTTTGCAGTAGGGCATGGCCACTTAACTCTTTGGAGGTCTTTCGATTAGTTGAGGGGTGGCTGCGTGGGGCCATCGCCACGATGAGAAAAGAGACAGACCAAGTAGAATATCTGTATTGTTGGCCTAACGAAGCTGTCCTTTACAGATATAGAAAATCCTCGACTGAGTTTCGTACAAGGTAGACCTTGTTGGCGGGATTCAGGGAGTAGAGAGAACGATTACGTATAGTCCTCAAGGTACTCACTGGGTAGTATATTGTGTATGTCTGAGCATTAGTATAGACTAGTGTGGACACAGTTTTACGTTTTCATAGTAAACGACGGAACATCTATATTGTAGACCTCATGGGGCGGTCCTTTATAGAGGTAGTCACAGAACTCCATGGAACAAAGATGATGGAGTCCTTTGCGAGGAGGATACGGAAGGTACTATGGGTAGTACCTAGGACCAATATGGTCATTGGGCATATAGCTACATATATATTAGTTATTAGGTTTTAATCTACTAAGGAGTAGATGGGTACGATTCACGCACAGAGGCGAGAGTATTATAAACCTAATTCACCAGAACTTTAGTTCTGACCCCCTCCTCATAACATCCTACAAGTTAGGTAGATGGCATAGACTTCCCTGCTTTAAGACACTTGTTTAGAAAGTGCTATTATATTGGTGAGTATTTACTTACTATTATATTTTAGTCAATTCTGTTATGAGATATTTAATTGAGCTTTGATATATTTGTCTTTGCCTATTTGGAGGATACCAGATACCCAACTCGGGCTTTAGTGGGCTTGGATTTAAGCATTTTTGTGAAAAATCCAGACCCACTAGAATTCGGGTGGGTACATTTTGTTAGAGTGGGTCTCGGGATGGCATGTTACAATATCGAATACCATCAGCATAAGTGGCATACATATCGTATATTATCAACAAAGCAAGAGGGTTATATGAGTGTTGATGTTGTAGATTGTCTACAAGGCACGATGCCGTACTTTATTAATATAAAACCGATGTCGAGTATCAACAAGTGGAAGGACTCTAAGCATCATGAGACAATATGTGAGAGGTTCTCGAATGCGATGTAAAGAAAGATATCAAAATTTTGCTATATACCCAAGGATGTCGTATGCTATCAATATAACAAATGATGTCGAATCTCAATAATGCATTTGGGATATCGGTTGTCGGGGGTTATGAAAAATGTCGCCTTCTATCAATGTAGATGAAAGAGGTTACCGCATACCATCAGCATGCAAAAGCTTGTCGCATGCCATTAATTCGGCAAAGGATATCGAATATCAGGTGATATCATAGGTCAACAGCCTACTAAAGGTTGCCAAAAAAATTCGATGAACAAGGGAATGTCGCATGTCATTAACATGATGAATGATTCCGAATGTCAGGCATCTCGAAGTGCCACATGGCGACCATGCCTCCAGCTTCAACCTATATAAATACGGATCCCATGGCATTGTAAAAAGGGAAATCATTTTTTTCTCACTTTCTCAAATTCAATATTGGAAACCCTAAATTGAATTAGGGCTAAATCAAGAATTGATTTGTGTCCTTTGAGACTTATGAACAAAGACTTGGACGAATAATTTAGCATAGCCTAAATCCTTCGATCTATGCATATTTGATTATAATGAACTTTAGACTTGCATATGTTTAACTTTGAATTTGAACTTGACTTTAGGCTTATAAATGGAACAAGGCAATTTAATCCCTTGTTCAAATTAATGTTATTTTGCATATTGACTATCTTGCCTATCAAACATATAAACAATGGATTGTGGCTTATGTAACTTGCTTATTTTGCCCATTAATGAATGATTAATGGACTATTGCACATTTAAGCAACTTGCATATTTTTCCCTTGGACACGTGATATGCCTTTTTGGCCAATATAACAAAGCCAAAAACCCAAGGGCATCATAGGACCATTTCGATTGGCATCATCTTGTACTAAGTCTTGAATGATGAGCCAATCTTTGGTTTAATATCGCCATCACAAACCACCAAAATAGTATCATATTTTACAACATCACGTTTGTTAGACCAAATGTTGGCTCAACATGGCATCATGGATTTTATACCAAATTTTGGTTCTAACTTTTTTGACACTAGAAGGAGGGCTTGAACCTCCGATATCATATTAATTTTGTCTAGCAATTAATTACTTCAAATTTTGTTTTATAAAAATGGAAAGAGCTAAGAGAATTAGCATTCCAAATGAGGAGATTGTACAACAAACAACATTGAAATATAATGTCACTCCGCGCTTTAATCTTGAAAATGTAAAGCCTGGTCAACTTTCAGTAACAGCAAAGCCAATGAATAGTGAAGCCAAAATCAAAGACATAATGCAGCAAATGGCAGTAATGCAAGAGTTACTAAAGAAGGTCTTTTCACAAAAGTCTTCTAAAACAAATAGGCTCACTGAAGGAGAAGAGGCCGAATTTCCAATGAAAAATCTATACTTTCATGCTCAGAAGCAAGGATAAAGGAAAAATTGTTGCTACCCCAAAGAAAGGAGGAATCTAAAAGGTTGGAGCAACATCATTCTCTTTAAAATCACTAGCAGAAAACAAGGTCAAAGAAGAAAGATCTAACGAGCAATCGGGAAGCTCAATCTCGCGTAAGAAATACAAGCCCTATTGAGGTGATTACCACAATGATGAAGCTTACTCAAGAGATATAGCTGATAAAATAGCAAAAGACATGATTGATGTCAAAGGAAAGAGTCATAGAAAGACTAATGTCCGTCAAAATTCCATCAGACATCAAGATTCCATCACTAAGGTATAATGGGACTACCAATCCCGATGTTCATCTTCTTGCCTTCGAAAGCCAAATAGACCTTCATAATGCTTCTGGAGCTGTACGCTGTAGGCTCTTTCCGACCACTTTCCAAGGAGCAGCCGCAAAGTGGTATTGACATTATAAATAGAAAACCATTTATTCTTAGAAGCAATTCTCTTATGAATTCTTAGCATAGTTCTGTGTATGCAAGGACCCTACTGTCGATTCTACTGTGCTGGCCAATGTTAAGCAGAGACCCGGAGAGCTGTTTGGTGAATACTTGAAAAGATTCAACACGGAGGCACTGAAAGTAGAGAATATGACTGATACAGAAAAGTTGATGGTGTTGCTTTCATGATTCATTGAGCAAACCCCCTTCTGGAAAACTTTGTATCCATGGGTGCAGGGACCTTCAGGACTTTCATTTCCAAACTGACAAATTTATCTGTATGAATGAGATGTATGAAGCTAAAAAAAGTCTAAGACGAAGAAGGAAGTGGGAAGATCTGGCTTTGATCGCCCCAACAAGAAGCCAAGATGGGATGGGAGTAAGAGAAGAAGATGGGAGGAGATCCCAAAATCTAACCACGTAGCTTTAAACAAACCAATCTCCTATATTTTTGCTACAGCCAAGGATGGAGGCAACTTCCCAACATCTTTCAAGGCAAGGATTAACCCAAAGCCAAGATGCTTTCCTTGCTTTCTTTGAGAGACCAGCCCTGGATGTGGTGGATGGTTCGTATTGCCAAAGTATTTGATGGTGAAATTTCTAACTTGGAGAGGATGGGGAACGATAACGAGAGAGCAACTCAGGTCTCGAGAATTTTATTTTGCTAATCTCAATCAATACAAAAGGGATAATCTTTCCTATTATGACTCGGAGTCAGTATTGAAATTGAAAAGCCGTTGGATGACGGTCTTCTAAGCCAACCGTCCAGGGCAAATAAGAAGATAAGGACAACTGAAAAAATTAAGAATGTGCTGAAAAGATTTAACTTTACCAAAAGAAAAATAAAACGTAAAGAGGCTAAATGATAGATGAAGGAACAAATAGTGAAGAAATTTTCATCGAATTAGACTGTAGAGGTGAGCAAGGAAGAATAAAGCCTAACGAAGTCCAAGAAGAAGTAAGCCTGGATTCGCTTGATCCAACAAAGACAGTAAAGATCAAAAATGAGTTAAACGATGAGCTCAAAAGGGAACTTATCCTATTTCTTCAGTCTAGCAATGATGTTTTTACCTGAACACACTCAGATATGATCGTAATACCCAACAACCATAAGCCATGCCCTGAACATATATCCAAATATCACTCCTATCCGACAAAAGAAAAGGTAGTTCGATAAGATTCGAGCTAATGCATTGAATGAGGAAGATAAAGGGCTGCTTGAAAATGGATTCATTGGAGAAGTTTTCTATCCAAATAGTTGGTCAATCTTCTACTAGTCAAAAACCTCAATGGAAAATGGAGAACGTGTGTTGACTATATTTATTTGAATAAAGCATGCCCCAAAAATTGTTATCCCTTACCACAAATAGTCCAGTTAGATGACGCAACAAGTGGATATAAATTATTGTCTTTTATGGATGCATACTTAGGGTATAATCAAATTCCCATGTTCGGGCCGGATGAAGAACACACAAGTTTCATAATAGACTAGGGATTATACAGCTACAAAGTTATGCCTTTCGGTCTGAAGAATGCAGGGGCTACATATCAAAGACTAGTAAATAGAATGTCTATAAAGAAAATTAGTCGTAATATGGAAGTATGTGCAGATGATATGCTAGACAAATCTCAAGAAGAAGCCGTTCACTTGAAAGATCTTGAAGAAATATTTGAGGGATTAAGAAGGTCTAAGATGAAATTGAATCTGCAAAAATGCACTTTTGGGATATAATCTAGGAAGTTCCTAGGGTATATTATTAGCCCCAGAGGAGTTGAGGCCAATCCAGACCAAGTCAAGGCGATTATGGATATGGCAGAACTAAAAATAAGCAAAGATATAATGAGCTTAAATGGAAGAGTGGTAATCTTGAGTAGATTCATCTCTAAAGCCACAGATAAACGCAAACCGTTCGTTGATGTGATCAAAAAGAAGAAAAACTTTAAGCGGGGGGGGGGGGGGGAGGATTGCCAAAGAGCATTTAAAGAACTAAAAGATCATCTTGAAAATCATCCAATTCTATCTAGCCCGATAGAAGGGGAAAATCTTTATCTCTACGTGGTAGTTTCCGAGCATGTAGTAAGCTCTATTCTAATAAGCGAAGAAAATAAAACTCAGCTTCCAATATATTATGTTAGCAAAAGGCTTAAGAATGCAGAGGTTAGGTATCCGGTTATAGAAAAGTTGGCATTATGCTTAATATTCACCATTCGAAAGTTAAGAGCCTATTTTCAAGCGCAGCCGATTAAGCTTTTAACCGACTTTCCACTTAAATAAGTCTTCAGTAAACCCGAGACATCAGGAACGTTAGTAAAGTGGGGAACTTAACTTAGCCAATACGATATTGATTTCCAACCTCGAGTGAAAATTAAAGGACAAGCTCCAGCCGACTTCGTAAATTAATGTACATGATTTATCATAAAATAGTCAGAGAAGGAAGAAGATCTGAAGCCTTGTGGCAATTATTTCTTGATGTAGCATCAAATGAACAAGTAGCCGGTGCAGGATTCGTAATCAGTACTCCCGATGGACAATGACTGCATTATGCAATGAAGTTAGGATTTCTCGCCACTAATAATATGGCTAAATACGAATCAATGATATCAGGACTTAACCTAGCTCTACAGTTAAAAATTACAAGGATAGAGGTTTTCAACGACTCTAAACTAATGGTTAATTAGTTAAATTAGACATGTCAAATGAAAGACGCCAAATAAATCCTTTATGTTAAGAAGATACTAAAGATGTTAGCTCAATTTGAGGATTATTCCACACACCAAGTTCCTAGAGGGAAGAATTCTCAAGCCGATTCATTAGCAAAACTCGCTGGCTCACTATGAGCACCGGAAACTCGAATTGTACCTGTAGCTTTTGAGCAAAGCCCTAGTATAGAGGGAAAAACTCCTCAGTCAAGAAATGAAGCACTTGTATTGACTAGATCTCAGACTATTAAACAAGCTAATAAAGAAAATGGATTGAGAAATAACAACAGAGAAAACCAAGAAAGAATCATTTATGAAGAGATTAATAGTCAATACGAAAGTAACTGGATGACACCATTGTTGAGTACTTAGTGGAAGAAAAGTACCAAGGGAAAAAAGAGAAGCTATAACGATAAGACACCGTGCCCCAACTTTTACCATGATGAATACTCTATAAAAGAGGATATTCGCTTTCATACTTTAGACGTGTTGGTCCAAAAAACGGCTTAAGATTGTTAAGGGAAGCACATGAGGGATTCTATATAGATCATTCTAATGGGATAATATTAGCGAAAAAGGTCATGAGACAAGGTTTTTAGTAGCCTCAAATGAGTAATGATGCAGTAACTCTTGTAAAGAAGTGTGAGAAGTGCCAGAAATTTTCTATAATTCCACATATGCTCCCAAGTGAATTGACCCCAGTTTCAAGTCCATAGCCTATTGACGTATGAGGAATCAATTTAATTGGACCATTACCTATATCCAAAGGTGGAGCTAAATTCACAGTAGCCATTGATTATTTCACCAAATGGGTAGAAGCAGAATAATTATCAATCATAACATAGGGAAAAGTGTTAAAGTTTGTGATTAAGAACATAGTTACACGGTTTGGAATACCACATAAGATACTATCCGATAATGGAACCCTGTTTGAAAGTGAATAATTCACCAAATTCTGTAACAAAAATGGAATAATCAAAAGCATTTTGTCCGTAGCTCATCCAAAGGCTAATGGAGCCGTTGAAGACGCCAATAAAATTATTAAAACTGTTCTTCAGAGATGACTGGACAAAGAAAAAGGAAATTAGGTAGAAGAACTACCGTCGGTGCTCTAGGCATATAGAACTTCTATTAAGACTGTAACTGGACATACCCCTTTTTCTTTAATATATAGATATGAAGCAATGCTATCGGTCGATGTTGAGGTTCCATCTCATCGAAGAATTGCATATGCTTCTGATTCCAATCAAGAATTGAAGAATCCTTAGATTTGATCAATGAGTTAAGGGATGAGGTGGCCATATGAACGACCAAATATCAAAAAAGGATATCAAGGTATTATAATTCCAAAGTTAGAGAAATATCATTTCAAAAAGGAGATTTAGTACTCCAAAATATCATGGCAAATACTAAAAATCCATCAGACGGACCACTTGGACCAAATTGGGAAGGTCCTCTTGTTATTCATGAAGTAATTCCACAAAAAACTTATCGATTATGCCAACCGGATGGAAACGTAATAGTAAGAACTTTGAGTGCCAAACATTTAAGGCCTTACATTCCTATGATGGATGAATAAAGAAGATTGACTTAAGCATATATATGGAGTGGATAGTCAAATGAAAGAAAAGAACTAAAAGAAAAGGCCTAAATCACTACCTAAGATGGTATTAAGGAGTGAAAAAAGACTTTGATCCCGCCACAAGGGCCTGACCAAAGCACCTCCAAGAGGGAGGTCAGAGTAAACCTTTGGTCCCTCCTAATATAGCCTGGCCAAAGCACTACAAGCCTTCGGTCCCGCCTACATGGCCTGGCCGGAGTGCCTCCTAGAGGGAGGATGGAGTAAGCCTTTGGTCCTGCTTAAAATGGCCTGGCCAAAGCACTGAACAAGCCTCAGGTTCCGGCTATAAGGCCTAACCAGAGTGTCTCCTAAAGGGATGATGGGTAAGACTTTGGTTCTGCCTAAGATGGCTAACAAAACGCACCGACCAGCCTAACTCATTACCTATAAGGTAATAAGGAGCTCAAACCTAAATCATTACTCGAAGAGTAGTAAGGTTTAAAGTGAATTAAAGCCTAAATAATCATCTAAAGAGTGATAAGGGGAAAATTGAGTTAAAGCTTAAATCACTACCCAAAGAATGGTAAGGAGCAAAAGAAATCAATTGAGTAAGTTCAAATCACCCTAAAGATGGGTCAAAGCAATCTACTAGAGGAAGAACAGTCTAACGCATTTAATTTCGCATCAAGATAAAGGTAAAGTTACCTTCAAAGGAGGGTCAAGAATAATCAATTGCTAGATAAGTTTCTGGTCTTCGATTCAAATATTATTGCCAGATAAATTTCTGGTCTTCTATTTAGATATTATCACCAAATTAATTTCTGTTAATTTATTCAGATATTATTACCAAAGAAGTTTTTGCCATTCTATTCAAATTATTATTACTAGATAATTTTTTGGTCTTCTATCCAAGTGATATTATTACTGGATGGTTTTTCTAGTCTTCTATTCAGATTATTATCACTAGATAATTTTATGGTCTTCTATTCAAGTGATATTATTACCAGATGATTTTTTTGGTCTTCTATTCCGATTAGTATTGCCAGAATGGATTTCTGTTTTCTATTCAGATCACTACTGCTAGAAAGGATTTCTGGTCTTCTATTTAGATTATTGTTGAATATATTTCTGGTCTTCTACTTAGATTATTATTACCAGAGAATTTTTGGTCTCCTATTTAAATAGAACATGATACTATTGTCAGGTTGGACTTATAGACTTTCTATTGAACAAATTTCCGGTCTTCTTAATCAAATTTGACTTTGAAGTATGAAAGCCTCTTTTATAAGAAAATAAGGATAAGCTAATGCTACCAAATTCGAGAGGGTTTGCTAAAATCAAATCTAAAGTTAAATAATGAAAATCATTACTTACTTTGTGTTTTACAGGAAAATAGGGTTAGAAGGAAAAACTTGCAAAGAATTTGGAAAGCGAGAAAATTCTTGGTTTTTCACTAAAGTGTAAAAAGTTTCTTTTATACAAGGAGGGGGCAAATGCTATCCATATATTTTCAAAAGGAAACAAATAAGGAAGGAAGGGAATATGATGTCAAATTAATAAGTCCATCATAGGGCTTACTAGTTAATGATATGATAAGCGCCAACATAGAGATGTCGAAATTAAAGGGATACTGTATCTAAAGGCTGGAAGGATATCATAGTCGAAGGCGAAAAGGATGTCGAGCTCAAAGGCCAAATGGTTATCGCATCGACGAACATAAAACAGTTGCATACAGACGATATCGAACCTATGAAGATAAGGTTGTTGAATACGTAGCATTTCAAACTTATGCAGATGAAGATAATAACCTCCTACAATAGTGTTACTACAAATCATGATGCTGAAAGCATGAAAAGCATGTCACATAAGGACATTGGGTCCCTAAGGATATCGAACTGTAAAGATTATCGAACATAAACAATAGAAGCAATGATGTTGAATACCATCAGCATAAACGGCAATGATTCCGAATGTCAAGCATCTCGAACTGCAACGTGGCAGCCATGCTGCCAACTCCAACCCCTATAAATACGGACCCCATGGCATTATAAAAAGGGGAATCATTTCTTTCTCTCTTTCTCAAATTGATTGTAAACTCTAAATTGAATTAGTTCAACCTCTCCAAGAAACCTTTCATGGTCTCTTCAGACCCTTGGTGTATGTTTACGAAGGAGACATCATCTTTAGCTGCATAAAATGCACCCTAAACTATACTAGGAATTTCTTATTAAGTTGCTCAAATAATGATATTGATCTGGGCTCAAGCCGACAGAACCACATCGTAGCATGCTCCTCAAGCGAGACGGGAAAACATTTACATCTCATAACATCTGTAGCATGTGCACCATCCATGTGCCACCAGACTTTAGTCGGATGCTACGTGGGATATGTTCTGTGTAGTTAATGCCCCGCTATTACCCCGCTATAACCCCGCTATATCCCATAGTGGATTCCCGCCGCTACGATTTTCCCAAATAGCCTTAAATATAGCCTTTCCGCCTTAAGCCCCTCTATTTCCGCTATATCTCGTTATTCCGGCTATATTTCGCTATTCCGCTATATCTTCTATCAAAGAAATGAACTGAACAATGTCATTTATACATTATACAAATTTTGAAATTAACCTTTTAATTGAATTTTTAACCTATTTTCAGAAACAAAAATACTTTAGTATTCTATTAAATTTAATCATGTTAAATAACATACGTTTATTTACAATATATTTACACATGTTTTTATTTAAAATTGAATATGTATTAATTGTATTTAATTTGAATGTTAATTTTTTATTTATTTAATGTTTATAAATTTGTAAAAACATTAAGATAATTTTTATATGCTATTTTAGACTCATCCGCTATATTCCGTTTATCTGAATGATGATCAAAATTCTTTTAATTGGAATTCCATTCCTACAACCATTACTGAAATAAATTTTGGACTTATTCTGATTAATACTCAACCCTACTTTAGATTTAAGGTGACGCAAAGTGTCTAGTGAATAATTAGCACATTTCTCATATTTTTTACAAAAAATCATCAAATCATCTACATAAAGTAAATGAGAAATTGTAGAGGATATTTTATTTATCGGGATTAATTTTTCCCCATAAATATAGTTTTACATGAGAATAGAAAAGCGCTCCATAGCTTTGCAAAAAAGGTATTGGGCGAGAGGATCCCCTTGTCTAATTCCACAATTTCTAGTAAAGAAACCTTTAGGTATCCCTTGAATTATAATAAAAAAGGATGGGGTAGTAATACATTCTTTGATAAGGTTAACCATTTTCAAAGGGAAACCCATTATTTGAATCATACAACGAATGAAAAAACTATTAATCCAGTAACAAGAGTTTTGTAAATCAATTTTCATGCAAAGCTTAGCTAAACCCTTTCCTTTAAAGCTCCTAAGAAGTTCATGCACCAACAAAATATTTTCAACAATGCATCTTCCCTGGACGAACGTCGATTGATTTTCTGAAATTAATAAAGGAAAGAGATATTTAATTCTATTAATGATTATTTTGGAAATAATTTTGTAATGCATATTACAACATGCTATCAGATGATAATCATAAATAGACTTATCTTTTTTCCGGACAAGGGTTATGAAAGTATGATTAACTCCCTTAGCCAATTTGCATGTCTCAAAAACTTCTTTAATAGCCTCATACAAAATATCTTTGATTTCTTCCCAATGAATTTTGAAAATTTTGGCTGTAAATCCATCAGGACCTAGGCTCTTATTGTCTAATATGGAGAAAACAGCTTCCTTTATTTCTTACATAGATATAACTTCAGAAAGGAATTTTATTCCTTTTTCGTTAATCTTTCTTCTACAATGTATTATTGGAAAACAATGATTTTGCTATTTTTCATCCTTGTAGAGATCAGAATAAAATTTAATGGCATCCTTTTCGACACCATTTTAGATCAGTTCTGCATGTTCATTGAGAAGGTCGAGTAAATTGTTTTTATCCCTTCTCATCGACATTTTAGCATGAAAGAATCTCGAATTAGTGCCCCATTCTTGTAACCATGAAATTTTAGACTTTTAAGCATTATCATGAAAAAATTTCATGTGAAATTTCATATTACTATTTGCTTGAACAAGATTGTCAAATAAGACCAAATTAGCAGGGTCATCATCGAACTCTTTGAATTCCAGGTGAAACTTCAATTATGTAACAACCCTCTCCAAAATATGCCTAAATTCCGCCCAAAAAAGGCCCATCGAAATTTAGACGCATTCTAAAGCTAGCTGTTGGTTGGTAAAAATAGAAAAAAAAGAGCCATTTACCTATTCTTTCAGAATTCACGGCGGAAGGAATAAAATACAATAACAACAACAGTACCCATTTATTTCAAATCATTTCAAATGTCATAAAACATTACATAATGTCAACCGTTAGAACATTTTGTTCAAAAATACATTTCATGGGTATAATAGAAAATAACACAAAAAGATATGTAGTAACTGATATAGGCTTCACTCTCGCCATCTTCAAGCATCAATAACTCCTTCTCTAACCTATGTTGTAATGAGGAGGGAGTCATAACAACAAGTGTCTGGTGAATAGAAATCTCGAGCCTTGCTATTTTAGTACTTGGATAGTATACTTTAAATAAGAATATGTCTTACGTAATTAAATCATTTAACACTTCACATAAGTAAGGAGGTGGGTCCTCAAATAACCACTTAATACCTTCCATTCGCGAAGCAGGTTTCTAAATCCCATAACCAGTAACCAATGTCATAAATGTCTAATAATACGAGAGATAGTACTCAAGCCACCTAATACCTTTTATTGGAAAATAGGCAAACTCTGGCTATTTAAGACCTCAACTGAGGCAGACCCCATTATTTAATACCTATTCCTAAGGCAGACTCCTCAATGGTGACTATATAGCTGACATCGCATGGAATCTCTGGAGCCACTTCATACTTCTTTATGGTAAGGTGGACCCTCAATCAGTCACTTAATACCTTTTTCCCGAAGCAGACTCCTATCTAGATACCACATGTCGTGCCTAATGACTATCCCCTTGGCCATTTACTACTTCATTTGCGGAAAAGAGGCAGGCCCTCAAACAACCACTTAATACCTTAAGAATCTGAAACAAGCCCTTTGTATTATGACCCATTCTCATAATGACATCTCACATTAGTTCGACTATTCATAGGAACTAGTTGTGAGATTAGATGGGTAGATTTACCCTACTAAATTTGGGACTAAGCTCATGCCATCATAAATAATTATCTATGGAGATGTCTCACATCAGCCCCAAAGTCATACTATTGGTAGATGGATTAACGGGGCAAACTTGTATGTGCCTTTTGACTGACCTCGCGTCCTTATAACTTAGCTATAATTTAAATACTCTCTATATATAATGCTCATCTCACCATTCCATAATTAAGGCCTTATAAGGAATCTTCCTTATTACGTCTTAAAATATTAATCACTTTCCTAAGGAGGGAATTTAACTACAAATACTATCTAATTCACTATGCAATTATAGGTTATAATTATAAGTTTATTACGCTCATTAATCTATAAATAAATACGCACTTATTATTCTATGCGTGCGGAGATTTCGCTCTAACTAATGTTAAATGTCAATTCCTTTTTAACCATAATAATACAAGTCTTTCCATTTTTTTTCCATTTTACCAATAATGTCCAAATTCCAATATCCATAACAAGGGATTCTAATATCCATAACAAGGATTCAATGCTCATATCCAAAATTGCAATAAATAGACTTGTATATAGAATCTAAATCCAACTTACCTTATATTAAAACAATGGAATAAACCAAAAATGAAAACTTACAATTTGATCAATTCTACGCTCTATTCAACTTCTTTTATATGAGTTTAGACATGGGTAATTCTATTAAATTTTATAGAAATAGGCGGTGTAAACTATGAATAAAGATTCGTCTTTTACAAATCGTTTCTCAATTATATCCCTTAATCAGATCTGAAGAAAAAGAAATAATAAGTGGAATAAAAGGTAGAATACATAAATTGCAAAAGTCCATAAAAACCCATTATTTTAACACAAAGCAATTAAGATTCCAATCCTACGAATTGACATTTCACTTAGGGGAATTTTAGAGATTTTTAATATAATGTTTTCGTAATCCAAAACTTCCTAAGGCATATATCAAATCCAACTATACTATTCAACTACTAAAATATAAAAACTAAGATTTCCACCCACAGTTGGTCCTTAACTTTGCTCCTCTTTCCCTTTTTAATGACTTACTATAATAAAGAATTATTCCTTTTGAAAATAGGATCTTTAACACAAAACAATCAAAAACTCAATTATCATTCTAAAATAATAAATAAGAACTTTATTATTTCAAAAAGTTTCTATTCACACGAATTATCATTTCCAAAATAACTACTACATCTAAAATATAGATAAATATGTATTGCATTACTACTCAAAATATATAGTTATTTGACAAAATACATTTTGTAACTTTGTTCTTAACTCTTAAAATCCCTTGCAATCCATTTCTTATCAATTCCAATAATATTTTTTATTCATTCATCTAACTCTTTAAATGCAAGTTGAAACTTCAATTCTGTAACAACCCTCTTTGGAATAGGCCTAAATTCCGACCTAGAAAATGCCCATCGAAACTTAAACCCATCCTAAAGCTTGCTGTTGGGTAAAAATAACAAAATAGAGCCATCTATCTACTCTTTCAAAAATCATAGCGGATGGAATAAAATATAATAACAATAACAGTACCCATTTATTTCAAATCATTTCAAATGTCATAAAACATTACATAATGTCAACCGTTACAACATTTTGTTCAAAAATACATTTCATGGGTACAATAGAAAATAACACAAAATGATAGGTAGTAACTGCCATAGGCTTCACTCTCTCCATTGTCATGCTTCATCAACTCCTTTTCTTACCTGTGTTGTAATGAGGAGGGCGTTAACGGGGTTTTTTAACCCAACAGAATTCAAAAGGAGTTAAAGCATTCAGATTAAGCCAAAATGACTTGAAACTTGACCAAAAGGTCTAAAAGAACAAGACAAAGGAACATAAGAAGTTTAAGCCAAAAATACAACAACTCTTTGGATCGATATCGATCCGATACAATTGGATTGGTACCGATCCAAAAAGTTGGCTTGTGGTTTCTTCTAACCACTTGCATCATGATCTTATATCTCTTTTAAGCCTATCTACCAAGTTTGGTAATATTCCAAGCTTCCGAGTTCAAGAAGCAAAGACTTATCTAATTCAGACTACAATTCAATCAAGTTCATAGGTGAATCGTTGTCTAAACAAGTCAATAAGGTACAAAATTACATGGAAGGCATCATAATCAACCAAGGAAGCCAACTGGATGGAAGTTATGAAAAAATTCACAACTATTTAGATCGGTACCGATCCGATCCAATTGGATCGGTACCGTCCAAATACTTAGCTCAAATTTGCTCCAAACTTTCTATGTTGCTTCTTATTCTCGGCTGCAGGCTTCTAGTACAATGGTTCTGGCCCAAGTGCTCCCTAACTTCTATAAATACTATCCTACCTCCAACAGAAAAGGGGGTCCGACCTTGGTCTCTGCTGAAGCTTTGTTATTCCTTCTTCACTCCTCCTCTCCCACACAATAGCCATTAAGAGACAATTGAGATACTCCTTTTGTTTCTAGTAATGGTGGTTGAATCTAACATGAAGAAGAGAAATCATATCGTAATTCAAACTCTCTTGTAACAACAATTGATTGATTAAAGCTATAAATTGGACGTAGGCTTCGTTAACAGCCGAACAACTATAAAAATCTCTTGTATCTTTACTTTTTGTACAATTTACTATTGCTTTTCCTATTTTATTTTCCTTGATAAAGAGGGCTGATGTTTTCACACTCAATTATGGGTGTTGACCCATTTTTTGGGTTAACATTTTGGTGCTTTCACTAAGAACCCAACTCAGCAAGTTGAAGTCAACGGTGCCAATATAAGAGATCAGATGCTAGGATCTTCTATCCAGCATGAAGTTGTCACTAGAAGCGAGTTAAACAAGATGGTTGATGAAATCAATCAAAAGATGAAGAATAGCCAGAAAAATATCATGGAAAATCTAAAAGCCCTCCTGACCTTGCAATCACTAGCTGCTCCGAGAATCATGCTAGAGCCTGTGGCTGCCGCGGAGCAAGAAAAATCTTCTATTTCTAGCCTAAACAGGAGAAACGGAAAGCAGCATCAAAAGGGAGTAGTAGGAGGAGCTGCAGCAAATGGGAGTAGTAGGAGGAGCTGCAGGAAACACCAAAGAAGGAAATGCAAGCACACCACTAACTACAAAGCAGTATGTCGTAAACTTGAGTCTGGGGATGAAAACTCCACAAGAAGATATAGCATTGGATCTCTTTGACTCTGAAGATGGAGAACAACTTGACGACGACCAGTTGAAAGAGAACACTAACGTACTAAACACCGACAGAGAGGCTCAAACTGCCCTGTACGACCAACCGCAAGCCAACAGAACTCCGAGGGAGTGGCTCTCCAGAAGATAGGAGATCCTAGGATTCAGCCCACTTACCAAGACCGTTTGCAAAATCAAACACTTGGTACAGTCACTGACAACCAACCCATGGATTATCGGATATCCGAGGCATATATCGCGGACAAGGTCAAGCGCCTAATGGGAAAAAGTAAGAATATGAGAGATGATTAATGGGGATCCACTCAAAGTCGGACTCTCTTAACAGATGACATTCTGAATGAACGATATCCTAAAAAGTTCACTATGCCAACCATCTCTTGCTACAATGGAACTAAGGACCTAAAACCGCACTTGTATAAGTACAGTTGGTACATGGACGGAGCGAATGCTTCAATAAATCCATCTCCACCTTCGGTTAATTAGCAATGGGGTTCCTTGACCAGTTTAGCCTTCACCCGGTGCAACCAAAAGACATGATGTTGGGCCTATTCCAGGGATGAAATGAATCTTTGAAATCCTTTATGAGCTGGTTTAATACCGCGGTCACTGAAGTATGTTATCCAAACAAGATATGATCTTCATGGCTCTAGTCCGCGCTATCCATCTCGATACTGAATTCGATAAATGGATCAAAATGAAGGGTAACGACCAAGAATTTTGAACAAATTAAATTGAAAATATTTAATTAATTTTAAATATTTGAACGATGATTTAATTTGAATCCCCAATAGATACGAGCGCATATTTGTTAGTTAATATAAAAATTGTTTTATATTGTGATGATTGATTTATTGAGTGGCATATGAACCTTCATCGGCACAGTCTGCGCAACTGGATCGAAGGGGTTTCTAAACACTTGTGTAGAACAACTCGACATAGTATGTTTTGAATATGGTAAATGAGATAATTTTGCCCAAAACTATTTTTGTATAGAAAAGAAACGATTTTCTATGAATTATTATAGTATATGGATGTTTGGTTGTTATAAAATAATAACATTGAATTATTATCATTGTTAGATGAGATTGAATGAGAAATTAAAATAATAACCAAAGATTTGGAGATAAATCCATTTAACGAATGAAATTTGTAAGTATAAATTGTAAATGAATTTATAATTGAAATGGAATTCCAAGAAGAAAATTGAAATTAAAATTCATTAATGGAATGAAATTAGTAATGTGAATGTATAAATGATTTTATAAATCAGAATGTAAATAAGTTGATAACTTATAAAACATTTGAAATTTGATTTGAAATGAGATTTAAATTGGAAATGAATGAATTAGTGAATGAATGAATAAATTTGCAATTACAAGTGCAAGAAAATGAAATTAAATGTTAAAGTTCAATTTGAATTTGTAAGTAAATAGAACTGGAATTGAATTTGATTTGCGGAAAACGAAGTGAAGTATTAAACTAATAGTAAGTGAAGCTAATTGAATATGGACCAAATGAATAAGGTTTGAACGAATTAAATTCAATGATTATAAAAGAAAGGCTAATAATTATAAATGAAACTGAAATCGAATTCGATTTGGAAATCCAGTTTAAATGTAAGTGAATTTAACCGAAGTGGTAAATTGAAAATAAACATAATGTGTATATGGAATATTTATATTGAACCTAAGAAATGAAGAGTGAAATTCTTAAGTAAAATTTGATATTGAAATTATTCTAAGTTAATGATTGAATGAAGATAAAACTGGAATTGAAACTGAATGTTGAAAACAAATTTGAATAAAGTGAATTAGAATTTGTAATGAATTAGTAATCAGAACTAATTTAAAATAGTGCAGTTGTGAATAAAGATAATTGATAAATTCAATATTCAGAAGCTAAACTGAATCCAAATTAGATTGGGATTGTGAATTGAATTCAAATGGAATTTGAAATGTAAAATTGAATGAAAAGAATATATAACTTCAATAGTGAATTAGAGATGATATAAGTAGTTTATATTGGAAATTTTGTAATTTAATTTGCAAAATGGTTTGAATATTGTAACTAGATATTATGGCTAGTAGGATATACAGGTGTATAAAGGAATTGGGATTTTGATTTTGAAGATAAATTTGAATTGCTCGACAAAAGGTAAGTATTTCAATTTCAATATGAGATTTGCTGATTTCTTGTCTAGCCGCTTGGCTTTTTCTTTTCTTTTTGAAATCTGAGAGTCCGTAGGGACGTTTTGTAGTCGTGCCGTGTTAGCCGCGCAAAGGAGACGCTGGCGAAATTTTTCGAAAATTTCGAGTGTTAGAAAATTTTTGAGAAAATTTGAAAGTTTAAAATTTGAATTTAAATTTAAATTTGAATTTTGAAGTAAACAATGTTGTTTTGAACCTATAATTGAAGTTGTAAATTCAGTTGAAATGATAACGAATCTTTAGTAGAAAGATTTGTTTCGATGAATTGATAAAACTATTTAGATTGTGAAAAATAGTAGATGAGTTAAGGACCTTTTTTCCTAACTTGTAATTTCGGGACGAATTCTTTTAAGGGGGGAAGATTGTAACGACCCAGAATTTTGAACAAATTAAATTGAAAATATTTAATTAATTTTAAATATTTGAACGATGATTTAATTTGAATCCCCAATATAACTTTGAATTTGGCGATTAAATTACAAATTTAATCTATTGAATGTTGAATAAAAATTTGAATCTTCAATTTTAAGCTGGAGAAAAATATTTCAAAAGCTTTTAAAATTCGTAATGATAATACTGAAGGTAATAGAAGCTTTAGAATTGAGTTTGAAAATGGTTTGTTCAGTTTTGAAAATTTACAGTTTGAATCGATATTTAAAATAGCCTTCCGAGGCACAGTCTCGGAATTTGACGAAACCAGTTCCATTGGGTCCGGAATATTGAATTATTGTCGAATTTCAAATTTCGTATTTTTCGGAATTTTTATGTGAGCGTGCAACATAAAAATGCATTGAAGTTAAATCGAATTGATTTAAATTTAAATTTTAAATCTAGTCAACCTCAGCACGTTATCTTCCCTTCAAACACGCCTTAAATCACGCCCCTTTGTTTCAGCCTAAAATCACGATATAGAAATCGTGCTAGCCTAGCTCTTTCACATTTTAAAAATCCCTCGTTCAAAAAAATAAAATTGTCGAAGTCTTTCTAATCTTCGTCTCAGTTTTAATTGCCGCCTTCTCTTCAAAGAAGAAAGAAATCAAAATTCTCGGCATCATTTCAAATCAGAATCGAATAAACGACACCTTTTAGTTTGAATCAAAACAATGGCCGAATGGAAAGCTCCCTCTTCTCAACAAAAATTTAAATCGATCCTCAGATTTAAATCAAATAATCGAAATCGATTCACCACAAAAACAAAAAGAAAAAAAATCGTGGGATCTGGAGGTCTCGTGCGCGACAGCGTGGGGCCGAAGACGAGGCAAATGTTGAGGTCGAAGTCGCGACTGGGTAGTTTGGAGTGGTGATCGTGGGTGGTCGAACTCGAGCACCGGCAGGAGGCGCGTGCGCGTTAGAAGGAGAGTCGCGTTCGAGCTCGACTGGGATGGTCGTGATCTGGAGCGTGCGATTGGGAGGACTTCGCGATAGCGATGGTAGTGGGTAGCTCGCGTGGTTCGCGACGTCAGGCGAGGCGACGACTCGATGGAAGGGATTTCGATGTGGGTTCGCAAAATTTTCTATTGTAAGGTATATTTACAATTTTGTATTTTCGATTTAATATCTACGCTAGTATGAATGTATATTCACAAAAAAGGAAAAAAAATCTTTAATTTTACATAAGTTTAAAGTTTGGAATTCAATTTAGTCTGTCTCATTCATCAGAAAACATTACAGTAATGTAAGTTGTTATTTATGTTACTTATTGAGAAAAATTAATATATATATATATATATATACAGGTTAGAAATGAAATCTACAAGTTTATTTAATAATGTATATTAGTGATGTAGACGATTTATAAAACTTATTTAATTATTTTAATTACTAAAAGATATTTTAAGGGAAAATTGGTTTAAAGCTAATTTTTAGTTAAATTTAAGAAATAAAATTTAATTGTTCGATTTTATTTCGAATATTTATAAATTGCAAAATTGTGTATACAAGGTCTAAAATGATGAAATCAAGCCGGAGTTGGAAAAGGGATTGCAAAATAAATAGCTAAGGTGAGATTTTTCTCACTCAAATAAAAATTTTGTTTTACAGTTATTGATTTGATTGATTGACTGTTTAGATGTGATATTAGATATAGTAGGATATATCTATATATATATAGCAATATATACATATTGGCATATGTATATATTGGATTGATTGATTTCCCGCATTGTATAGCGGATGAGACCCTATTGCGCCGTTAGTAAGCGGATGATATATTTATAAAATCCTATATACCGCGATATTCCACCTCGAAGTGGAATTGGTATTGTGCTAACGTCTGTGGATGCCGGGAAACAGGTTGGAGGGATCCAACTGGATTCCTCACCAGTATTTATTTGATTACAGATATTGTGATATTTGTTGATTATCATATTGATATATGATGTTTGTTGTCGTCATTGATTAATTGGTGCTGTTGCATCATCGGATTCAAATTTGAATTTTAAAAATAACGATGTTGATTTTAAAAGAGATTTTTAAAGTGATTTTTGAAAGTATACGTTTATTTAATTTTTGAATTGATTTATAAACGTTCAACTTTTAAAGTTATAGAAATTATGATTTTTGTGAAATATAACCAAAGTGTCATTTTTGAAATAAATAGTTGATTGATTTATAAAATGGTTTAAGTTGGGATTTTTGAATAACTATAAACGATTTGTATAAAAGATTTATAAAATTGATATCTATAAAGAAAAAAATATTGGAATTATAAAACAAGTTTTTATAAGTGTTAAAATGAAATATTTATGGAATTCGTAAGTGAATGAAATTTATAGATTTATAAATTGTGAAGTTGAAAATGAATGAAATTGTAGAATCAAAGATTTATAAGAAATTAACTTATAAATTGGATTTTTTCCTTTAAATGGAATATTGATTGAATTTGTTAATAAAGGAGATTTATAAATCAAAGTGGTTATGAAATATAAAAGTGAATTTATAAACGTTGTTTATAAATCCGAAATCTCTTATTTTGATAAGTGAATTTTTGAAGTTAATTAAAGGAATTTTATCCACGATTTTGGACAGTGGATAGTCCTTTAAATAAAATGTGTAGAAAATAGTGAAATTTGGTTAGTGAAGTATATTCACGATTTTGGACAGTGAATATATTTTTAAATAAAATGGATATGTTTTGGGGAAGTGACATTTAAAACGAAGTTAATTGTTTTAAAAGATGTTTTAAGATGCATTAACTATCGAAACCATAGATTTCAACATTCATTGTTGAAATAGACGTTTTCAAGAAATAAGGAAATGATGGACTATAGCACTGTTGTTATAGTATATGGTTTCTGAAAGGAAATGTTTTATATAGTATTGGGATTTATATATCTATCTAAATTTCGAATCCCTATACTAGTGATTTTGAGTCGTCGTAACGATGTTTTACGTAACATTCGTTTTGACTCAAATAAATGTGCTTAAGAGAATGATTTCCTTAAAGATGAAATTTATACTTAATTTTGATTTAAGTATATCGAATATTTTCAAATGTTGAAAATAAATAGATTTGTGAATTACTTATTATTAAATAAGTATGGAAATGCTTTCCAAAATGAAATGAAACGTTTTGAGATTTTATCTCCTTAAAGATAAATTGAAAGTGAATATTTGAAATCGATTGAAAATCGTATATCAGTAGATATTTGAAAATATAAATCCACTATGGAATTTATAGCCGAAAAGGGAAATTGTTTTAGAAAAATTAATATCGATTTATTTTTGAAGTGTGGAAATTATATATCTAGTAAAGATATTTTGGAAAATAAATAATTTGGAAAATTATTTGGAATCTGATGATGTTGCGCATCTTTATTGATAGTTAAATAACCGACTATCAATAATTACCTTGAATGGGTATTTGTTGTGAATTGGATGAATTTGAATGCCACGCTTATTTTTGAATAAGCGCTCACTATTCGGGTTAGCCGGGAAAGGACCTTTGGGTCGTATAACCCATTCCGAATATGTGATACGTTGAAATGGATTGCATTTGATGACCAGTGTTGAAGACCAGATATTTTGAAAACAGAAGGATTACCGTCGAGTTACTCTGCATCGGCTGATCTCCGATATAGAGATTTTATCACCCTTAGTGACGGGAAGTCCGGACGTGATTAGAAATTATCCGGATTGCAAGGACTTCTTTGGAAGTGCCTTCGGTTCCGTTCGATCCCGGAACAGACTTGTATAGATGTGTGTCTGACGTTGCACTTTGAGATGTAAAGCTGGTTTCTATCAAATACATTTCTGTTGGTGGCGGAGAATTTATTCTCTTAGCTTAACACCCTTCTCTGAGACGTACGAGCTCAGAGGTTATGTAGTTGATGGTTACTAGTGATACATTCCTAATTTGGTAATGTGGCATACGAAGTGCTGTTGATCATTTGTTTTGATCAAAGCGTTGCTTTCTGAAAAAGCATAGTTTTGTGGACGAGACTTCGTCGAGCCTCACAACCCGGTAATGGTCGAAACAGGAATGTTGCGGCAAAGGTTTGTAGGGGTAGCGCCCCTAGGGTATGCCATTTCCTTCTGGATAAAAGGTGATATCATGGTATGGAGCCCAGATATTTTACCTATGTTGATTTTATTTTGTGGCTGTTGCTTTGTGATTGAGGATCCTCGGATAAAGGTTGGTTACGACCGGGGGATGGCATACTTGTGTGTTAGTTACCTAGTTACAGCTGTACAGCGTGAGGTAGCGTCAGTGTGTTAGTTACCTAGTTACAGCTGTACAGCGTGAGGTAGCGTCGGCCTTTTGTTTGCAGAGATCCGGTTAGGTTCTCGGGTCGTCTTTCCAGAGGCGTTTCTATTTCGAAGTAAGGAAGTTCCTTTGCTTGACCATTTGTTGGGAATCCAAAGAAACAATACGAACCCTGTACGATTTTTAGTTGTATTATCTGCTATGGAATGTGGCGGTAACCTGCTACTGAACGTAGTAGCTATAGTAGACATACAACATTGGTTGTATGTTGGTTAAGATTGATATTATACTTTCGAAATGTTTTCCACACTAGACATTAATAATAATATCAATTGATTTTACGTAGTAAGCATTTTTGACTTTCATAAGGAGAAATCTCCTCCAATTCTGCGTTTGCATTGTGTGTGTGGCGGGAGGCCTTATGGTAGTTTCATTTTTCCAAAAGCATTGCGAAGTTGTTTTATTTTCTTTGCGAAAATAACTGTTTTACGATCTCACACCAGTCACCATGACTAACCTGGAGTTTATTGTTCCCTTCTAAACTCTGGGTGCCCATAATTTCCACATGGGCAGCCTAGAGTTATGTTATTAGGTTTTTCTGGATATTCTGGAGCTTTGGAAGCAAGCTGGATGGCGAAACGTATCACCTATACTTTGTTTATTTATTCCGCTGTGTATTCTGTATGAGGACAAGTTATATAACTGTCCATTGTTGTATTGAGTTGTATATTGACTCTGATTGATGTATGTATAAACTGATATAGTTCTTTGTTTTAAAAGACTAGTGATTATCTATTATATATTGTTCCGCTGCGATATGTGAGATTCTGATATTGTTTCTGTTTCTGATGTTGTTCTTCTTTTCTTTTTCTTCTATCTTTTCTTCTACCTGTTCTTTTTAAACCCTAAGTATTCGGTTTTCCGGCATTCGTTTGCTCGGCAGTTGATACAGTGGACGTATCGATGTCGATTTTCGAAAGTCGAAGAATCGGGTCCTTACAACGTGGTATCAGAGCATATGGTTAAGCGACAACCCTGCTCTGTTGGGTGTTACTCATTAGAGATAGAGTCAGTAGTACTCTAGAATGAGTTTGAGTGTAATAATAGATACGAGCGCGTATTTGTTAGTTAATATAAAAATTGTTTTATATTGTGATGATTGATTTATTGAGTGGCATATGAACCTTCGTCGGCACAGTCTGCGCAACTGGATCGAAGGGGTTTCTAAACACTTGAGTAGAACAACTCGACACAGTATGTTTTGAATATGGTAAATGAGATAATTTTGCCCAAAACTATTTTTGTATAGAAAAGAAACGATTTTCTATGAATTATTATAGTATATGGATGTTTGGTTGTTATAAAATAATAACATTGAATTATTATCATTGTTATATGAGATTGAATGAGAAATTAAAATAATAACCAAAGATTTGGAGATAAATCCATTTAACGAATGAAATTTGTAAGTATAAATTGTAAATGAATTTATAATTGAAATGGAATTCCAAGAAGAAAATTGAAATTAAAATTCAATAATGGAATGAAATTAGTAATGTGAATGTATAAATGATTTTATAAATCAGAATGTAAATAAGTTGATAACTTATAAAACATTTGAAATTTGATTTGAAATGAGATTTAAATTGGAAATGAATGAATTAGTGAATGAATGAATAAATTTGCAATTACAAGTGCAAGAAAATGAAATTAAATGTTAAAGTTCAATTTGAATTTGTAAGTAAATAGAACTGGAATTGAATTTGATTTGCGGAAAACGAAGTGAAGTATTAAACTAAAATTAGTAAGTGAAGCTAATTGAATATGGACCAAATGAATAAGGTTTGAACGAATTAAATTCAATGATTATAAAAGAAAGGCAAATAATTATAAATGAAACTGAAATCGAATTTGATTTGGAAATCCAGTTTAAATGTAAGTAAATTTAACCGAAGTGGTAAATTGAAAATAAACATAATGTGTATATGGAATATTTATATTGAACCTAAGAAATGAAGAGTGAAATTCTTAAGTAAAATTTGATATTGAAATTATTCTAAGTTAATGGTTGAATGAAGATAAAACTGGAATTGAAACTGAATGTTGAAAACAAATTTGAATAAAGTGAATTAGAATTTGTAATGAATTAGTAATCAGAACTAATTTAAAATAGTGCAGTTGTGAATAAAGATAATTGATAAATTCAATATTCAGAAGCTAAACTGAATCCAAATTAGATTGGGATTGTGAATTGAATTCAAATAGAATTTGAAATGTAAAATTGAATGAAAAGAATATATAACTTCAATAGTGAATTAGAGATGATATAAGTAGTTTATATTGGAAATTTTGTAATTGAATTTGCAAAATGGTTTGAATATTCTAACTAGATATTATGGCTAGTAGGATATACAGGTGTATAAAGGAATTGGGATTTTGATTTTGAAGATAAATTTGAATTTCTCGACAAAAGGTAAGTATTTCAATTTCAATATGAGATTTGCTGATTTCTTGTCTAGCCGCTTGGCTTTTTCTTTTCTTTTTGAAATCTGAGAGTCCGTAGGGACGTTTTGTAGTCGTGCCGTGTTAGCCGCGCAAAGGAGACGCTGGCGAAATTTTTCGAAAATTTCGAGTGTTAGAAAATTTTTGAGAAAATTTGAAAGTTTAAAATTTGAATTTAAATTTAAATTTGAATTTTGAAGTAAACAATGTTGTTTTGAACCTATAATTGAAGTTGTAAATTCAGTTGAAATGATAACGAATCTTTAGTAGAAAGATTTGTTTCGATGAATTGATAAAACTATTTAGATTGTGAAAAATAGTAGATGAGTTAAGGACCTTTTTTCCTAACTTGTAATTTCGGGACGAAATTCTTTTAAGGGGGGAAGATTGTAGCGACCCGGAATTTTGAACAAATTAAATTGAAAATATTTAATTAATTTTAAATATTTGAACGATGATTTAATTTGAATCCCCAATATAACTTTGAATTTGGCGATTAAATTACAAATTTAATCTATTGAATGTTGAATAAAAATTTGAATCTTCAATTTTAAGCTGGAGAAAAATATTTCAAAAGCTTTTAAAATTCGTAATGATAATACTGAAGGTAATAGAAGCTTTAGAATTGAGTTCGAAAATGGTTTGTTCAGTTTTGAAAATTTACAGTTTGAATCGATATTTAAAATAGCCTTCCGAGGCACAGTCTCGGAATTTGACGAAACCAGTTCCATTGGGTCCGGAATATTGAATTATTGTCGGATTTCAAATTTCGTATTTTTCGGAGTTGTTATGTGAGCGTGCAACATAAAAACGCGTTGAAGTTAAATCAAATTGATTTAAATTTAAATTTTAAATCTAGTCAACCTCAGCACGTTATCTTCCCTTCAAACACGCCTTAAATCACGCCCCTTTGTTTCAGCCTAAAATCAAGATATAGAAATCGTGCTAGCCTGGCTCTTTCACATTTTAAAAATCCCTCGTTCAAAAAAATAAAATTGTCGAAGTCTTTCTAATCTTCGTCTCGGTTTTAATGGCCGCCTTCTCTTCAAAGAAGAAAGAAATCAAAATTCTCGGCATCATTTCAAATCAGAATCGAATAAACGACACCTTTTAGTTTGAATCAAAACAATGGCCGAATGGAAAGCTCCCTCTTCTCAACAAAAATTTAAATTGATCCTCAGATTTAAATCAAATAATCGAAATCGATTCACCACAAAAACAAAAAGAAGAAAAAATCGTGGGATCTGGAGGTCTCGTGCGCGACAGCGTGGGGCCGAAGACGAGGCAAATGTTGAGGTCGAAGTCGCGACTGGGTAGTTTGGAGTGGTGATCGTGGGTGGTCGAACTCGAGCACCGGCAGGAGGCGCGTGCGCGTTAGAAGGAGAGTCGCGTTCGAGCTCGACTGGGATGGTCGTGATCTGGAGCGTGCGATTGGGAGGACTTCGCGATAGCGATGGTAGTGGGTAGCTCGCGTGGTTCGCGACGTCAGGCGAGGCGACGACTCGATGGAAGGGATTTCGATGTGGGTTCGCAAAATTTTCTATTGTAAGGTATATTTACAATTTTATATTTTCGATTTAATATCTTCCTAGTATGAATGTATATTCACAAAAAAGGAAAAAAAATCTTTAATTTTACATAAGTTTAAAGTTTGGAATTCAATTTAGTCTGTCTCATTCATCAGAAAACATTACAGTAATATAAGTTGTTATTTATGTTACTTATTGAGAAAAATTAATATATATATATACAGGTTAGAAATGAAATCTACAAGTTTATTTAATAATGTATATTAGTGATGTAGACGATTTATAAAACTTATTTAATTATTTTAATTACTAAAAGATATTTTAAGGGAAAATTGGTTTAAAGCTAATTTTTAGTTAAATTTAAGAAATAAAATTTAATTGTTCGATTTTATTTCGAATATTTATAAATTGCAAAATTGTGTATACAAGGTCTAAAATGATGAAATCAAGCCGGAGTTGGAAAAGGGATTTCAAAATAAATAGCTAAGGTGAGATTTTTCTCACTCAAATAAAAATTTTGTTTTACAGTTATTGATTTGATTGATTGACTGTTTGGATGTGATATTAGATATAGTAGGATATATCTATATATATATAGCAATATATACATATTGGCATATGTATATATTGGATTGATTGATTTCCCGCATTGTATAGCGGATGAGACCCTATTGCGCCGTTAGTAAGCGGATGATATATTTATAAAATCCTATATACCGCGATATTCCACCTCGAAGTGGAATTGGTATTGTGCTAACGTCTGTGGATGCCGGGAAACAGGTTGGAGGGATCCAACTGGATTCCTCACCAGTATTTATTTGATTACAGATATTGTGATATTTGTTGATTATCATATTGATATATGATGTTTGTTGTCGTCATTGATTAATTGGTGCTGTTGCATCATCGGATTCAAATTTGAATTTTAAAAATAACGATGTTGATTTTAAAAGAGATTTTTAAAGTGATTTTTGAAAGTATACGTTTATTTAATTTTTGAATTGATTTATAAACGTTCAACTTTTAAAGTTATAGAAATTATGATTTTTGTGAAATATAACCAAAGTGTCATTTTTGAAATAAATAGTTGATTGATTTATAAAATGGTTTAAGTTGGGATTTTTGAATAACTATAAACGATTTGTATAAAAGATTTATAAAATTGATATCTGTAAAGAAAAAAATATTGGAATTATAAAACAAGTTTTTATAAGTGTTAAAATGAAATATTTATGGAATTCGTAAGTGAATGAAATTTATAGATTTATAAATTGTGAAGTTGAAAATGAATGAAATTGTAGAATCAAAGATTTATAAGAAATTAACTTATAAATTGGATTTTTTCCTTTAAATGGAATATTGATTGAATTTGTTAATAAAGGAGATTTATAAATCAAAGTGGTTATGAAATATAAAAGTGAATTTATAAACGTTGTTTATAAATCCGAAATCTCTTATTTTGATAAGTGAATTTTTGAAGTTAATTAAAGGAATTTTATCCACGATTTTGGACAGTGGATAGTCCTTTAAATAAAATGTGTAGAAAATAGTGAAATTTGGTTAGTGAAGTATATTCACGATTTTGGACAGTGAATATATTTTTAAATAAAATGGATATGTTTTGGGGAAGTGACATTTAAAACGAAGTTAATTGTTTTAAAAGATGTTTTAAGATGCATTAACTATCGAAACCATAGATTTCAACATTCATTGTTGAAATAGACGTTTTCGAGAAATAAGGAAATGATGGACTATAATACTGTTGTTATAGTAAATGGTTTCCGAAAGGAAATGTTTTATATAGTATTGGGATTTATATATCTATCTAAATTTCGAATCCCTATACTAGTGATTTTGAGTCGTCGTAACGATGTTTTACGTAACATTCGTTTTGACTCAAATAAATGTGCTTAAGAGAATGATTTCCTTAAAGATGAAATTTATACTTAATTTTGATTTAAGTATATCGAATATTTTCAAATGTTGAAAATAAATAGATTTGTGAATTACTTATTATTAAATAAGTATGGAAATGCTTTCCAAAATGAAATGAAACGTTTTGAGATTTTATCTCCTTAAAGATAAATTGAAAGTGAATATTTGAAATCGATTGAAAATCGTATATCAGTAGATATTTGAAAATATAAATCCACTATGGAATTTATAGCCGAAAAGGGAAATTGTTTTAGAAAAATAAATATCGATTTATTTTTGAAGTGTGGAAATTATATATCTAGTAAAGATATTTTGGAAAATAAATAATTTGGAAAATTATTTGGAATCTGATGATGTTGCGCATCTTTATTGATAGTTAAATAACCGACTATCAATAATTACCTTGAATGGGTATTTGTTGTGAATTGGATGAATTTGAATGCCACACTTATTTTTGAATAAGCGCTCACTATTCGGGTTAGCCGGGAAAGGACCTTTGGGTCGTATAACCCATTCCGAATATGTGATACGTCGAAATGGATTGCATTTGATGACCGGTGTTGAAGACCGGATATTTTGAAAACGGAAGGATTACCGTCGAGTTACTCTGCATCGGCTGATCTCCGATATAGAGATTTTATCACCCTTAGTGACGGGAAGTCCGGACGTGATTAGAAATTATCCGGATTGCAAGGACTTCTTTGGAAGTGCCTTCGGTTCCGTTCGATCCCGGAACGGACTTGTATGGATGTGTGTCTGACGTTGCACTTTGAGATGTAAAGCTGGTTTCTATCAAATACATTTCTGTTGGTGGCGGAGAATTTATTCTCTTAGCTTAACACCCTTCTCTGAGACGTACGAGCTCAGAGGTTATGTAGTTGATGGTTACTAGAGATACATTCCCAATTTGGTAATGTGGCATACGAAGTGCTGTTGATCATTTTTTTTTATCAAAGCTTTGCTTTGTGAAAAAGCATAGTTTTGTGGACGAGACTTCGTCGAGCCTCACAACCCGGTAATGGTCGAAACAGGAATGTTGCGGCAAAGGTTTGTAGGGGTAGCGCCCCTAGGGTATGCCATTTCCTTCTGGATAAAAGGTGATATCATGGTATGGAGCCTAGATATTTTACCTATGTTGATTTTATTTTGTGGCTGTTGCTTTGTGATTGAGGATCCTCGGATAAAGGTTGGTTACGACCGGGGAATGGCATACTTGTGTGTTAGTTACCTAGTTACAGCTGTACAGCGTGAGGTAGCGTCAGTGTGTTAGTTACCTAGTTACAGCTGTACAGCGTGAGGTAGCGCCGGCCTTTTGTTTGCAGAGATCCGGTTAGGTTCTCGGGGCGTCTTTCCAAAGGCGTTTCTCTTTCGGAGTAAGGAAGTTCCTTTGCTTGACCATTTGTTGGGAATCCAAAGAAACAATACGAACCCTGTACAATTTTTAATTGTATTATCTGCTATGGAATGTGGCGGTAACCTGCTACTGAACGTAGTAGCTATAGTAGACATACAACATTGGTTGTATGTTGGTTAAGATTGATATTATACTTTCGAAATGTTTTCCACACTAGACATTAATAATAATATCAATTGATTTTACGTAGTAAGCATTTTTGACTATCATAAGGAGAAATCTCCTCCAATTCTGCGTTTGCATTGTGTGTGGCGGGAGGCCTTATGGTAGTTTCATTTTTCCAAAAGCATTGCGAAGTTGTTTTATTTTCTTTGCGAAAATAACTGTTTTACGATCTCACACCAGTCACCATGACTGACCTGGAGTTTATTGTTCCCTTCTAAACTCTGGGTGCCCATAATTTCCACACGGGAAGCCTAGAGTTATGTTATCAGGATATTCTGGATATTCTGGAGCTTTGGAAGCAAGCTGGATGGCGAAACGTATCACCTATACTTTGTTTATTTATTCCGCTGTGTATTCTGTATGAGGACAAGTTATATAACTGTCCATTGTTGTATTGAGTTGTATATTGACTCTGATTGATGTATGTATAAACTGATATAGTTCTTTGTTTTAAAAGACTAGTGATTATCTATTATATATTGTTCCGCTGCGATATGTGAGATTCTGATATTGTTTCTTTTTCTGATGTTGTTCTGTTGTTCTTTTTTTTTTCTTCTATCTTTTCTTCTACCTATTCTTTTTAAACCCTAAGTATTCGGTTTTCCGGCATTCGTTTGCTTGGCAGTTGATACAGTGGACGTATCGATGTCGATTTTCGAAAGTCAAAGAATCGGGTCCTTACATGAAGCAACCTACCACTAGGAAGGACTTTAATCGAAAGGCGAGCCAGTAATTGAGATTGGAAGAAGCAAAAGAGCTAGAAGGAAGACCTACTAATCTACAACTAACCAACGTTTAACAGAATGGTATAGCGATGAACCAATACGTAAATATCTCTAGTACCGTCATAAGAAATGTAGGAAAGCACAGGAATCAGAAAAGGAAGAATCAAAATTCTAACAAGCGGAACAGAAGTAGCAAGCAACTTAAAGGCTTCAAGCCCAAAGATTACACTCCGCTCAACGATACTCCAGAGAACATTTACCTCATGACACAAGGGATGGAAGAGTACAAGAAGCCGCCTAAAAAGGAAGTGACTGAATAGTAATAGCATTCCGAAAAATACTGCCGCTTCCATGAAACAGATGGTCACAACACGAATGAGTGCCATCACTTGAAGAACCTGATCGAAGAACTAATTTGGGAAAACAAACTTCAGTAGTATGTAAGGAAGCCGCAAAATTCTGACCAGCCTATAGCACTCCAAGCTCCCAGAGATTGGGGAAACCAAGCTGGAACCAGCGAAGAGGGATCCAAACGGACCGACCATAGACTTATTATCGAAACAATATTTGGAGTACCTCATCCCATACAGAAGAGTTGGGGAGAAATGGAGTAATGCGTGAGCTCACTAAGACATGCTTCGAAAGATTCGTGCTTCGCGATCGAAGACGGAACTCCTGCCAAGCAGCAGAGGACCCTGAACGATGACAAAGTGTTCCAAAATCGAGACATTGAAGGAATAGAAGCTCCAACCCTCGACCCCATGGTCGTGACAGTAGGAATCGAACCAACCATGGTCAAACGAGTATTGGTGAACAGTAGCAGTTCTGTGAATACCCATTTCAAACACACGCTTGATCAGATGAAGATCAATATGACAGATGTATCCACTTGCCGAACGAAGATTCAGGGATTCACTAGTGAACCTAAACAGCCCGTCGGAATAATCAATTTACTCATAGAACTGGCAGAAGGTGACCGAAGAGTCGTCCTCATCCAAAACTTTATGATTGTAGATGGAATATCCGCCCATAATGCTTTCTTGGGTCGCCCTGCTTTGGCAGATTTCAGGATTGCTTTAGCTCAGTGGTGTCTCTCAAAGAAATTTCTGACAGAGTATGGAGGTGGGGTGATCAAAGGAGACCAAAGTGCAGCTAGAGAATGCTACATCGTCGAACTACGCGAGTCTAGAAGGAAAAAAAGGGAAGAATGTGGGGAAAACTCTCCATATTCGTGAACCTACTGAATAGCAACTACAGAGCTGCCCCTGGCTTGGTGACCTTAACCGAAGGCTTTGGACCCTAGAAAGAAGAGCTCAAGTGAGGAACGAGCAGCACTGGCAGAATTGACGGTGCCTGTCCTAATCGATATGGATGGCCCAACATGGGTCCTGAGAATTGGATCACATCTTGGAAACAAGATGCGACTGGAACTCATCAAATTTCTACGTGCCAACCTGGACGTATTTGCTTGGGCACATTCTGATATGTGCGGGGTTTTGTCAGAGATTGCATGCCACATACTTAATATTGATCCCAAGTATACACCAGTGAAGTAGAAGAGACGTAGCCTAGGACCTGAACTGTTCAAAGCGCTGAGAGAAGAAGTGGATAAGCTGACGGCGAATGGTTTTATCCACGATGCAACTTACCCCGAATGTGTATCGAACCCGGTCTTGGTTAAGAAGTCCAATGGAAAACGGTGAACTTGTATCGACTACTCAGACCTAAACAAAGCTTGCCTAAAAGATAGCTTTCCTCTGCTTAGAATCGACCAACTTATGGACGGGACAACTGGACATGAACTACTATCATTTATGGATGCTCATTCGGGGTACAACCAGATGATGATGCATGAACCTGACCAGGAATATACCAGTTTCATTATTGTTCTGGGACTATACTGCTATAGGGTGATGCCTTTTGGCTCAAAGAATGCTGGGGTAACCTACCAATGACTAGCGAATGCCATGTTTAAATATCAGATCTGGAAGACTTTGGAAGTTTATATAGACGTTATGTTGGTTAAATTGCGCATAATGGCAAATCACTTGGACAACCTCGCTAAAATGTTTGAAATAGTCCGCAAACACGAAATGAAACTCAATCCACTTAAATGTCACTTTGAGGTTGCCTCTGGAAAGTTCTTGGGATTCATAGTAAGCACCAGAGGTATCGGAGCAAATCCCAAACAAATTACCGCTTTACGGGAAGTCGAGGCCCCGAGGAACATGAAAGAGTTACAAAGATGAATGGAAAGTTTGCAGCGCTGAGCCGGTTCATCTCAAAAGCAACCGACAAATGTATATCATTCTTTGATGCGCTAAAGAAGGTAAAGAAGAACTTCGAATCGAATCAAGCTTGTCAAACTGCATTCGAAGAGCTGCTGGAACATATGGAAACCCCGCCAATCCTGTTCATGCTGGACAGAGAAGATTTGCACATCTACCTAGCAGTCTCATCCCATGCATTAAGTGCTGCGCTCATACGAGAAGAAGCTAAGATCCAGCAACACGTATATTACATCAGCAAACGGTTCACTGGAGCAAAGAAGAACTATCAGAAATTGGAAAAACTGGCATATTACCTCTTGATCAAATCCAGAAACTTATAACCATACTTCCACGCACACCCAATCAACTTGCTGACTGATCAAACCTTGAAGCAAGTGTTATACCGCCCCGAGACCTCTAAAAGGCTTATCAAATGGAACATCGAATTAAGTTAGTACAGAAAATCACATACCATCCTTGAAAGGCGATTAACGGGCAGGCATTGGCAGATTTCATTGTCGAGTTTAAAATATGAGATAACGAGGTAAAATGACTCCGGTAGTAGAGACACGTTGGAAATTGTTCGTCGATGGTGCATCTAATGACTTTTGCTCGGGGGAAGGAGTAGTGCTCAAAACCCCCGAAGGGAGATCCGTTTGCTATGCCTTGCGCTTGGAATTCCCTGCAACAAATTACGAAGCGGAATACGAAGCATTGATAGCTGGGTTGAAGGTTGTGAAGGAACTCAGATAAAGTCTGTACACATCTATAGTGACTCTCAGCTACTCGTCTACAAGGTGAAAGGCGAATACCAAGCTCGGGGAGAGAATCTCGCCCCATATCTACCTAAATTGCAGGAACTGCTAAATGACACCGAATTACACCATAACTCATATTCCGAGGGAACAAAACACGAATGCAGACTATCCAGCCAAGCTGGCCAGTTCCGAAGAAGCTCAGTCATTGGGACTGGTCCCATTAGAAATGCTAACTGCTCCAAGCATAAGCGAGATGGATATCCAATGGATCTTTAAGACAGCCGGAGAACCAGAAACGTGGATAATACCGATCAAAGACTACTTGCTCAGAGGAACACTCCACGTAGATAAGAATCAATGGAAAATGCTCCTTCGAAAGGCATTGCGGTTTGTAGTATAGGATGGGATGCTCTACCGAAGGGGATTCTCTACCCCCTTACTCAGGTGTGTAACAAACGACGAAGCCCGAAGAATCCTTAGGGAAATTCATGAAGGCGACTGCGGAGATCACACTGGGGGGCAAACCTTCGTAAAGAAAGTTCTCCGATATGGGTATTTTAAGCCAACATTTAACCGTGATGCAACAGATTATGCCTGACGGTGCGACTAATGCCAATGATTTAGCAAGATCAAAAGAACTCCTTCGACAAAGGTGACACAGATGGTCATCCCATGGCCATTTGAGATCTAGGGAATCGATTTGATTGGTTTATTACCAATGGCAAAGGAGGAGCCAAATATGCTATCGTTGTTATTGAGTATTTCACCTAATGGCCGAAGCTAGGGATGGCAATAGGGCGGTTTCAGGGTCTAAGCTCGGTAGACCCGCCCCTATTTTGACCCATCAAGACCCGCCCCATTGGGTCATCGGGGCGGGTAGACCCATGACCCGCTCGTGAAAGCTTCGGGTCTCTGGTCGGGTTGGGACTTGGCTAACATGCCCCAACCCGACCCGTACTATTGAAGCTCATAATATCAACTAATTATAATTTATTAATCCATTTAACAAAAATTTCTATAATGAAGATATCATAATGTTTTATACAATAAGTTCTATTATTTTGAAATACTCAGTTGCATTATTGCTAATTGTATAAACAAAAATGCATATTGTTTGAATTCTAATTGAACACCTTAATTTTTTTTAATTTTATAGTCATTATCATCTACAATCAATATATTTTTTAATATATATCTTTCTTACACAAAAAAGTATTAGTATATGCAAATTAGAATCAACTTTTCAATAGAACAAACAAAGACGCACCAGTTTTCGGGGCAGGTCCAGTCTTACCCTGATCTGAACGGGTCACGGGTTAGGGCGAAAATCTAGACCCGCATCGGGTTTATGGGGTGGGTCTGTGGCAGGGTTTAAAAAACTCGGGTCGGGTATGGGGCATGAAAATCCCGCCCCAACTAGCCCCATTGCCATCCTTAGCCAAAGCGGAATCACTAGCCGCTATTACCATAAAGAAAGTTATTAATTTTGTCACTAAAACATTATATGCAGGTTTGGAGTGCCATAAAAAATCATCACGGATAACGAAACTCAATTTGAAAGCGCCTAGTTCAAAGACTTTTGCAAACGCTTCCGCATCGAGAAAGCTTTTCTGCTGTTGCACATCCACAGGTGAACGGACAAGTGGAAGCAGTGAACAAGATCATCAAGTCGACCATCAAAAAGTGAATGACTAAAGCTAAAGGAAATTGGGTTGATGAACTTCCACTCGCGTTTTGGGCTTACATGACAATGCACAAATCTGCAACCGAGCATTCCCCATTCTCCCTGGCATATGTTTTAGAAGAAATGATCCCAGTCGAGCTTGAATCCCATCTCATCGAAGGAAAAACTTCAATCAAAGGCAAAACGAGCAGCTCCTACTCGAGTCCCTCGATATGGTCGATGAGAAGAGGGAAGAAGCCGAGTTAAGGACTGTTGCTCACCAGAAAAGGGTCGCACAATATTTCAATTCGAAAGTCTGTACCGTATATTCGAATTGGGAGACCTTGTCCTCAAACGGGTCTACCCTATACCAAGAACATTTAGACCAAACCGGGAGAGGCGCTATGTGATCGGCCAAAAGCTAGGGAATGGCACATTCAAGTTAAGAACCATTGATGGAACCCAAATTCCTTAAGCTTGGAAAAGTGAATCGATGCATCGTTACTTTATGTAAGACTATCTTATGTGTTCCCTATTTCCTGCAAATAAGCCATCCCAAAATACAATAGGCATTGTAAATAGGCAGAACTTGACCAACTTTTATTAATAAAATTGCTT
Source organism: Allium fistulosum (assembly GCA_030737815.1). Lineage (NCBI taxonomy): Eukaryota > Viridiplantae > Streptophyta > Magnoliopsida > Asparagales > Amaryllidaceae > Allium > Allium fistulosum. Next base: position 639,351,286 of record CM060903.1, on the reverse strand, counting down.
TGCTTTCTGAACCGATAAAATTGTGTTCACAAAAGTAATCTACTGAGTCGACGGGGTCAAATCGACTAAAAACCATCCAATCACTGCTTATGATAATGGAACCACACTCAAGTATGCTCCATCTACCCACCTAGTCAACGGAAGTAAATTGACTCAAACCATTGGATCGAGGGAACTCGATCCTCACCTTCTAAGATTCGGCGTTGCTCCAGAAACACAGGGAAGGCCCAAACCAATGCCACGCATTTCATAAGCAACGCACAACTTCCTAAGTTGTGGAATCATGCCCCAAGAAAATATAATTACATAAGCCGGTAATCACTTCTTGAGCCGTGGAACCACGCTCTCGAAGCACGAACTCCTCACGTTACCCGAAGATTGGTAACGTCGAAAAATTCCAAACCGTTTCGGATCGACGGGTCATGTCGATCCCATAAGCCGAGCATTTCGTAAGCTACACACTCTCAAAAGCCGCGCATCCCATTATCTGCACACACACTCTTAAAAGCCACGTATTTCATAAGCCGTGCACACTCTTAAGTATCAGCATTGTCCCAACAATGCCGGGAAACACGTCTATTGTAGGACTAACAAGAATCAATCCACCCTCATTATCAGAAGTAATGGACATGAATCCAGCAATGTCACACAACTATGAATCTACGAAGAAAACTTTTTGAATTTCCCGTAGAAACCGACTTTGCTAAAGAAAAGGCTTTTATTGAAACTAATTTTGAGACTATAACAAAAATCGGAGACCTTATAGAGAAGAAAACAAATCAAATAGGGATGATAGGTCTCCGGTTTTTGTTATAGTCTCTCAGACTATAACAAAAACCGAAGACCTTATAGAGAAGAAAACAAAATCTACTAAATTGGAGAAGAAAGCATAAATCAGAGTGGGGGGTCCTTTAACAAAAACTGGAAACCCAGCATCCCTATTTGATTTGTTTTCTTCTCTATAAGGTCTCCGGTTTTTGTTATACTAGGACACCGGGGTGTTACTCACTTGACTGAACTACTTAACCTTAGCTCGCTTGCTTTCTGGTCATGGAAACAACCGCCACTTACTCTCAGCATAGAAGGAATAATATTTCAAAACTTACATAACAAACAAATTGTCGACTACTTATGGGATGACTTAGCCCAGGAAACTAGGGTTATATATTTAGCATAGTATGATCTCTTCAAGCTTATGATTAAGTTTAAATGGCTCCTTCAGTTAATATTTCTATCTCTAGTTATAAAGACTATAACAAAAACCGGAGACCTTATAGAGAAGAAAACAAATCAAATAGGGATGCTGGGTCTCCGGTTTTTGTTATAGTCTCTCAAGAATTCCGATCGTTGACCGACAAAATCTCTAGAATCGAGATGCTCGAATCACAAGTTCCCGAAGATAGGAACGGCAAAATAGACTCGGTTACAGACATCGAAGGAATCACACTGATCAACCGGTCATTTGTCAAGTGTTCGGAGCGAACAGAACCGTGAACTAGGGAGGACACACACACCGACACTCAACCATATAAGAAAATACTTCACAATTCTGTTACTTGAAAGAAATAACTTTGGAAGTAATTACGGGGCTAAAGAAAATAGTGATGAATAAAACTAGCATAAGTGCACGAAAAACAGATAAGCAGACAAAATAAAGCTACAATTAAAGCAACAATTAAAAATTTTAACATTTTTATTACTTATAATGTTTTGATGTACAGCAACAAACAACAGAGACCGTGCACGCACAATATCGGCAAAGAATGGGAAGATACAAACACCACTATGACAAAAACAAAACGAAATGCTAAGTGCAGACTCTGCATTTGTACAAAAGTTAATCAAAAATAAAAGGAGCAAAAGAAAAATCAAGGCTTCTTCTCACCGCTTCCCTGGTCGCCTTTCCCACCTATGATCAACAACTTCTCAGATTTGTCCCCTCCGGGGGAAATCTCACTCTCCAAAATACAGCCACTAGCGGACCCTCCTTTGCCTTTAGGCTTGCGAGGTCTATGAGAACTCTTTGATGACCTCTTCTGTTCTTTAACCTTCTCCTTCTTCACCGCTATCATATGTTGCTCGGTATTCGGTTTCTTGGCCCCTGCTTTGTCTGGTTGAATAGCCTGACCCGCCTGCTGCGGTGTATCAGTAGCCGCCAAGCCTTCCTTTTGAGATACAGAGGAGTCATCCAAACCATGCAGCACTGCAATTTGCTCGGATTACGAACTGGGTTGCGAACCGGATGCAGAGATGATGCATTTAGAATGACAGCAGATCTAACATCGTGATGAGGAGGCAACTCAGCAAGAAGAGAAGGTGATCTACAATGTCAGAATAAAGGGCGGTGATCTCGACAATTTCATCGGGCGTGAATTGAAAGTCTTCAAGCATGGGAGAGATAAGAAAATTACCTGCTGTAGGGGTCTGTTCATGCGTCACAACTTCGAAGCCTTCATCGTCACACTCCTTTGCCGGCTGCACAATTGTGGGAGGAGTGGGAATGATCCTCTCACCAGTATGAAAATGCGAAGTCGACCCACCTGGGCCTGAAGGAAAATGCTCAATAACAGCTTTAGCGGTGGTCATGACATCAGTGGTTTCTCGTTCCCTTTCCAGTCTTCAGATTTTCTAGCTTTCCACTAAAGCCCGGCGGGATTCTTCTTTTAGGTATGCCTGAACCAATCCTTCTTCGGTATAGCAGCCGCTGATATCTTCAAATCGGGCCAGAACCTCCTCCTAGACTACAGCAAGCGTGCGAGGGAACAACGGACCCAAGTAACTGAGGCTCCCCTGATGCAGCATGGAATTAACATAGAAGCCTAGAATAGTAGCATCCAAGCCTTCCATCTTCTATGCGAAGGTGTTTTGAAGCTCTGAGAAGCTGGCTTCCATGCTAGCACTCTCTGCCGCCAGCTGACTTTTCTCGACATCCAGAGTCAAAATTTGCGCATGAAGAGAGGCAATTTCGTCAGCCTGTTCGACGATGGTTTTCTTCTCCGTCTCAACCGTTGTCTCACTTATCCTCATTTTTTATTTTAAACCCGCCTCATTAGGGTGGCACTTCTTTATTTCGTCTTTGAATATAAGTGCGGCTCGGTCGGTGGACTCCTTCAGCTCCTTAAACAAAGAAGCACTTTTACGTTCCCTCTTGAGGGCATCATCCCTCTCCTTCTTCAGCCTCTTAATCTCTGCATCACGATCTGCAAGGTGCTTCTCGTTCTCATCTTTTCGGACTCAAATGAGTGAATTTCATGGTAATTATTTTGATTAACAGTGGAAAGCTGCGTACACGGTTTTTCCCACCCTTCGGCTTACTCCAAACCGCTCTTAATCGCGTGGAGATGGGGTGAATAAGACTCTGCATAGACTAATTTCAAATTAGGCTTATCGAAAACAACCCCCCTTAAGAACAAGTTTGGGAATGCAGCCTGCAGGTGCAGGGGACCATTGGGGTGAATGTAAGGAGCACACCTAGAAACTCGGAGAGAGGAGGTCATAGCAGTATGAGTGGAGGAGGTTATGACCTTATAAGCAGAAACGGTTATTCCAGCAGAATTAGGAAGCTGTGAAGCGGGTTCCTGCCTTTGGTCATTTTTCAACTTCTTTCATAAATCTTCCCGCTCAATTGGGCTTTTCCTCTTATCGTGGCCACTTCCTCTATCGCGGCCTTGATCTTTCTCATGATGGCGGCGCTCTTCCGCCTCCCTATCCTCCCTCTTCTTCCATTCTTCATCAGTGTCCCGAAAAGCGTGATACTTGGAATAATGTCTATATAAACGTTGAGATTCCAACACTTGATTAAGATCACTATAAATGCCACGAGACATAACCCGCGCAACAAATGATGTAAATGGCTTTAGGAAAGAGGCATTTGACAGATTAAAACAGCCTAGAAAGTAATAATAATATAAAGTGAGTGATCCTAGTGAAGTGTTTGACCCCAACAAAATACACAAACTAGATCGGTCACCGACTAGTGCCAGGACATTGATTCCTGTATGGATGATTTGAGTAAGCTGGGAAGGCAACCCTTCCGAGGTGAAGTCTTCCATCAAATCACCCGTATATACAAAAATGTTGCTCGTATCTCCCAGGTCAATATTGGCACCTTCCGGCAAAGGGCAGGGAATGAGTTTGTTCATGGGAGGAGCCTCCTCAGTATGTTCTTTCAAAGGAGGAGACAGATATGTTCGGGGCTAAATTTTGAGGCCTCAATGCCTAAATGGACATCACCCTCTTCGGTGTCAGTATCCCAATCTATTTCTTCTGCATTTAGAGGGTGCCCCTTACTAATCCCTCCTTCCTCTTTCCCCTCAATCAACGGAGCCTTGCTGACTCGTTGAACAAACTCTTCTTCTTTCTCCTTCGGGATCGATGGCATTTTAAGTGGACCACCGACCTCGACTTGAATGTGGATCTCTTTCGAAGTCTTCCCTGACCAATCAGATAGGTGACTTTCTTCTTCCTTATCATCATCGTCTTCACTAAAATAATGGGAAGAGGAAACAGAGCCGGTCCGGGCTCTGGAGCGGGAGGGAGCACTAACAAATCCAACAGACCTCCCAGGTGTAAAAGCCCTCATCGGTGGAGATTTTCCTCTACGAGCAAACACCTAATTGTACGCTCCTCGGCATTGACCGCTTTCAAGGTGTTAAGAACATTGCCAAGTGCCAGATCCTTGTTAATCTTCGGGAGAATTGTAAGGAATATACGATCAATCAGAAGACTTGTAGCAATCAGAGGATGTTCCAAGCATGGTGAAAGAAACTTACCCCCCGTGGTTCATAGGCGGGTGAATCCCTCTGGACATTTAGCGAAGAAGAACCGATTCTTGAATGAGAGAACCTTGCTGGGAAGATCAAGTATGAGTTTCTGGCAGCGTTGTGCCTCAATATAAACAAGCGACGGGTTAGCCTCTCTCTTTTTGAATAATAAGAGATACTGCAACTCAGCAAAGCTTAGGGAAAGATTAAGCACCCACATAAACAGAACATATAAGCATGTCAACATGGTGTACCCATCTGGAAGAATTTGGAATGGGGCCAACCCTAAATTTTGAAGCATTATCATTAAGAAATGATTGAACGGAGGCACTGCACCGCACATACACATATAGCGATGACAAGCCACATATCCCAAAGGCGGCCTATGAGCAAATTCCCCTCTCGACAGAAGAAGCACGTCATCCTCTGGGGTACCATACTTCGAGCAGATGCTTCACAACATCATGTGTGTAAGGATAGAAGAAGCATTCTCCGAAGGATCGAGGAAGACTCTGAAGTTAGTGGGAGTTCGATTGACGATAGGGCCAACTGGAATCAGACGACCATATTGACCCGAAGTTATGGGAGCAGCAGACCCCGCTGGGATCGACAAAGACTTCGCCTCAAAAATAGGCGAGCTTCCCTCAACGGACTTGCGCCGAGAAGATTTGTGGGTCATTCTATATAAGAAAGCTTGTGATCAAAATAGTCAGGTGCGCCAAATCTCTAAACTATAAACCCTAGCATAGTTGATACTTGAAATTCGGAAGATAATGGGCATGTACCAACCACCGATTGGATTCCAAGTATTAACTATGGGTGTGTGTGATGTGTAATCTAAGTGAGAAGGGATCCGACATCCTGAACGCTATGAACAAACATTCCGTGTAGATGGCTCACTTACACCGGAAAGAGCAATCTATATCACTTGTTAATGTCTTTTCTCCTATACTTACCCGTTATCGACCAATGATTGATAACGAATTCGTTGTCTGAAGCGACACGGAAAGCTCTTCCTATTCCAGGTACACCAACTGTGCAATGATAGTACCAATCTAAAGCGAGCAACTATAGATCGATGCATCTGAATCAGGAAGGGAATTCTCAGCATAAGTCGATTTTTGTTCTTTGGAAAGTGATAACAGCCTGAGATGCATACAAGGCGCTCTAGGCTATTATCGCTTCCCAGAAAAAACAAAATCAATCCGCAAGATGTCATGCCGGGATCAATTGTGTAACTCGATACAAGTTAATTCTGACTTTGTGGATGAAGATAGGAAAACATGTCAAGCAACGAGGCAAAAACCTAGATTCATTCCATGAAAAACTTAAGACTCGATTACTATCTTCTTCCTTAAATTTACAATTAGCTCGAATCTCCTACTGTACCTGTCGCCAACACGACTTCGTCGCCAATCGTTGATATTACGCCCAAATCCGCATCACCAACCTTAAAATGGAGAGAAGTGAGCTGATCTCTAATGCAAAGCAACCCAAATTATGGTATTGATGGATCAGATCGGCGACGACTAAAAATAGAGAAGGGCACGATAGTGGAACGGTGACGACAGCTTCAGTAAGCAACGACTAGTGGCACTAGAGGCAAAGATCAACTGCGGCGGCTATTTGGCGATGGCAGGCGTTGCATCGACGACAAAGAGGATACTTGGATCGGTTCGGCTCGAAATGGTAAAGTGAGAGAATGGGAGATCTGATCCTATACACACACACACACACACACACATATATATATATAAATGAATGAAAAGCGAAAATCAAAAAGTTTGTTAAGTACTTGGATCGGCACCGATCTGAACCAATTGGATCGATACCGATCCAAACTTTCTCCTCAAATGATCTCGGATATTCCCTATTCGACCTACTCGGTGTTCGTACTCATCCTGGGAGTTATCAAGTCAGGATCACTCCATAATTATGAACAATTAAGATTCACAACTAAGGACTAAATAGTTAGCTGATATGCTATAAACGACTGTTCAAGATGGTAAGATACGACCAATGAAACTCCATAAATCAAAAACCGAAAGATGAACAATTCCAGAACACACCTTGTTTCCACCGAAAGCATCTTATGGGGGATAAATGTTAACCGGGTTTTTAACCCACCAGAATTCAAAAGGAGTTAGAGCATTCAGATTATGCCAGAACGACTCGAAACTTGACCAGAAGGTCTAAAAGGACAAGACAAAGGAACACAAGAAGTTTAAGCCAAAAATACACCAACTCTTTGGATCGATACCGATCCGATCCAATTGGATCAGTACCGATCCAAAAAGTTGACTTGTGGTTTCTTCTAACCACTTGCATCATGATCTTATATCTCTTCTAAGCCTATCTACCAAGTTTGGTGATTCATGGTTTATTTATTTTTATTTTCTTTCCAAATTTAAAAAAAATCTCAAAACAAAAACAAAAAAAAAGAATTTTTTTAGCATTTTTGATTTATTTTTAAAGAAACACTATAGGATAAATATATTGTTTTGGTTTATAAAATTGAAATTTTTGAAAATTCATTTGTCTTAACAAAAATAAAAATGAAGTTTGATTACAAATAACGATGGTTTAACTAGTATATAGGAAGATTCATACGTGTTAATTATGAAATACATCCTAATTGAAAATCTTTGTTTTAAAAAGTGGTTAATTTAAAGTAAAGGATATAACATTTTTTTTTATCTTCTAAGTTAAATAGTGCTAAGATGATTTTGCAAAACTCTCTTCAGAAAAGAAAATAAAAATAAATACAAAAGATATTTCTTGTATATATGTATATTTTTTAATAAACACCTAGAGTCATGTGTTCGCACTTGTGTGTTCACTCGCCATGCTTTGTACCCTTCTCACGTAAGCTTGAAAGGCAGTGCACGATCGGTATATATGGCCTCAGTTTATTTGAGTTAGGTGTGTATATAAAAATTATTTTACTAATAACGCCTACATTCAATAAGTGTTCACACTTTTGTGTTCACCCGCCACGCTCTGTATTCCCCTCACATCAGTCCGCAAGGCAGTGCATGGGTAATATATCTAGCCTCAGTTTATCTGAGTTAGGCATATGTAAATATTGTAAATATCAATAAAATTTTCAAAAAAATGGAGAGAGTAAGCAATTGAAATCCAAGCCCTATTTCAACTTATTTGATTTGACTTGTTATTGAAAAGAAATAAAATTACCACTTTGATAAACTTTGATAATCAATTAAGGATCCGTTTATAATTACACTTTGTTATCAACCGAAACAACGAGTTAACTATAGTTTATTTGTTATAATAACTTCGTTTTTATTGGAAATTTTAATAAGTAAATGACTTAAAATTTTAAGATAATAACCAAACGTATATTTAACTTATTTGTGTTAATTTAAAAGTACCTTCATTCGTAAATATTTCCAAAAACTTGCATTCACATCTTTATAAATAAATCTTGCATTTTGTAAATATTTTCATTCTGCATTTGGATTTTGTGGGTAGTATCCGCTGAAAACCCTCACGAGACAACACTCGTCCTACTGGGGACACCCAGAGGTTTAACGGCTTATTGCATATGCTCAATGCAATCGTGCTCCCTACGAAAATGGATTTATCTTAGTTTTTCCTTTATTCGAGGACGAATAAAAAGATAAGTGTGGGGGTATTTGATGTGCACGTAAATGTGCATATTTTTACCACCATATTTAATATTTTTAAATTAAATAAATGATCATATCAGGTATTTTAACTTGTTTAAACCAAAATTCAAATTATTTCAAATTGTCACATATTCATCTTCATCCAAGGGCAAAATGGTCATTTTTGTGCATATATTAATTTTCTAAAATTTAATTGAAAATTTCTATATACAAGTGGTTTCATGAAGATGTATGCATGCACAAGAGTGAAGATAAAGAAATAAAGATGGAAATAATTTAAAGGCATGATAATGGAGGACCCCACCTACCCACCTACCTTCATGTACAAATTAGAGGCTAAAGCACATGCTAATAGAGTTTAAAAGTTTCATGCACATCTAAATGAGAATTATTTGAAGCTAATGATTACTTGGCCTCCACACTTCCTAAGAGGGTATTTTGGGCACTCCCCAAAAATATGAATTAGGGTTTAACACATGTATAAAATTCCCTTATGTTTCATGTAACCCTCTTCTCTCCCTTAGTCTCTCTTTAGTTTAGTTTAGACTCACAAATAAACAAGCTCTTCTCTTTCTCTTTTCATGGCTACTTAGCCATTTTTATTTTATGTAATCTTCTTTTCTTTTTATGCAATGTTAATTATTGTCTCCTTTTACTTACATGTTCATTTCCTTTCATGCTAGTAGTGTAGATTTTCTTTTATGCAAGTAGATTAGTTTTTTCTTTCATTTATCTCTCTTTTCCTCTTTGTTTTGTTCTATGTTGCAAGCTATATTTGTTGATATGATAACAAATATGAGAAGCTAAACCCCTTCAATTTAAGGGTAATGAAGCTCTCTAATTATATAGCTTCAACATTTTGATAAATGTTATGCTCTCGTTATATAGCTTCAACATTATATAGCATAACATTTATCAAAATGTTGAAGCTATATAATTAGAGAGCTTCATTACCCCTAAATTGAAGGGGTTTAGCTTCTCATATCAACAAATATAGCTTGCAACATAGAACAAAACAAAGAGAAAAAGAGAGCTAAATGAAAGAAAAAAACTAATCTACTTGCATAAAAGAAAATCTACACTACTAGCATGAAAGGAAATGAACATGTAAGTAAAAGGAGACAATAATTAACATTGCATAAAAAGAAAAGAAGATTACATAAAATAAAAATGGCTAAGTAGCCATGAAAAGAGAAAGAGAAGAGCTTGTTTATTTGTGAGCCTAAACTAAACTAAAGAGAGACTAAGGGAGAGAAGAGGGTTACATGAAACATAAGGGGATTTTATACATGTGTTAAACCCTAATTCATATTTTTGGGGAGTGCCCAAAATACCCTCTTAGGAAGTGTGGAGGCCAAGTAATCATTAGCTTCAAATAATCCTCATTTTGGTGTGCATGAAGCTTTTAAACTCTATTAGCATGTGCTTTAGCCTCTAATTTGTACATGAAGGTAGGTGGGTAGATAGGGTCCTCCATTATCATGCCTTTGAATTATTTCCATCTTTATTTCATTATCTTCACTCTTGTGCATGCATACATCTTCATGAAACCACTTGTATATAGAAATTTTCAATTAAATTTTAGAAAATTAATATATGCACAAAAAGGACCATTTTGCCCTTGGATGAAGATGAATATGTGACAATTTGAAATAATTTGAATTTTGGTTTAAACAAGTTAAAGTACCTGATATGATCCTTTATTTAATCTAAATAAATTAAATATGGTGGTAAAAATATGCACATTTACGTGCACATTAGTGATATTCCAAGCTTCCGAGTTTAAGAAAGAAAGACTTATCTAATTCAGACTACAATTCAATCAAGTTCATAGGTGAATCGTCATCAAAACAAGTCAACAAGGTACGATATTACATGGAGGGCATCACAATAAAGCAAGGAAGCCAACTGGATGAAAGTTGTGCAAACATTGCACAACTATTTGGATCGGTACCGATCTGATCCAATTAGATCGGTACCGATCCGAATATTTAGCTCAAAATTGCTCTAAACTTTCTGTGTTGCTTCCTATTTTTGGCTACAGGCTTCTAGTGCAATGGTTCAGGCAAAAGTGCCCCCTAAGTCCTACAAATATTACCCTACCTCCAATAGAAAAGGGGGTCCAACCTTGGTCTCCGCTGAAGCTTTGTTATTCTTTATTTACTCCTCCTCTCCCATACAATAGCCATTAAGAGACATTCCCGGTTATGAGGCTTGAGGCTAAGTTTTACCTTTTGTATAGCACTTCCCACTTGGAATACTAACACTGCCCTCTAGGCAACAATGCAATGTCAGAATTCATCCATTCAAGTTCTTCTGGCACCAAAAGAAATGCTTGAGAGCTCAATCTTCAATCCCATCATCTTCAAGATGTCTTCACACGCTTAAGTTGGATTGAAGTGGTTTTCGGACAACATATCTGATCCTGGTTTCTTTGAAACAACATTCTATTATTCCCGGTAAACTCAACCATGGTTCTTTTAAGAAATAAACAGTTAAAGATAAGAGCGGAGGTCACCTCCTAACTGTTATTGGACGGATTTCCTTATTGTTTATCCTAGGAGAAAGAACCGAGATTTATACGCATAGTACAACATCATCGGAGATGACAGTGCCATATAAGTCACGTGTTTCTCCTAGGTATTTCCAAAGTTATGTTTTGGGTCTATATTTGATAGTCGGTTATTTTACTATCAGCAAAGACACATCCAAATCAGGGATTTAATTCTATGGGGAAAACCAACATTGGTTAAACACATAAGCATCCACTAGCTTCTTGTATTAATCTTTTCATCATTTGAAATCACTTTGTAAACAAGTTGTATAAAAACATCTTTCAAAAGATATACCAACAAATCCCTATATTTTCAATACTTGGAAAAATATTCATATACTCAATGGTGTAAGCATATTCAGAAAACAGAGGAATTTTTCCTTTTTATACAATTCTACTATAAGTATCTAAATCCATTTATAAAAATCTTTTTACCCTCTAACTAATCTTCCTTTAAGTCTTCCAAACCATATTATAAGATTCATCTTATAAAACTCACAGCTATTTATAAAGCCCTATTTATAAATCTCGAAAGCATTTATAAATAAATTCTAGTCCTTTACTTTAAAACACTATTATATAATAATAAACATTATAAATAAATAATAATTAACTTCAAAACATCTTAAAAATAACACTTAAAAATTTCAAAAACATTCTAAATAAAACAATAAGAATTTATCTTCAACGTTATTATAATAACAATAATAATTTCCAAAACTTTATTGATAAATAATTGTATTTAATTTCAAACCATATTAATATTTTAAATAATTAGCTTTTCAAAATATTAAAATATTGTTAAGTAACTTTAAAACAATATCGATATAACAAAATCACTTTTAAAACATAAATATACTTCCTTGATAAAAATCCATATTCCAATTCCAACATAATAATTTCCTTATTTATAAACTTTATCCTCTTACAAATCTCACTTTCAACTTTCAAAATAGAATCAACGATTTTCTAAAACAACATTCCACATATTATTGTAAATCCACAATTGCGATTTATTTCCCAAATTTATCCAATGATAAAGTATCCCTTTATTTATAAACACCGTTTATAAATCTATTATTTTACAAATAAATACGATTTTACAAATTTTCACTTTGTTTGTAAAATGTCACCTTTATACATTTATTCATTTATTAACTTCTACATTTATAAATAAATCTTTATATATTTATACACACACACAAACATCACTTTATATAAAACGTTAATGAATAATTATACTAAATTATTTCTATCTTCTTTTAAAACCAAATTCCTTTATTATAAAAGAAAGATTTATTTTTAAGATACTAAAAACCTTTATCAACCGTTCAAAAATCTCTATTTTAAATATTTTATAAAACTATAAATTTATAATCTCTAAAATCATACCTTTTATTTTATTTAAAATAAATTCCTTCTTTAAATAAATTTCAAAAACAAATATTAAAATATATAAAATTTCGAAACCACTTAAAACCCTTTTAAAAACTGAATCTTCACTTTATAGTATTTTAAAATACTAAAATAAGGCCCAGTGCTATTATAACACTAAATAGGGAAAAATCATTCATGTCATCAAATATGGAATCCGACACATCACATATCAAAATATATGAAAAATAGAATCAACAGTGTGAGGAATCCTGACGGATCCATCTAACCTATCCTCCTGCATCACACACAGTATATAGTCCCTAATATAAATTAACCACTTCGAGGCGAGATCATATTCAAAGGGTCATTCGCTCTTACACGGGAACTTAATAGGGTCTCATCCGTTCCAGGGGCGGGAATATATCCAAACCAACAAATAAAATAGTAATTCATCCAAATAGTCAATAAAAATTAACAATAAAATATCCACACATCCAATAAATAATTTTTATCGACTATATAATATTTCTAGTTAACCAAAAAGGCGAGTTTAACTCACTTTGATTCCAGTAGTCACCAATGCATTCTGGTTCGAATTAAAATTGAACAGACGTTCAATTTTAACCCAAATTCCTATGAGCTCCAAACTACTCCAGTCCAACTCCATATCGTAGATCTCGTCGATACGATCGCAATGCAACTCGTCGCGTTCAATTTGGACCTCGTATGGAAAAGTTATGGATTTATGAACGATTGAAATAATTAACTTTTAAATTAATAAACATTTAAACTTAATTACCCTTCTCCCTCTCTAAACATGCTCCAAACACGAACAAAAATCGACTGTGTGTCCATTCATTCGCACGTCGCCATTGCCTTGCCGAAGACCGCTGCGACTTCGATAAAGGAAGCCCCTGACCTCGCCTCACCCCACGACCGCAGCGCCGCCTAAAGCCTTTATCGTCGACGAGGATTCAAGAACCCACTACCCCCTAAACGCGGACAAAATCTGCCCTCCATGCCACACCATATGATGATCTAACCGTTGAATAGGTTCGCCTTACTGAGCTCTACATTTGTCTAGTTGGAAGTTCGGCCTGAAATGGACTTGAGTGGTTGCGATGGACATGGACCATCGGATTGGCTATGTTTTTAAATTGAAATTTTCGAACCCAATTTCTGTTTTTGAACGCGAATTTAAAGGGGAAGAAGGGTATGGGTACATAGTGGAGGGGTATTTCTTACGACATGATGGAAGTATGGGCAAGTATGGTGATTTAAGAATTATATATATTAATATATTATAAAATATCTAGCTCCAAGCACTCAAAAATCTCGATCTCCAAAAGAGGTGTGTCGCCTGGCGTCTTATATGTTATACCCTTATTCCGAACACAATGGAAATAGTCTAGAGACGAAATTCGATCACATATAGAATATTGCTTTTCAAACCCAATTATATTATTTAAATTTTTGAAATTAACTTCTACGCGTTTCAATCTCGTACGCCCAAACGATATGCCTAATCATCAAGAAATTCGACGACATACTATAATATACTATTATGGATCAAATGACACTAGTTTGTCAAAATACGAGACTATGCCCCGGAAGGCTATTTTACACGTTATTTAAAACGAATTATTATAAAAACCGAACTAATCACTTTTAAATCTAATTTAAAAGTTTATCATCTTCATTCTTATTCAAATAGAATTTAAATCCACTTTCAAAATCATTTTTATTCGCATCAAATTCAAGATTTAATAATTTTAACCAATTCCAAATATTCAATTAAATAATCCAATTATCAAATAAATCGCTGAATTTGAAATATAAGTTGTTTAACCTATAAAATTAACTTTTTAATATATAAAAATTAATTAAATATTCCAAATTTATATGACTAAAATTCTGGGTCCTTACATTCTTCCCCCTTAAAAGAATTTTGTCCCCGAAATTAGCAAGATAAGAAAAATGCCCCAAACCCATTAACTTTTCAAAACCAATTAGTTGAAATAGATTACCAAATTCTTTTAAGCCTTTAACTTTCCAAAATCAATTTGTTGAACCTTTGTTATCATCTTTCCTAAGTCTTTAAATCCATTCATAGATACTAACTAATACCATTTTAAGTTATAACATAAATATCAAATTTTAGTTATAAAAAATATTCCTTTTAAAAATTCTCAAAAATTTTCTAACACCTTAAATTTACGGATAATTTCACCAATGTCTCCTTTGCGCGGCACGATCGAAAAAATTTACAGTATATATAATCACAAATATACATCTCATCTTCAAGGATAAGGCATCCCATAGGGGAAAACATAAAAATACAATATGTAATCTGAGATGTGTACTTTTATTTATATTAGCAAGCATATACAACCAATATAATGCGAAAGCGAGCTCCAAATGCGAAGTATACGCCATCCACAACTACTAATCACTTAATAACCAATGAGAACAAGTATAGGGAAAGTAATATCAATTTATAACATGTACTAATACAATATCTATATGCAAATGTAGTAAATGTAACAAGAGAGACCATCCAACAAACAATATCCATCCAATTAATTCATAACCATACCAATTTTCATTTCCAAATGTCAACATTATATTTATACAATTTCATTTCTTGTTAACATTTAATTGATTCGTTTTCAATTTATTTAGTTTAAATTAATTTACATTCAATTTATTCTCATTCAATTGATTTACATTCAACTATTCACATTCAATTATTACTTAGTATACTTCTTTCAATACTAATATCACTTAGAACCATTCCATCAACAATTACTTAAGTTTCTAATAAATATTTTATACTACACCATTAATGTTTATTATCACTTCAATACCTAAGCTCATATTTAATTCTGTCAAACCACAACCCAAAACATATTCAATTCAGTTTACAACTTAAGTTGAATTTCATTCTACAACTCAAGTTCATATCCATTTCACTAATTCATACAGTCAAATTCAATTTCATTTAATCTTTCTTAAGTTAAACTTCATTTAATTCATTTCTTTAACTCAATTCATTTAACTTTTCTTAAGTTAAATTGTAATTTCGTATCTAAATTCCTAATTTTCTTTCCTTATCTATACCATTTTCAATTTATAAATTTAAAAACTTATCTCCATGTATTTATTAAGTCACACTTTAGATTTTAAAGGTAAAACTTGTTTTACCAATCACAACTTTAATGGTAGCAACTCATCACTTAGAAACTCGAAAATGATTAATGATGATGCTATAGTCATCACCCGAATTATTTCCAGTGACCGAAGCGAATTCAGTGCTTTCTATTTCTTTTAAATCCTTTTATAATATTTTCGGTTAATTTTTTTTCCAAAATAACACTATTATCATTCTTCCAAAACTTTTTAAAAACAATTTTCAAAATCAATGGGATTTAAATTCTCAAACTTCTTGTTTTAAATCCATTTTTTTCAAATCATATTTATAATTCATATTTATAAATTCATTTCTTATATAACTCATTTTTATAAATGTTTGTCTTTGTTTAGATTATAATAATAACAACTTTTATTAGAACAACAAACAACAAATGACAATAATCAAATATTATCTTTCACTAACAATGAAACACACCATATATAACTATAATAATTCCTGAAAATTTATTCTTTTATATATAAAATATAATTTTAGGTAAAATTATTTCATTTACTAATTCTCAAAACAATACTGTATCGGTTTGCCTTGTTTAAGTATTTAGAAACCCTTACCGATATCGTGGCGTCCCACGTATCGACCAGAATTTATAAGCCACTCAACAGATAAATTAACATAATATAGAACATTTTTATATCATTAACAAATGCGCGCTCATATATATACACTCAAACTCATAAGAAGGCATTCCATTACCTTATATCTTTGTTAATTGCCCCCACCAAAGCCAAGGTTCTCACTTAACCTTGTGCTCTGATTCCAAGCTGTAACAACCTGCCAATCCGCACGATTCAAGCGGATAATAAACCACACATATCCAACCCAAATTGAATGGAACGATGGATAGTCATGGGAAAGAAAGAAGGAAGAAGAAGAGAAGAGAAGAAGAAGAGAAAAGAAACTGAAAATAATACAAAAACTCACAATCGCAGCGGAACAATATATAATATAATATCAATGATCTTTACAAAAGAGAAACTGTTATATACATACATTCATCAGAGTACAACAACAAATCACAATCATCAGCCTGGTCAGTTATAACAACCTGTCCTTACAAAAGCTGATGATTTCAACAACAAAACGGTGGAAAATAAACATATACATGCATACGACTTAAAGACCTCCAACCCATCTCCTGAGCCCCAATGCATCCAAAGAAATCTGTAAATATGCTCGGTCTAAACAGAGCATTATAATGAAATAA
Source organism: Allium fistulosum (assembly GCA_030737815.1). Classification (NCBI taxonomy): domain Eukaryota; kingdom Viridiplantae; phylum Streptophyta; class Magnoliopsida; order Asparagales; family Amaryllidaceae; genus Allium; species Allium fistulosum. The sequence continues at coordinate 639,334,524 of CM060903.1, read as the reverse complement.
CACCCGAGTCAGTCTGGAAAACCAGCATGGGAAAACACACCCAACCGGATTTTAAAGTTACTAAAAACCTTTGAAAATCAAAAGTGTCTCGTAAGACCACGCCGCACTAAACACGGATGGGTTTTTACCATACGATAACCAAAAGATTTCATTTGAAATTCTTTGATATTATAATAGTGTCTAAGATAAAAATACTTATTAATCTTAGCCGAAATATTACATTAATTAAACTCTAGCATAATAGGTATACAACTAAAACTGTAAGGGTTCATATTGGAGAATGGATTCCATACAAATACTGGGCTACTGGGGTACCACCCACCACAGTGCATCTCTAGATAAAAGAACACTGAGGACCTCGCCAGGATCCCCTGCCAAAACAGAACCTGCCTACCACTCGACTAGTAGTACCGAATATGACCACCCTTCCGTTAATGGGCCCGTAGAATACAATCGAGAGATAATATCGAATCTAGATAGGGATGATCATACCATACTTGGGAGCGGCCCACTTAGCTCTGCTACATACCCTGTATTAGTCATTCCCGGTTGATGAGGCTTGAGGCTACGTTTCACCTTTTATATAGCACTTCCCACTTGGAATACCAATACTACCCTCCAAGCAACAATGCAATGCCAGCATTCATCCATACTAGTTCATTCTAGGACTGAACAAAATGCTTGAGAGCTCCATCTTCCATCCTATCATCTTCAAGATGTCTTCACTTTGAAACACTTAAGTTGTATCAAGGTGGTTTTCGGACAACATATCTGATCCCGGTTTCTTCGAAACAACATTCGATAATTCTCAGTAAACTCAACCTCGGTTCTTTAAGAAAAAAACCGTCAAAGATAAGGGTGGAGGTCACCTCCTAACCGTTTGTGGACGGATTTCCTTATCGTCTGTCCTAGGAGAACAAAACGAGACTTATACGCAAGTACAACATCATCAGAGATGACTGTGCCATATAACTCACGTGTTTCTCCTATATATTTCCAAAGTTATGTTTTAGGTCTATATTTGATAGTCCGTTATTTAACTATTAAGAAACACACATCCAAATCAGGGATTTAATTCCATAGGAAAAACAAACATTGGTTAAACACATAAGCATCCACTAGCCTCTTAAATTAATCTTTTCATCATTTGAAATCAGTTTGTAAATTACTTGTATAAAAACATCTTTCAAAAGATATACCCATAAATCCCTATATTTTCAATACTTGGAAAAATATTTATATACTCGACGGTGTAAGTATATTCACAAAACAGAGGAAGATTTCCTTTTTATATGATTCTACAATCACTTATAATCTCCATTATAAATCCATAAGACCATTTATAAAGCTCCATTTGTAAATCTATAAACCATTTCTAAAAGAGGTTTTTATTGAAAAAGTTGAAGAAAAATTCAGTTTTAGGGACAAGAAGTTTTCTTTTTATGCTGAATGACACTTTCTAGTGTAAATCACAGAATGCTAGTTGTAACTATCATTTTCTGTTTACACTAAAAAGTATCCTTTAGACTAAAAAGAAAACTTGTTGTCCCCGAGACTAAATTTTTTTGCAACTTCTTCCTTATGCCTATATTCATGTTTCTAAAATTTCTTTTATAAGTATCTAAATCCATTTATAAAACTCTTTTTATCCTCTAACTAATCTTCCTTTAAGTTTTCCAAACCATGTTATAAGATTCCTCTTATAAAACTCACATCTGTTTATAAAGCCCTATTTATAAATCTCGAAAGCATTTATAAATAAATTCTAATAATTTACTTTAAAGAACTATTATAAAATAAAACAGTACAAATAAATAATAATTAACTTCAAAACATCTTAAAAATAACAATTAATAATTTCAAAAACATTCTAAATAAAACAATAATAATTTATCTTCAACATTATTATAAATAATAATAATGATTTCCAACACTTTATTGATAAATAATTGTATTTAATGTCTAAGCATATTAATATTTTAAATAATTGGCTTTTCAACATATTAAAATATTGTTAAATAACTTTAAAACAGTATAGATATAATTAATTCACTTTTAAAACATAAATATACTTCCTTGATAAAAATCCATACTTTTATTCCAACATAATCATTTCCATATTTATAAACTCTATCCACTTTCAAATCTCACTTTCAACTATCAAAATAGAATCAACTATTTTCTAAAACAACGTTCCATATATTATTGTAAATCCAAAATTGCGATTTATTTCCCAAATTTATCCAATGATAAAGTTTCCATTTATTTATAAACACCGTTTATAAATCTATCCTTTTATAAATAAATAAGATTTTACATATCTTTACTTTGTTTGTAAAATGTCACCTTTATACATTTTTCCATTTATAAACTTCCACATTTATAAATAAATATTGATATATGTGTATATATATACACATCACTTTATATAAAACGGTTAATGAATAATTATAATAAATTATTTCAATCTTCTTTTAAAACCTAATTCCTTTATTATAAAAGACAGACTTATTTTTAAGATTTAAAAAACCTTTATCCATAGTTCAAAAATCTCTATTTTAAATATTTTATAAAACTATAAATTTATAATCTCTAAAAATTATACCTTTAATTTTATTTAAAATAAATTCCTTCTTTAAATAAATTTCAAGAACAAATATTAAAATATATAATTTTTCGAAACCACTTAAAACCCTTTTAAAAACTAAATCTTCACTTTATAGTATTTCAAAATACAAAAATATGGCATGTGCTACTTGAACAGTAAATAGGGAAAAATCATTTATGTCATCAAATATGGGATCCAACACATCACATATCAACATATATGAAAAATAAAATCAACAGTGTGAGAAATCCTATTGGATCCCTCCAACCTGTCCCCCTCCATCACACACAGTATATAATCAATAATATAAATCAACCGCTTCGAGGCGGAATCATATACAAAGGGTCATCCGCTTTTACACGGGAACGTAATAGGGTCTCATCCGCTCCGGGGGGCAGAAATATATCTAAACCAATAAATAAAATAGTAAATCATCCAAAAAGTTAATAACAATCAACAATAGAATATCCACACATCCAATAAATAATATTTGTTGACTATATAATATTTTTAGTTAACCAAAAAGGTGAGTTTAACTCACTTTGATTCCATTAGTTGCCAAAGCGCTCCGGTTTGAATTAAAATTGAACATACATTCAATTTTAACCCAAATTCCTATGAGCTCCAAACTACTCCAATCCAACTCCATATTGTAGATCTCGTCGATACGATCGTAATGCAACTCTTCGCGTTCAATTTGGACCTCGTATGGAAAAGTTATGGATTTATGAACGACTGAAATAATTAACTTTTAAATTAATACACATTTATACTTACTTACCCTTCTCCTTCTAAAAAAAAGCTCTAGGCACGAATAAAAATCGACCCCATCTCCTTTCATTCGCACGTCACCATTGCCTTGCCGAAGACCACCGCGACTTCGATAAAGGAAGCCCCTGACCTCGCTTCGCCCCACGACCCCAGCGCTTGCCAAAGCCCTTTTCGTCGACGAGAATTCACGAACCCAAAGCCCCCCAAACGCGGCCAAAATATGCCTTCCACGCCATGTCATACAACGATCAAACAGTTGAATAGGTTTGCCTTACCAAGCTCTACGTTTATCTAGTTGGAAGTTCGTCCTGAAATGGCCTTGAGTGGTTGCGATGGACAGAAAGCCATCGGATTGGCTATGTTTTTAAATCGAATTTTTCGAACCTAATTTCTGTTTTTTAAAAGAGAATTTAAAGGGGAAGGAGGGTATGGGTGCATAGTAAAGGGATATGGCCTACGACATGATGGAAGTATGGGCAAGTATGGTGATTTAAAAATTATATATATTAATCTCTACTACTAATAATGGAAATTCAATCCACATGTTTCAACTGCGTGTTTCTAGAATTCCAAAAATTCCCTTCTATTTTCCGTCATCCCGCATGCATTCAATGGATTTTACATTTGAACAGATTTTGGTTTTTTCTACATTTATACATTTACCGAGTTGCTTTTCTTTTACCGCTTTGAATTCGTGACGTTTTAATGATTTAATTATGATTGCGTATTGTTTTTTCCTCCCTTAGGAGTAGACCGTGATTTGACTAAGATAGCAATTTCATGAAATTCTAGGTTCTATATATAAAATACACTGTTGGTCAATGAGCTTCCAAAGATAAATGAATTCATTTTAGGATCTGTCTTTTCCCAAAAAAAGAAAAAATATCGAGTCGATTTCTTTTAACTGAAATTATATTAATTAACGAAATAGAATAGTATGTATTCTGAAATATGTAACTATTTTAATTGATTACAGATATTCACAATACAGCTAACGTCGGTTTTTAAATACAATGATAACAATACTTTAAGAACTATGAAAAACATCATTAGCAATTTTGAATATTGTACCTATAATTTGATACACACTGGTGTCGTTAATAAAAGTATTTTGCATTTTCACCATTGAAGTGGTGATTGAAAATTATAAAAAAATGAGGTTGTCAAAATCTATATTGGATTATCATAATTTATTCATGGGATATTTGGCTTTACATGTGTCAAGTTGAAACTATAGGACACATTTGATATGCATGCATGGAATTCTATCCTTACATAGAGTGCAAGGCATAATCAATAGAAAACCTGTGAATGTACTTATTGATTCAAGAAAACAATTACAAAATCATGGACATGGCTGGAAAAACATTAGCACATGTACTAAATTAGATTTAATATATTGTAAATATAAAAATATAACACATATAAAAATGCAGATCATACAAACAAGTCATGGCATCTCATTATTTTCGATCCACTGTGCGTGTACACATATATTGAAGTTAGAGTAGATAATGAATTGCTGAATCTTTTAAGTTGACAAAAGAGAAAAATAAATTAATAAATAAAGACAAACGCATGTTGCCTATTACTGTTTATACTAAAATTCTAAATATATATTGTGTATTTTGGCAGGTAAAGGGAAAACTTATTGCTTATGGAGCATTTCAAGCTAGGAACTAAATTTGTAGACATTGCATCTTTTCAAACAACATACTACATATCTAACCTCATACCTTTTGGTGATGCTTTGGTCATACTAGCATACATAATACATTGATGTGGCTAAGAATGGTTAAAAAGATTTTGATAATATTGTTTCTTCATGGCATAATCTTTTTCTTCAACTAATGTATATTGTTCTATTTTGTTTTTTTCATGGAAACAGCAACGATAAGGCCTCAACTAACCTCCTATGACCAAGTCACCAATTGGGATTAAGTCTACTCATATAATTGAACAGTTTTGGGAAAAGGAAAGAAATTATCCTCATGTAAAATTTGTATCACAATATTTTGCTTGGAAAATTATCCGGATTAATTATCCTACACCGGCTATAGATGCAACAAAACAAACAAGCTAACAACAATCAGATTCTGATTCAATCAATTTCTTCAATTCATGGATATATGCAATATAAATATGTAGAATAACTGCAAAAAATAAACTTCACAATGAGTCATAATGATTTCAGTATCAACTTGATAATGTACGTCCAATTTTAAAGAAAAGAATTTTACCGCTAATTTCAAAGAGGACTACAACAAATTAATAAATCTATTTTAATTGAGATTTAAAAGATGAGAGATGAATTAGAACATGAAGATGTCCGCCTCTAATAAATTATTCCGTTTATACAGAGATTTTGATACTTATGTGTAATACTAAAAAAGATGAGAGATTACAGCATTAGTGGAGCAAATACAGTGGTAGCAGTTATGTGGAATCTAATCTTTAACTTCACCTAAATCGCTAAAAAACAAAAAATATTGTTTAATTGCATTTTTGTATCTCATTCATGTGTGTGCATTACATAGACACTATATTCTAATAATAATATATTGTAACATTTGATCATGCGTTAAGCATAAACATTGGTGCCATGAGTTATGATTTATATCAAATAATAAGCGTTAACCAAAATTTTAATAATCATGAACCTATGCGTGCCAAATATAATTATATTAATCTTGAACCTATGCGTGCCAAATATAATTATACTAAATATAGAAACCATAACGATTAAAATTAACTTCAAAACCACATGCTTCACTGAAAATTGTACTGTAAATATGATGTATAAAATCCAAACACCTAATTGATTTGAAACAAGTCCATAAGAATTTTGACGGTAAGGATATTTCGTGCAAAATACGAGGAACTAAAAAAGATATTTTTTATGGAATGAGCACTTGAAAAAGTACCTGCTCACGTCCATGTGATTGATTTTCAAAAAAGAGGTCTGCACCATGTTCACATGCTAATTACATAAAACTGGAAGAGCTTTTATTAACGTTCACCGGCACAGGTTCGTGAGAAGTCGGTCCCTGTCAGATTTTCTCTTTTACCGAATCCTAGACATTTATCTCATGAAATACTATCCAAAAGCAGTCAATGAAAGAGTAAGTCTTAACTTGGTTTCGCTAAACCTTTTCTTATATGGTTAGTTGATACATATCACTGGTAATAGCAGTAAAAGTTGATTACTTTTTCAGGTACCATTCTTTGATGGTGAACAAATGGGCAAAGCACCTTCTAAACCAAATGTTATGCTTACTCTAAGGGAAAACATATGGTTGATAATTAATCCAACTGAACGGAGGCACTCAAGAAGTAATGCTGAGATTCAGCCAGTGTCAAATGACATTCACTGCAATGGAAATGGTAATTTTGGGATTTTTATAGTTTTTAACTTATATTTTGGCTGTAATGGTAATTTTAATTTAACTTTCATCATCTAAGGCTTTGCGTTGGTTGTATGCCTAACCTTTATTATTTAGCTTGACTTCCAATGTATTTTACCTGACTAAAATGTCCAATAGTCTGAACCATTTTAGAAACAAACTATGATTACAGTCAATCTATACTATATATTGATCAGAAGTCATAATTTGTCTACCGATTCTTATTATCATTTTATTCAAAATTACTCCAATTTTAACCATTTTATGAGCCGTATATAATTACAGTTCATTAGGTCATAGATATGAAATGGTGGACAAATAAATCATTTAAACCTGATCTTTGAATGATAATTCATGTTCTTTAATAAAACTAGATGGATGGATGTTCTTAAATTTATGGCGATGTGTGTGAAGTATTAGAAATACAATTTAACAGCTTAAGTTCAAACTCCATTATTAATTAAGTCAATAATTTTCTTTTAACATAGTTTTCTTTTTTCATAATTTTAACAAAAATGTACCAAAACGTTTGGCTTTCAAATACAATATCTTTTCTATAAACCATATATATAATTGGTAGCTTGAAATTAAAGATAGTATTGAAGATGCCCTTGGAAAATATAAAATCATTGCATTATGATTTTATATATGAAAATATATATGAAATAAGCTACTATCAAATTATGATAAGACTAGTTTATGGCTTTCTGCTCATCAATGCTTTATAATGCCTAGACGTGGTCCATGCCTGAAAAATAAACCGAAATTTATGGACACCATGGTATGAATGGAGAATGTGTACTATATTTGTAAACAAAACATTATACATAATTTGAAACATGTACATTTTGATTAGATGCAGGCCCACTTGGGCGTGCATACATACTCGTATACTATAATATATAGCTCCATGCACTCAGTAATCTCAATCCCCAAACGAGGTATGCCGCCTGGCGTCCTATATGTTGTACCTTATTCCGAACATAATACAACTAGTCTTGAGACCCAATTCGATCATATACAGAAGATAGCTTTTCAAACCCAATTATACTATATAAATTTCTGAAATTAACTTCTACGCATTTCGATCTTGCACGCCCAAACAATACGCCCAATCGTCACGAAATTCGATGGCATACTATAATATACTATTATAGTTAAATGACACTAGTTTCGTCAAAATATGAGACTGTGCCCCGGAATGCTATTTTACACATTGATTAAAATGAATTATTATAAAAACCAAATTAATCACTTTTAAATCTAATTTAAAAGTTTACCATCTTCATTCTTATTCAAATAATTTAAATCAACTTTCGAAATCATTTTTATTCACATCAAATTCAAGATTAAATAATTTTAACCAATTCCAAATATTTAATTAAACAATCCAATTATAAAATAAATAGCTGAATTTGAAATATATGTTGTTTAACTTATAAAATTAACTTTTCAATATTTAAAAATCAATTAAATATTCTGAATTTAAATGACTAAAATTTTGGGTCGTTACAGACCCATACTCATAATGACGTCTTATATTAGTCCAGTTATTCATAGGAATTGGTTGCCAGAATAGCTGGTCAGGTTTACTCTACAGAATTCAGGACTAACCTCACCTCATCATCGATACTTATCATAGGAGATGTCTCACATCTGCCCCAAAGTCTTACTGGTGGTAGCCTGATTAGCTGGGCAACTTCTGTGTGCCATTTGACTGACCTTGCATCCCTATGACTGAGCCATAATACTCCCTATATATAATACTTATCTCACCGTTTCATAATTAAGGCCTTATAAGAAATCTTCCTTATTATGCCTTAAAATATCATTTACTTTCCTAAGTAATAATTTAATGACATTATCACCTAATTAACTATGTAAGTATACATTATAATTATTCATTTATTACGCTAATTAATATATAAATAAATAAGCACTGATTATTCTATGCATGCAGAAATTACGACCTAACTAACGTAAAATGTCAATTCCTTTTTAACTACAATAATGCAAGTCTTTCCTTTTTAATAATGTCTAAATTCGAATATCCTTAACAAGGTATTTTAATATCTATAACAAGGATTCAATACTGATATTCAAAATTGCTATAAATAGACATGTATATAAAATCTAAATCCAACTTATCCCATATTATAACAATGAAGCAAAACGAAAATGGAAACCTGCAATTTAATCAATTCTATGCTCTACTCAACTTTTTTTACATGATTTCAGACAAAGGAAATTCTATTAAATTTTATAGAAATAGGCGGTGTAAACTATGAATAAAGATTTATCCTTACACACCATTTCTCAATTAAATCTCTTAATCAGAGCTGGAATAAAAGAATAAGAGTGGAATAAAAGGCAGAGTACATAAACTTTAAAAATCCACAAAACCCCATTATTTTAGCATAAAACAGTTAAGTTTCCAATCCTAAGAATTGACATTTCACTTTGAGGGAATTTTGGGGATTTTTAATATGATGTTTTCTCCGCAAGACATATATCAAATCCAACTATATTATTCAACTATTAAAATAGAAAAAATAAGATTTCCACTTACAGTTGGTCCTTAGCTTTGCTTCTCTTTGGATTTGCAACGCCCATTATTGTAAAGACCCAAAATTTTATAACTTTGATTTGTGAATATTTAATTAATTTTAAATATTCAATTAATGGTTTTAATAATTAAAATACCCTCTTTTAGTTAATAACTAATGATGGTAAAATGGTTTTTAAAACGTGTTTACAAAAATAATTAGTTCGAAAAAAAATAGAAAATGTGACCAAAAATAATTTTTCGAATTTCTGATTTTTCATTGTCAAAAACTTGTTGGAAATTTTGTGTACATTTTAGTAAATAAACACACATACATATAATAATAACATAAGTATGATTAGTAATAATATATGGTAAAATACATTTACTTAATTAAATATAAAGGAGATGTGACTTTTTATCCAAAATTCAAATAAAATAAAAGAATGCAATGTCACATTATCACATAACATCAAAGTTAAAGGAAGGAGTTTGTATGTTGGGTAAAGAGGGGGGGTGGTGATACCATGCATGTGGGACAAGTAAGGTGGAGGTGGTGATGAGCTGGAGAAAAATGAGTGGAGGGTATGCACTAAAAGGGTAATTTAGTAATTTGTTTATTTCACTTTGTGTAAAAACAATTTCTTATTTTTCCTCTCTCCCTATCTTATTTTTCATTTTTAGTTCTCATTTCCTAAACTTCATCTTCTTTCCTAATTTTTAAAAACTTCTTAATGGCTTCCATGGTTTTTCAAAAGTTTAAAAATAATTCTTTTTGCACTTTTAATTCTTTAAAAATCAATTAAACACCCTTATTTCTGGTCCTACACATCCTCTCATACAAAAGCTAGCCTAACTCCCTCTATACCTCTAGGCCTAGCACACTGTAACGACCCGGATTTTTCGTCGTTTGATTTTGAATATTTAAATGGTTTAAATATTGGATTTGGGATTATAATTTTGTTAGTAAGCTTTAAAAACTGATATTTCAACTGATTTTGTCAATTTTTGAAATTGTCGATTTAACCGACGCGTTTAAAATAGCTATCTGGGACACAGTCTCGGAATTCGATGAAACTATTACCATTAGATCCGTAATAATGTATTATTATCAGATTTCAAATTTTGTAGCGTTTGGAGTTACCGTTTGGTCGTACGATCTAGAAAGGCCAGAAATAATTTAATTGAATTAAATAGTCGATTTAAAAAGCTATCTTCTCCATACGATCGAATTGGAGCTTGAGGCTTGTCCCGTTGGGTTCGGGATAGTGATATAACATTATAAATGCCGGGCGGCACACCTCAATAAGAGATTTAGATTTCGCTGTATGTAAAATGGGATTATTTGAATAGATAAAAATAAAGTCAAATCAGGGTCAATATCAGCCAACCTAAAACCCTTCACCTCAGCCACCCTATACCTTGATACGAAGTCGCCTTTCACCTTTTAAATCGCGTTGTTTCCCCCTTTTTATATCCAGTTCAAACATCAAAAAGAAATAAAACAAAAGAACGAAATCGAATAAAAACACGTTCCCACCTATTCTCTCTTTCAGTTGAACGAAGACGAAATCAAAATCGACATACTTCAAAAAAAAATAACGAGAACAAATCACGAGTCGCCTATGAAACAAGGCCGAAGGCGCGGCCAGAAGAGAGCACGCATGAGCACTGTGGACGCGCGAGGCGAGTGGCGGATGTTGGAAAGGGCGAGGCGACGACCTGGAGTGAGCTTGACATCGCCATTTTGAATATGGTGGCGTCGATCCAGGACTTCGGCTCGACTAGGGTTCGATGGCGTGGCAAGCTCGATAGAATGAAGGTTGGTTTAAGGGCTGCGTGGGGGAGAGGCGATAGATGGGGGTGTTTTGGGGTATGGGTTTTTCATTCGTGAGGTGAAGCATTCACGCCGTTGATGATGGTTCATGGGTGGCAGCCGAAGGCTGGAGGGGCGATGGTAGGCGAGGCTGCAGCAGTTTTCCCCTGGCAGGGTTCGAAGGGAGGCGACAGCATCCTGATGAGTTCCTTTATGGAGGCAGTGGTCCTAATAGGTTAGGGTTGTCGTGGGGTGGCGAGATTTCCGTGGAGCTACTGGGTTGTCTATCGACGAACAAGGGTTCGGGGACGAAGTCTAAATGCGGTTACAAAGGTAATTAATTAACTAAATTTGTAATTAGTGAAATTAATATATATTTTAATTCGAAAATCTTGAGTAACGTATAATTTTTCATTCGAGGTGCATATCGAACGTAACGAGTCACGTTGGATTCATAGTGGCTAATACTACGCAATGGAATAAATTTGAAACTAGAACGATCAACAAATTTAAAAATCAAGGTGAGTAAATCTCACTCATTTGGATTACTGCAATTAATTTTAAATGATTAAAATTAATTTTGGATGCTTGGTTGAATTTATGAATTATTATCAGTTGGATGATATATAATATATATAGTAGTATAATATATATATAGTAGTATATATATTAGTAGTGGATATATTTCCTGCCTATTGGAGCGGATGAGACCCTATGCGCCCTGCATAATAGAGGATGACCCTATATACCACGATATCCCCCTCGAAGTGGATTGGTATTTTTATGTTGTATTAACATTTATGGATGTAGGAAAACAGGTTGGAGGGATCCAACTGGATTCCTCAAATTTATATCGATTGTTTTCCACATATAGTAATATATGATGCGTTAGAATAATCTGTTATAGATTATTGTTGTGATGTGAATTATTGGATGCTATAGTAGCACTGGCCTAAATTTTGGTATTTTAATACCATAAATATTATTTTGGAATTTGAAGGAATTTAAAAGGAAATTTTGAATAAAAAAAAATTTATATCCAAAGTTGGATTATTTTAAAGAAAGTTGATTTGGATAAATAAATGATTTGATATTGGGGTTGTACTTATCTATTAGTAAAAAACGTTTAAAATAGAGACTTTAAAATAATTTATATAGAGGATTTTTAAACGATGGATTTTTAAATGATATTTCTGTAAAATAGGAAAAGAAGTTGAAATCGATATTTTAAATGGATTTGCGAAATAAATGGAATCTATTAAGAAATGGATTTATAAAATGAGATTTATTAATTGGGATTAGTTTTATAAATAAGTGAAAAGTCAAAGGAGTTTATAATTGTAAATGATGTTTATAAATAAGGAAAAGAATACCAATTGATAAATTGGAATAAAATTCCACAGTGTGAATTTATATTGAGGTATGAAAAAAAGGTTTGGGAAAAATAGTGGACTCTATTTTGAAAAGTGCAAATGGTTAGAAATCGGAATGGGATCGATGTGTTGTAAATCGTGAGGGATTTATAAGTTAAATTGGTTATTAGGATTCTTATAGAAAGTAAAATATATTTTTATTAAGAAACTAAGTTTTGTTTTTAATAGGAAATCTTATTTATTAAACTATATAATTAAAAGCTAGTTATTATTGGAATATTTCAGAAGTGCATTTTTTAAATACCGAATATTAATTGAAATAAAATTCAAAATTATATAATCGGTTTTGTAAACCGATTAGTTTATATTAAAATGAGTTGGAAATGAGTTTTGATGTTTTATTTAAAATGTTTTGATTTTTAAATAAATTACTTAAACATGTTTTGAAATAAATTACTATTCTTTAAAAATATTTATTTTATATATATTGAGATTTGGGAAGTGATTGGAATTGATTTATAAATGCTCTCGAGATTCATAAACGAATTGTGTTAAGTGGTAATGATTTTTAAAAGAGAAATCTTATAGTGGAATTCTGGAGAATTTAAGGAAAATTTCCTATTCATTAAAATAAGAGAACTTCGAGAAATGAATTAGAATTCATAAAGGAAGTTAGAAATGGGTGGTGGGAATTATAGACTAGTGTAATCGATTTTAAAGGAAATTAATTAATGGCTTCCGGAACTTATAGAATTTGTTAAAAGTGAGATAAAGAATTTGCAAGTGAATTGTAAAGGATTTGAGAAATAGGGAATAAATCAAATATTTCCTAAGTATTGGGAAATGAAATGATTTTGGAAAGTTATACTTAAAGATATTTCCTAAGTATTGGACTGGAAAGATTTGAAATATTGTAACTGCGAGATTATTGTTATAGAAATAATTTCAAAGTGTTGAATTATAAATGAAATTGGAAGAAGATATTTCTAAGTGTTGAGATGGTTAGGAAATATCCTGTTATGGACTTAAGTATTTGAATTTGTTTCCAAATATTGAAATATTAAAGAAATTTGAATATATATCTTTGTAAAGATATTTTGAAATAGATGTTTGAAGATTTATAAAATAAGGCCTAGTGACTGCATATGGATGTTATTTGATAGTTAAATAACCGACTATCAAATTTGGCCAAATTCGCTGATCGTTTTGAAGAGACCGGGATCGGATTTAATTATCCGAAAACCACTTCGATCTGGTTTGAACGTTACGAATGGATATGGTGAAGATGGTGATTCGGTTTGTCCCGACCCAGGATAACTTGCATGGATGAATGCTATCAGAACATCGTCACTGGAGGACGATGAGCATTATTAGTGAAATTGTTCTTGAAAAGGTAATCGTAGCCTCAAGCCTCATCAACCGGAATGACTGAAAATCAGGAGAGATGCAGCAAGACTAAGTGGGTCATACCCAACTAGGGTATGTTATCACCTTTCTAGATACCCTCGAATATATTATAAATTATGGATACGGTGATGCATGGAAAAAGAGCTCTCGATAAGGGTGGGAACACCCGGTGTGATAACATATTCGGTTCTATCCAGGTTAGGGATAGGGCCGGTCTTGTGTTGTAGGGGATCCAGGCGAGGTCCTCCGTACATTTTTCTTGATGTGTACCGTGATAGGTGGTACCCCAGTGCCTAGCCATATGGAATCCATTATACAATAAGTGCCGTACGATTTTGATTGTGCCCAATTATGCTAAAACGTGAGATGCAAGCCTTTAAGCTATTTTCTATTTATTTTCTATAGACACTATAATAATATCAGATGATTTTGATATAAAATGTTATGGTTATTGTAAGGGAAAACCCCGTCGTGTTTGTGTGTGGCATGTTCTTACGAGATACCTTTGTTTTTCAAAGGATTTTGATAACTTTAATAAGTTCAAATTGAGTTTGTTTTCTCATGCTGGTTTTCCAGACTGACTCGGGTGTTATTTTATTATAATGCTCGGGTCAGACCGAGTATTACAGATTCAGGATAGGATGCTATGGAGCTTAGGAGACGAGCTGGATGACAGAGACGTATTTTTGTACTTGACTTATATTTCCTTATATGAGGACAAGTTATTATAACTGTCTAGATTGATGTATTGATTGTTGTACTCTGATGATTGTAAGTATAAAACAGTTACAAATTCTTTTGTATAAAAATCTGTTATTATATATTATATTTTGTTCCGCTGCGATTGTGAGATTATGTGTTGTTTATATTTTCTTCTACCTTTTCTTCTTCACCCCTAACAATCGGTATTTCCGGCACTTGAATATTCGACATGTTATATAGTAAACATATAGATGTCGATTTTCGAGGGTCGAAAATCCCGTTCGTTACACCTACTTTCCTCAAGGCCGAACCCAAAAGTCACTTCCTAAAGTACAAAATCCAATTTTTACTAAGGAAAATCCAAGATCTAGGTCGTATTCAAAACATAGTGGAAGTTCGGTTTGTTTCGTGTGCTTTTGGTGAGTAAAGCTCACATTTTTAAGCAAATTTAAAACCTTTTGTTATTGCTGATAATTGTGTTGATCTTGGTTGAAAAAATATTATGTTTGATGCTTTATATATGTGATATTATATATATTGTTTGGTTGTGAACATGGAAATGTAGTTTGGATGTTAAGTGATGATTGAAGGTAATGATTTTTTCTTTGTGTGTGATGTTTAGTATGTGTATAAGTGTTTGAGCTTATTTGTTAGTTATTGTGTGCTAAATGGGAAGTTAACACTTGATTTGTATTTGTTGTCGACATGTAGATCTCTTGATTTTAAGCTTTTTTACTTATGTTCTCTAAGAAATGTTTTACAAAATGTTTCGAAAACTTTTAACTTTGATTTTGAAAACATTTTACAAAGTTTATAAAATAATTTAAGATATAAAAGAATAAGGTTTTAAAAGGGAATCGTGTGTATAAAACTAGTTTAAAGTTATGACATCCATAGTGATAGTCCCTATGGATGCATTTCGCAAATCGAAGATTTTCTTGTAAACTAAAATGATATTTTCACATAGATATTTTGAAGAGTGATTAAAACTAAAATGATATTTTCTTGTAAACTAAAAAGATATTTTCACATAGATATTTTGGAAAGTGATTAAAGAGTAATGATTATTTAATTGATTGATTACGTAATGGTAATTAGTACTTAAGTATTAATTAAGTAAGATAACTATAATTAGTTAATTTAGAAAGGTTTTATTAATCATCAACTAAGTAAAGGTAAATTATTTAATTAATTATTATTTAAGTAAGATTCAATTATTTATAGATTATTGATAAGCGAGGTTTAATTTATAAATTAATTATTAATCGGGTAGGGTTTAATTATTTCTTAATTATTAATTAAGTTAAGATTTAATTAATATTCAATTAAGATTTAGTTATTTATTTAATTATTATTAAGTAGATGTTTTGTTTTTAATTATTTTATTTCCAAGGATCGGTTTGTTTAAAAACCAGTCTTCTTTTCCAAAGAACGGTTTAAATACAAGGGATTCTTTATTTGTGCCTTTAAGTAGCCATACATATATTGGAATAGATTATTGATGACATCTGTTTAGCAGAATAGATTCCTATTCTGCTATAATTAAAAGGAATAGATTATCGATGACATCTATTTTGCAAAATAAATCATCGTTCTGCTATTAAATTAATTTGGACATTTAATTTTATGCTAGTTGTTCTATATGGGATAAATGGTGCACTAACTATGGGTGGTTAATTATGGATTTGATTCACATACATGTTGCCTATGTAAATACCAGTTATGTGACTTGAAAAGTCAAATTGACTTAAATAGTAACTTGATTTAGTACCATTGTGGTCGCTAAGCCTCTTTTCGAATTTGTAAAGTTTTGGATTTAAATAATTTCAATTGTATAACAATTTAAGGTCAAATCAAATATTTAAATATGAATTTTGTAAAGAGGAAATATTCCTTAAGTTTTGTAAGTACACTTACACATTGAGATAAGTATATGGATATTTTCTAAGTATTGAAAATATAATGGTTTGAAATATACTTATATCGCTGAGATAAGTATATGAATGTTTTTCCAAGTATTGAAAAAAGTATAAGTGGTTTGTGAATATATCTTTTGTGAAGGTATTTTGAATCAAATAATTGAAAGATTTATATATAGAGGTTTAGTCGATCCTATATGGAATTAAATCTATGATTGATTGCTTATTATTTTATAGTTAAATAATCGACTATCAAATCATGGCCGGAATATCACTCTATAAATATCTAGGAGAAACACTGGGGTAATATAGCACAGTCATCTTCTATGATGCTGACTCTGTGTATAAATCTCGTTTAGTTCTCCTCGGACAAACGTTTAGGAAATCTGTCCACTTAAACAGTTAGAAGGCGATCTCTGCTCTTATATATTGTCTGATTATTTCCGAAAGAACCAGAATTGAGTTTACCCGAAACTATCGAATGTTGGTTCGAAAAAACTGGGATCGGATAAGTATGAACTATCCGAAAACCACTTCAAACCAACTAAAGCGTCAACTGAATACATCTTGAAGGTGGTGGAATCGAAGACAGAGCTCTTTGAAGTGCAAGGGCTACTTGCTACTAATCCCGAGGTGATTCCAAAATGGATGTTGTAACGAACGGGAATTTTCTACCCTCGAAAATAGATACTAATACATCCTCGGTATTCACATTTCGCAAATTCAAGTGTCGAAAACTCGATCGTTAGGGGTAAAAAGAAATATAGATAGAAGATATAAAAAACATAATCTCACATCACATTAAAACAACTTAAAATTTTACATAAGGAAGATTACATACAATCATTCCAAGTGATTTATTAGAGTAACGGCTTGTACTAACCCAGCGAGGATAGTTATAACGGTCTATCCTTACAAGTGCTGATAGATACATAATACAAGTACAGTGGAATATAGATAACTTCTTTAGAAGACCCAAATTACTCCATGCTCCATTCCAAAATACTTCATGCTTTCCTAACTACTTAGCTGCCCGAGGAAATTAGGTGCCCAAAGTTTAAGGGATAAGAAAAATAAACTCCGTGTTAGTCATGGGACGTGTGAGACACTTAAAATACGCATTTTGAAAACAAAAGGTATCTTATAAGACCACGCGGCACATAAACACGGAACGGGTTTTTGCCTTTTGATAACCAAAACATTTGCTTCGTAAAATCATTTGATATTATTTTTAATGACATTCTTTGAAAACACTTTTCAAGTAAATATATTCAAATAACCAAAATTGTGACATTGGTTAAATTTTACCGCATAATAGGTTTACAATCAAGTCCGAAGGCACTTATTGGAGAATGAATTTTCATACAATGGTAAGGTGAGAGACTGCCCTCCGTACAGTATACCTCTAGAGGGATATACCTAGGGTCTAAATACTGAACGCCTATATCAACACAGAACCAGCCTACCCCTTCGTTGGATAGTACCGAATATGACATCACCCCGGTGGTTACCAACATTTAACGGGATCCCGAAGCATACACCACATACTCGACATATAGAGAGTAATCTATAAGGGTGATGACCATCTCCTAATGGGCGCGACCCACATAGCTCTACCGCATTTACCCTGCTTTAGCCATTTCGGCTGATGAGGCCTGAGGTAACGTTTTACCTTTTACATAGCACATTCCACTTTGAATGCCACACTACCATTCCATGATCACACAACTGATTTCTACAAACGTATAACTCTTGAGTTCATATGCCTCAGGATAAGGGTGTTAAGCTAAGAAAAGTTGCCTTCTCCGCCACCAAATAGATGATACGTTTATAGAGATCAATTTACGTAATTAGGAATGCAATGTCAGACATTCATCCATAAAAGTTGTCCAGGAGCAGGACAAACCGAAGGCACTCTCCTACCACATCCTATCGGGAGTTACCCCTAGGATTATTAGCAAGAAGTCCTTGCATCGAAGATCTGAAATGAAGAACTACTGCTATATAATATGATATGGGAAATTTTCCCCCGAGGGTCAGTGACAAGCAGCGCTACGTTCCATCTTCCAAATCATTTCCATGTCTTCACTTCGAATACGTAAATTGGTTCGAAGTGGTCTTTGGATAATAATTACTCAAATCCGACCCCGGTTCCTTCGAAACAATCATCGATAAAATATGTTCTGTGAATAGGGAATCATTCTTTAATTGATTAAGTTCTTTTTATCAAAATCTCTTTTGGAAATAAATAATTTCAAAACATTCTTTCTCGTATATACGGAAACATTAAACCTCTCTTATCAAATCCTTTGATTATTTTAAACCCTTTTAACCTTGGAATAGTTTGAAATCGTTTCATTTTCACTTAAAGAAATAATGAACGGAGTAAACCAAATTCACTATCCCATCCGTCGGGTCAGTCCGGATAGCCAGAGAGAGCAGGAAACTTTTTTTCCAAACTCAAGCCTAGAAACTATCTCCCTGACACCCACAAGGCGGTCAAGTTATTTGATCGACTCTAAATCATTTAACATTTAACCATTCCATGAATCCTTCAAATCATCTTTAAAATAATTTATAAATCATTTTAAAACATTTACAAAAGATTTGTCAAAGAACGGTTGCGTCTTCAAGCTATATTTCAAAAGTTATAAAAAGTGCTGTGGAAAAGTGCTGCGGAAAGTGCTTTTTTAAGTTATACTGATCAAAACGACTTCTTTATCATTTGGAAATTCATTTTTATAACTCAAATCACTTTTAAAACATTTTAAAAGATTTTTAGAATTTATTTCATATTTTTAAACAATTTTAAAATATCATTTTCAAAGAAATCTTTTTCTGGATTCCGAACTGCAAAACCCAAATTTTTTCAAAAACATGTTTTACTCATATTTCAAAATCGACTTATCAAAATCTCGATTTTCTTTCTTTGTTTGAAAACTATGGATATAGTTGCTCGTGAAATTCTTATCTCGATGAATTCTGAGCTATATTTCATTATATTTACTTGTTTGTTTTTTATGGCGCGAAATCGCGAACTGCCTTTACGCGACACGCCTAATTTTGACTAATTTTCATTTACCTTTCAAACTTCACCAAAAATCTTTCATGTGTTTATAAAACAGTTCAAACTCATTTTTAAACCTTTTGAAAGAGGTTTAACATCCCATATACACCAATTCTTTAAATAAAGGAAAGAGATTTCCTTTGTGCTTATCGACGTGTATTTCCGTGACTTGCATATATATTCAACATTCATATTAAACAACCGTCATAAACAATCATAATCAAACATTTAAAACATCTAATAGCATATAATACTGTAATTTAGGAGTTTCCCACCTCAGGTTTAAACGTTTAACCTAAAAATGGCTATAGCTTCTCTAACTCGGATTTTTAGCCCACGATCACTTGGGCTCTTGCCTTTGGAGGGCTCGGCCTTGGCTAGGGGGCTCATGGGATAAGGTTGGAGAAGAGGAGGGCTCGGCCTTGGCTAGGGGGCTCATGGGCTAAGGTTGGAGAAGAGGAGGGCTCGGCCTTGGCTAGGGGGCTCATGGGCTAAGGTTGGAGAAGAGGAGGGCTCGGCCTTTTAATGAACGAAGTGAGGCCGTGGATGGTAGAGAGGATGAGTGGAGTTTTGGAATAGTTTTGAGGTGCTTAAGTGTGTGTGTGTGTGTATTTATTATAATTAAATTTATTTTGAGAAATATTTTTGCATTATTTTGTTATCATGAGAAGCCATGAAAGAGGAGATAAAAGAGCTTAGAAATGAGAAGAAGATGAATGAAGTGGAAGAGTTTGCATGGGTATTTATAGGAAAAAAAATGGTAGAAAATATTCAAAAGTGAATGGACAAAACTACCATTAGCCCATTCCCCTCCCATCACATCACAATACTCTTTAATACCCCCCTCCATGTGCCTCCATCTCTTCATTCACTTCCTAGCATGTGCATTAGACTTTTAGATGACTTAAGGGTTAAGTAAATGGAAAATATCTAAGATATTTTTAAATTGATGTATTTATAAATGTAAATGTGTTAGGTATATATATATATATATGGATGTATTTATGTGTTTGGGCGTGTATTACTATGTTATATATGTGCACATGACATATAAACAACGTTGCATTGACTTTGAACAACTTTGGTTTGTCAATTCGTTGAAAATCGGGAAACCGATTACCAGTCACATTTTCACTTATAATTTAAATTACATATATGTGCAAACAAAATTTGAAAATAAATTTCTAATCGTTTTCATTTAATAAAAATGATCTCACTTGAATTACAAAATCATATAAATCAATATTAACAATTATTTACAAAATTGCTTTTATATCGATAAAGCGATATCAATTTTCTTATATTTTCAAAACAGATGTATATCTTTATAAAACTATTATAAATGATTTATTATCACTTAATAACTAATTAAAATGAATTATCATCATTTTAAAACCATTATTTAAATAATTTTAAACAATTATTAAGCATCACCGGTGATGTCATAAACACATTTTTTCCCAAAAATAAAATAATTAATTTTATTTCATATTCTTATTCAATTATAAAAATAAGTATATGTATCCAACTCCATGCGCGACGTTTTACAATTTTAGAGCTGTTTATTAATAAAACAGTTTCCGGTCATTTTATCGACATTTACCCAAGTGTATATTTTTCTTTTATGTATATATTTCTTCATAATAGGATTACCAGTACTATTTATTATTTAAAACATCATCATTTATGTTAAAAAATCTTATTTTTGAATATTTTGAAATTTTTCTGAGGTGATGAATTTACGGGTCGTTACATACTTCCCCCCTTAAAAGAATTTCGTCCCCAAAAATTAAGGATAAGAAGAAGATAACTAGAAAACTAATACATATATAACAAGATGAAATATATATATTTATGTTTATATATATATATGTATATATATATATATATAAGATATGGCAAGTGACTACACCACAGGTCGGTGAGTAAACACTACATCGATAGAACATATAGATTAATCATCCAATCTGAACTTCGGATAAGCCTTCCTTATTCTGTCTTCTGTTTCCCAAGTGCAATCATTAGCATCACCACTCCATCGAACTTTGACTAGTCTCACAACCTTTCCCCTTAATCGTTTCTAATCATGATCCATGATTCGAATTGGTTGTTTGATGATAGTCAAGTTTGGCTCAATTTCCAAATCTTCTTGGGCAGCTTCTCATTATTTGTTCCGGGTCGTACACACTTTCGCAAATAGATACATGAAAAACATTGTGTACACCTGACAATCTTTCTGCTAATTTAACTCGATAAGCCAATGGGCCAACTCGTTCAAGGATAGGAAAAGGTCCAATGTACCGAGGTGCCAATTTTCCAGATCTCCTAAATCTTACCAGTCCTCTTATCAGGGAGACCTTTAAGAATACGAAATCTTTAACTAAGAACTCTAGATTTCTTCGTCTTTGACCTGCATAACTCTTCTGCCTGCTCTGGGCTTCTTTCATCTTCATTTTGATCATGTCTACCTTTTCTAAGGCTTCTCTAATCATACCAGGACCTAGTAATAACCGATCTCCGGTCTCAATCCAACATGGTGGGGATCTACACGGACAACCATATAAAGCTTCATACGGTGTCGTGCCAATACTAGCCTGATAGCTGTTGTTATAGGAGAACTCCACAAGATGAAGAAAATTTTCCCAAGGACCTCCGAAACCTAAAATGCAAGCTCTCAAAAGATCTTCCAACACTCAATTTACCCTTTCAGTTTGCCCATCGGTCTGGGGATGATATGTGGTGCTCATACTCAGCTTCATTCCCAAA
This sequence comes from Allium fistulosum, assembly GCA_030737815.1. Classification (NCBI taxonomy): domain Eukaryota; kingdom Viridiplantae; phylum Streptophyta; class Magnoliopsida; order Asparagales; family Amaryllidaceae; genus Allium; species Allium fistulosum. Next base: position 639,312,146 of record CM060903.1, on the reverse strand, counting down.
GCTGTTTGCAATGCTTCCCAGAACTTACCGGTAAATATTGGGTCTCGATAACTAACTATGCTACTTGGTACACCATGCAATCGAACAACTTCCCTTATATATATTTCTACAAAACTTGCAGTAGTTCGTGTTGGCTTTACAGGGATAAAGTGTGCGCTTTTGGTTAACCGGTCTATGATGACCTAAATGCCTTCATTTTCCTTACTTGATCGAGGCATACCGTCGATGAAATCCATCATATTTAGTCCCACTTCCAAGTGGGAATTTCAAGAGGTTGGAGTAGTCCAGCAACCTTCTATCGATCACTCTTGATTTGTTGACAATTTGTACATTTACTATCATGGATGGAAATGTCTCTCTTGATACCTCCCCACCAAAAAGTCTTTTTCATGTCCCTATACATCTTTGTCAGTCCGAGATGTATTAAGAGTGTAGAGTTGTGACATTCAGTTAAAACTTCTTGTCTAATCCTATCGACTTTGGGTACCCATATCCATCCATTCATTCTTAAGATTCCCTACTCATCCACTTTGAAACCTTCCCATTTTCCTAGTATCACATTCTTTTCTACTTCCCTTGCTATTTTGCCATGATCAGGTCCTTGAGCTAACTCTCCTTTATTCGACAAATCAATGCTGGACTTATCGTTAAATGAGCTATAACGGCTTGTTTTCTACTCAAAGCATCTGCCACAACATTGGCCTATCCTGGTGTATATAGAATATCCAAATCATATGATGCTAGAAATTCTAACCAACACTGTTGTCTCATGTTCAAGTCCTTCTTGGTGAAAAGATACTTCAAAGATTTGTGATCTGTGAAGAGCTCAAACTTTTCACCTATTTAAGAAGGAACATTATTTACTAAGGTCAATTCAAACTTTATTAAAATAAAATATGAGGAATTCTTACCCAGTAAATAATGCCTCCACATTTCAATGCAGACACAACGGCCAATAGCTCTAAGTCGTGCGTTGCATAGTTCTTCTTATGAGTCTTTAGTTGTCGGTTCGCTTAAGCGATTACTTTCCCATGCTGCATTAGGACTGCACCTACACCTTCTCCACAAGCATCATTATAGATGGTTAAACCGCCGCTTCTATCAGCAATAGCTAAGACTGGAGCGCCACTCAATTTTTTCTTCAACTCATTAAATGCTTCTTCACATTTCGACGTCCATTCAAATCTAACATTCTTCTTTGTTTACTTTGTAAGATGGGAGGAAATTTTCGAGAAATCCCGGATGAACCTCCGGTAATATCCTGTCAATCCTAAAAGCTACGGACGTATTTTGGAGTTTGGGGTGTCTTCCAATCTTTGAATGCTACAACTTTCCCTGGACCAACTAAAACTCCTTTTCCTGATACTACATGCCCTAGGAATCTTATTTCTTTCTCCCAAAAATGGCACTTCGAGAATTTGGCTTTAAGCACATTCCTTCTTAATATCTCCAATACAATCTCTAGATGTCTCTCGTGTTCTTCTTCAGTCTTCGAATATATAAGAATATCGTCAATAAATACTAACATGAATTTATTAAGCCCATCTCTGAATACTCTATTCATGAGGTCTACAAAATAAGTAGGCGCATTAGTTATCCCAAGAGGCATTACTAACCATTCATAAAAGAAATCTGGACCTTTAAATGTAGTTAAATGAACGTAGTCTTTTGATATTCTAAGTTGATGGAATCCTAAGGCTAGATCAATTTTTGAGAATATCTAAGCACCATGAAGTTGATCAAACAAGTCATTTATTCGAGGAAGAGGATACTTGTTCTTAATCGTTTTCTTGTTCAGGTCTCGATAGTCTACTCAAAGCCTTAGGGAACCATCGGACTTGGCAACGAAGACTACTGCTACTCCCCAATTTGAGCGACTTGGTCTTATCAATCCCTTTTTCAATAACTCACCAATTTATTTCCTGAATTCATCCATCTCTTTGGGAGCCATTCTTTGCTTTTGGTGAACAACAATACATGCATCAGGAATCAAATCGATATGAAACTTAATTTCCCAATATGGGGGCAAACTTTTTACCTCTTCAAAAACATCCAGAAACTTCTTAACAATCGGTAAGGTCTCCAAATTTTCTTGGGGTGAATCAAAGGTGTACTGGAAACTATTCCTTACCGGGTTAGGCTCGTTACAAGATATTTCTATAAATTTTCCAAAGCTGGTCCATAAAGATATCGTTCTTTTAACCCAATCAAGGACAACTTTATTCTTGAATAACCAATCCATACCAAGTAATACTACAAATCTGATAAAATCGAGGACGAACATGTCACATGAAAAACAATGAGAAAGGTAGGTAACTTGGACCTTTTCACACATCATACAAAGGTTTGTTGTACTACCTATGGGATTTAACACACCGATAGGGGTATCTACTATTTTTGTGATAAGCTTCAATTTTTCTACCAATTCTTTGGAAATAAAACTGTGGGAAGCCCCAGTATCAAATAATACTTTAACCATAATGCCTTCAACAAAAATAGCCCCTCCAGAACTCCTCTTTCACCGGTCTCTTCCAAAGTTAGTGGTCCTTTTTCCATGGCATAAGTCTTAGTTGACTGGAGTATCTCCATAAATGGACAACCTATCATCATATGCCCTTGTTGGTGGCAATTAGAACATAGTGCCTTTTCTCGTTGCCTCTTCTGACTCCTACAATCTTCCATAATATGTCCTTTCTTTTGACAATTTCCAGACCTGGTACCCATTAAATTCTTTTTCTTCTTTCCTCCTAGCTGCCTTTTGGCCTTTGGATTGAATTCCTTCTCACCGGGGTAGTTGCTCCTATTGCTAATATTTAGTTCTGATGGTGGCTTCTCCTTATCAAGAAATTCATATCGCAAACCCATATCTACTAGGTTCATGAATGATTCCTTTAGGTGAGCAGTCATTCTATCATGAAATTCTTTTCTCATCCCAGACATAAACATTTCATTCTTCTTAGGTGGAGTATCAATCAGTCCAGGCCCAAAAAGAGATAATTCATCAAACTTTCCTAGGTATTCTTCTATCGACATTTCTCCATGCTTTAGATTCACGAGGCTTTTATAGAGACGGGACTTCCCAGCATCTGGTACGTGCCGCTCTCCAAAATCTTCCTTAAATCTATCCTAAGAAATATCATCCTCCGATTTATTGATGGTAATTGACTCGCACCAAGCCAAAGCCCCATCCTGCAATTGCCAAGATGTCAGGAAATGTTTTTGCTCATCCTTGATGCCCAATCCTTTAAAGATTCTCTCACATGAGCGGAACCAAGCCTGAGCTTCACTAATAGATTATGTACCCTAGAATGGTTACCCGCCCAAGTTGGTAAAAGTTAGGGAGAAAGTTGCAAGGTTAACTTGAGGTTGTACAGGAACTATTGTTTCTTCTACCCTTTTGTTTCCCTTTCCTCGTCCTTTTTTAGTACTTATTTCCTACTACCTGAATATAGTAAGGAAATATCTTTAGGATTATAGACGAGATTATCTTAGGGAATGACACAAAATTCGAATATACTTATTTGGATAAGATTTCCAAATGTGCGCTCTCTCGGACTAATCTCGTTCTAGGGATTGCTAACCCTATCTCTAATGATTTGACCCCAACCAGACTTAGGTATTTGCTCAACCATAAGCTCTGATACCAAATGTAATGAACGGGAATTTTTTACAATCGAATATCGATACTAATAAATCCTCGGTATTCACATGCTGTAAATTCAAGTGTCGAAAACCCGATTGATAGGGGTAAAAAGAAATAAAGATAGAAGATACAACAAATAGTTACGACATGTACTAACCCAGTGAGGATAGTTATAACAGTCTATCCTTACAAGTGCTGGTAGACACATAATACAGGTACAGCGGAATATAGATAACTTCTTCAGAAGACCCAAATTGCTCCATGCTCCATTCCAAAATACTTCATGCCTTCCTAACTACTTGGCTGACCGAAGAAATTAGAGCACCCAGAGTTTAAGGGATAAGAAAAATAAACTTCGGGTCATTCATGGGACTAGTGTGAGAAACTCAAAATAAGCATTTTGAAAACAAAAGGTATCTCATAAGACCACGCCGCACATAAACAGGGAACGGGTTTTTGCCTTATGATAAAAAAAACATTTACTACGTAAAATCATTTGATATTATTTTTAATGACATTCTTTGAAAACACTTTTCAAGTAAATATATTCAAATAGCTGAAATTGTTACATTGGTTAAATTTGACCACCTAATAGGTTTACAATCAAGTCCGAAGGAACTTATTGGAGAATTGATTTCCATACAATGGCAAGGTGAGGAACTACTTTTCGTACAGTATGCCTCTAAAGGGGTATACCTAGGGTCCAGATATTGAATGCCTATACCAACACAGAACCAGCCTACCCTTTCGCTGGATAGTATCGAATATGACATTACCCCGGTCGTTACCGACCTTTAACGGGATCCCAAAGCATACACCACATATTGGACATATAGAGAGTAATCGAGAAGGGTGATGACCATCTCCTAATGGGCGCAACCCACATAGCTCTACCGCATCTACCCTACTTTAGCCATTTTCGGTTGATGAGGCCTGAGGTAACGTTTTTCCTTTTACATAGCACATTCAACTTTGAATGCCATACTACCATTCGAAGATAACACAACTGATTTCGACAAACGTATAACTCCTGAGCTCATACGTTTCAGGAAAGAGTGTTAAGCCAAGAGAAGTTTCCTTCTCCGCCACCAAATAAATGATACGTTCATAGGGATCAATTTACGTAATTAGGAATGCAATTTCAAACATTCGTCCATAAAAGTTGTCCAGGAAGAGGACAAACCGAAGGCACTCTCCTACCACATCTAGTCGGGAGTTACCCCTAGGATTAGTAGCGAGAAGTCCTTGCATCGAAGATCTCAAATGAAGAACTACTGCTACACAATATAATATGAGAAATTTCCCCCGAGGGTCAGTGACAAGCAGCCCTACATTCCATCTTCCAAATCATTTCCATGTCTTTACTTCAAATACATAAATTGGTTCGAAGTGGTCTCCGGATAAGAATTACTCAAATCCGACACCGGTTCCTTCGAATCAATCATCGATAAAAGATGTATTGTGAATAGGAAATCATTCTTTAATTGATTAAGTTCTTTTTACCAAAAATCTCTTTTGGAGATATATATTTTCAAAACATTCTTTTCGGTATATACAGAATCATTAAACCTCTCTTATCAAATCCTTTGATTATTTTAAACCCTTTTTAACCTTGGAATAGTTTGAAATCAACTCATTTTCACTTAATGAAATATTGAACAAAGCAAACCAAATTCACTATCCCACCCATCGGGCCAGTCCGGATAGCCAGGGAAAGCAGGAAACTGGCTTTCCAAACTCAAGCCTAGACACTATTTCTTTGACACCCAAAAGGCGGTCAAGTTATTTGATCGACTCTAAATCATTTAACCATTCCATAAATCCTTCAAATCATCTTTAAAATACTTTATAAATTATTTGAAAACATTTAAAAAAAGATTTGAAAAAGAACAGTTGCGTTTAAAAGCTATATTTCAAAAGTTACAGAAAGTGCTGCGGAAAAGTGCCGCAGAAAGTGCTTTTTTAAGCTATATTGATCAAAACGACTTCTTTATATATTGGAAATTCATTTTTGTAACTCAAATCACTTTTAAAACATTTTAAAGATTTTTAGAATTTATTTCATATTTTTAAACAATTTTAAAATATCATTTTCAAAGAAATCTTTTTCTCGATTCCGAACTACAAAACCCAGATTATTTCAAAAACATGTTTTACTCATATTTCAAAATCGACGTATCGAAATCTCGATTTTCTTTCTTTGTTTGAAAACTATGGATATAATTGCTTATGAAATTCTTATCTCGATGAATTCCGAGCTATATTTCATTCTATATACTTGTTTGATTTTCATGGCGCGAAATCGCGAACTGCCTTTACGCGACGCGCCTAATTTTGACTAATCTTCATTTATCTTTCAAACTTCACCAAAAATCTTTCATGTGTTTTTAAAAAATTTCAAACTCATTTTAAAACCTTTTGAAAGAGATTTAGCATCCCACATACACCAATTCATTAAATAAAGGAAAGTGATTTCCTTTGTGCTTATCGACATGTATTTCCGTGACTTGCATATATATATATATATATATTCAACATTCATATTGAACAACCATCATCAACTATCATAATCAAACATATAAAACATCTAATAGCATATAATACTATAGTTTAGGAGTTTCTCACCTCGGGTTTAAACGATTAACCTAAAAATGGCTATAGCTTCGCTAACTTGAATTTTTAGCTCACGATCACTTGGGCTCTTGCATTTGGAGGGCTCGGCCTTTGCTAGGGGGCTCACAGCCTAAGGTTGGAAAAGAGGAGGGCTCGGCCTTTTGATGGACGAAGTGAGGCCGTGGATGGTAGAGAGGAAGAGTGGAGTTTTGGAATAGTTTTGAGGTGCTTAAGTGTGTGTGTATATATATATATATGTATTTATTATAATTAAATTTCTTTTGAGAAATATTTTGGTATTATTTTATTATCATGAGAAGCCATGAAAGAGGAGAGAAAAGAGCTTAGAAATGAAGAAGTAGGTGAATGAAATGGAAGAGTATGCATGGGTATTTATAGGAGAAAAAATGGTAGAAAATATCTAAAAGTGAATGGACAAAACTACCCTTAGCCCACTCCCTTCCCATCACATCACAATACACGTTAATACCCCCCTCCATGTACCTCCATCACTTCATTCACTTCCTAGTATGTGTATTTGACTTTTGGATGACTTAAGGGTTAAGTAAAAATCTTAGATATTTTTAACTTTATGTATTTATAAATGTATAAATATGTTAGGTACACACACACACACACACACACACACACACACATATATATATATATATATATATATAAGAATGTACGTATGTGTTAGGGTATGTATTACTATGTTATATATGTGCGCATGACATATAAACAATGTTGCATTGAGTTTGACCAACTTTGGTTTGTCAAACCGTTGAAAATCGGGAAATCGATTACCGGTCATATTTTCACTTATAGTTTAAATTACATATATATGTAAAAAAATAGAAAATAAATTTCTAATCATTTTTAATTAATAAAAATAATCTCATTTGAATTATAAAATCATATAAATCAATATTAACAATTATTTACAAAAATTGCTATTATACCGATAAAGCGATATCAATTTTCTTATATTTTCAAAACAAATATATATCTTTATTAAACTATTATAAATGATTTATTATCACTTAAAAACTAATTAAAATAAATTATCATCATTTTTAAACCATTATTTAAATAATTTAAATAATTATTAAATCGTTAAATCTTAATTTGAAATTCATAAATCTATATATAAATATAAGAGCATCACTAATGATATCATAAACACATTTTATTTTCCCAAAAATAAAATAATTATTTTTATTTCATATATTTATTTAATTATAAAAATAAGTGTATGTATCCAGCTTCGTGTGCGATGTTTTACAATTTTAGAGCTGTTTATCGATAAAACGGTTTCCAGCCTTTTTATCGGTATTTACCTAAGTGTATATTTTTCTTTTATGTATATATTTCTTCAAAATAAGATTACCAGTGCTATTTATTATTTAAAACATCATCATTTATGTTAAATAAAAATCTTATTTTTGAATATTTGGAATTTTTTCTGAAGTGATGAATTTACTGGTCCGTACAGATGTAATAGAAGTAGTGTCTTCGGTTTGTTCATGTCCCAAACAACTTTTTTCTACGAATGCTGGCATTGCATTGTGCCTAAAAGGCACAATTAGCATTCCAAGTGGGAATTGCTAAGAGAGAAAAAAGGTAATCATGACCTCACAAGCCTCACAATCCGGTAATGACTAAAACAGGGTATGTGCAACAGATCTATGTGGTTTGCTACCATTAGGAGTAGTCGTTCCTCGATCTAGAATCGATATTTATGGATTGGTATGTGCGCGAAGAGTGGGCCATGGCTGGTGCACATTGTTTAGGAGCCTTGGTCCCAAGGAATGATGTAATCCAGCCTGCCACGTTAACGGGGAAGCCGGATCTATGTCGACAAGGGGTCCATGTGAGGCCCTCGATACATTTTTCAAGAGGTGTACTATGGCAAGTGGTACCCTAGAAGCCTTGTCATTGATGGAAATCCAATCTCCAATACGTGCCCCTATGGATATAGTTGTTAAACTATTATGCTGGAATTTATTCAATGTAACAATTTCGGCTATGATTAATATTTATTTTATCCTATACATTATTATAATATTAGAAGATTTCCTATGAAATGTTTTGGTTATCGTAAGGTAAAACCCGTTCGTGTTTATGTGCAGTGTGGTCATAAGATATTCCTTTATTTTTTGAAAGGTTTTATAAAACATTAAGAATCCATTTGATTGTGTTTCTCATGCTGGTTTTACCAGACTAATCCAGACGTTATTTTTCTTAAAATGCTCGGCTCAGCCCGAGCATATTTTCCAGATTTAGCTAGACACTTGGACCTGCAGGAGACAAACTGGATGCCTACAAGACGTACTACCTTATTTTCTTTATCTTTCACTATTTGTTTCTTGTCTGTATTTATTAGCAGTTGTAAGGACATGGTGTTATAACTATCCAGGAGGATGATAGGATAATTATGCTCTGATTGATGTATGTATATAAAAGTTTTCTTTTTGTAAAGATTATTTGGTATATTATGGATTACTCATCACGTTGTGAGATTCAGTTATGCCCTTTCTTTTTTTCACCCCAATGATCTATCTTTCCGGCACTTGCTTGTTCGGCATGTGAATACCATATATGTATTAGTGTCGACTTCTGATCATCGAAAAGGCAAGTTGTTACAATTATAACCTCAGTCAGATCTCTTTTTTTAATATATACAGCAAGGGATTTGTATATATATTAGATTCAGAAAGGTTAGAGGAGAAGAGGTTTAGAAATTAAATAATAAACAAAGATAAGTATATAGGATTTCTTACGTGAAACCCTAGTGGAGTTTTCTGAATCTAAGAAGAGATGAACTAACAGAGCTTCGTTGATGTTCCCAAAATATTTGTGAATAAAAGTGAGGGGTCTAGGTCTTATTTATAGTGGTTAAAAAACACTAGAATTGGAGGATGAAACTAGGTCAAAAATAGAAAAATCTAGAGTGTTTAACATCACAAAACCTTAGCTGCCATAGTGTATTAGTGGTCGACCGTTCCCTATAGACCGGTCGACCGCTAGGGATCGACCTGTTGGGTCGCATTGGTTGACTGCTCCATTATTTTGGGAGAATATTGTTTGTTTCCATTGTCTGATTATTTTATTTCCTAATTAACTTTTAACATAAACAGTTTAACCTAACGTTTACTTAACCCCCAAGTCTAATCACAGTTAATTTTTAAAATTCAAACTCTAAATTTAAATACTCATTTGAATTTGAATTCGAACTAAATTAATTTAAAACCTGAAAACTGTAAACGCTCGTAACTTCTTTGTTTGAGCTCCGTTTTCAGCATATTATATATGGAAATAGATCAGAATTTTTCCATGAATGCAATAGAATAACTTTCGTGCAAATTCAAACTTTTATAAAATTTTCATTTTTATCCCTACCCTAATTACTTGAATTTCTCTTAATTTACTTATTTAATTGGGGTTGATTATACAGGGTGTTACAAATTCACTATTAACTAGATTATGATTCTCCTTCTCTCTAGTTCTATTCCGCCTTTTGAGTTCCTTATTGACTTTTCACAATTTATGAATTATGGTAAGTCAAAAAGAACCCCAAGTTTGATATTCAACACCGATATTAAAACATGTTGAATAGTTATCTAATAGATGCCAGGTGTTAGTATCTAAATAGGGTACCCTTAACATTTTTGCTACTAGGTTGAAAATTGACCGAAAAAGGATTATGATCATTGGAATGATCTGGAAGAGGAATCAAAACAAATCGGGGGGAAAGGTTAACGAATAAATCATTCATTAAAACTGAAGTGCATAGGATCTCTAATATAGCCAACTAATGTAAATGTGTATATAATTAAGCTAAATAATAATAAAGTAAATAAAGCAAAAAATGTCACACCGATATTTTTATACCAGTCTAGACCTCATATCCTATGTCTAGTCCCGAAGCTCCCCTTTCGCTTTCCACTAATCAATCATCCTCACTTAGCCCAAAGGAATAGGCGTTACATGATTTTGCTGATTTAACACGGTTGTGTTCTATTAGCATGTATTTTGACTTCTCTTACAAAACTTTCTATAATCTCCTTGATGGTACAACAATGCATGCAGTGTGATCAAGGAAGTACAAGGAGTGATTTTTGAGTGAATGAACAATATTAACTTTTAGAGAGCAAATAGTAACAATAAGGTTTAGAAATCAAGATAGCAAGTTCTTCTAAAAACTTCTTGTTTACACTTATTTATAGTACTCAATGGTTATTCCAAAAAGTTGTTTAAGTTCAGAAAGTCACACCTCTTTGAGGAAGAACCATTGAAGAGTGATATCTATTTAAAGTTTTGTTTTTGAAAATTCAGTTAATAGTCGTTGCTGTTAAATTAGTCAACTAGGAGAGTCGAGGTTTCAACTGAACTCAAAGGAAAAAGTTTCCCAAGAGTAAGGTAAGGTTTAGTGGACTTAAAGTGAACCCAATAGACACCCTCAGTCCATCTGATTTGAATTCAGTCGAGACGCTCAATCGATTTGATTTGAATTTAGTCGATTACAGCTTTATATTTGTGTTTTTTATTAAATCGTTGTAACAATTTGAATGTAATCACTTTTGGTCTTTATTTGGAAAACCTTGTGTACTGGTGATATGTTATATGCATATGAATCATCTAGTAGATTTTACAAATTATTTCTAAGAACGGAAGACATGCTTATTGATTTCAAGACGACTATTTCTTCTTTCTTCTTCTTTATGTCTCTTTGAATCATTGATGCCTTCAAAGTCCTATATAAAAGATGCTACAAGGGATATATATATATATATATATTTTGAAAATGGGTAAGAAATTTATTAAGGCATGAAAGCCCATATCAAGACCAAAAAGCAGGCCCAGAGATTATCTACATAGCAAGAGTTATACGACAATCCGACATAACTCACATACTTTCCAAAAAGAAAGCCACAGACAGAAAGTGAAAAAAGTAAAAAAAACGAAACACTTCTTCCTCCTCAATCATGGCGGCCGATCATGAACAAGGTAACTCGTACTTGGGATTTCTGCCGATGAATAGCTCAAATCCCCTGCTCCAGTATGCTCTTCGTCTCTTCTCTGTGAGGTAAGACCCCAACTTTTGCATCTTCTATGAACATATATATATATATATGTATACATATATGTATGTATGTATGTATGTATGTATGTATAGTTGTCATCAATAAACAGTCATACAATTAGGGTTCTAACATTCTCCCCCTTTTGATGATGCCAACTATACATATGGTATATGTATGTATAATCTCCCACTTAATGAATGCTCCCCCTTCACCATACTTTCTCCCCCTTTGTTATCAACAAAAAGGTGTAAAAGTATAGTGAAAACAAAAGACATGCATACTAGAATGAACACAAAAATGAATATACAAAAGACTATATACAAAAATAGATGCATAGATGAGAGTAGATGCACATGAAAATATATAAAAGATGCAGTCACAAGAGTGCACAAATACACATAAAACAAGTTAAATAATATAGACCATAAAATATGTTTTTAATATAACTTCTACCTTATAACAGCTGGGAATTTTCGACCCTCGAAAATCGACACTAATACGTCCATTGTATTGCATGTCGAGCAATCGAATGCTAGAAAACCCAAATGTTAGGGGAAAAGAAGAAGAAAGAGGGAAGGAGAAAGAAGAGGGAAAGAAAAACAAACAACACAGAATCTCACAATCGTAGTGGAACAATATATAATGTAATATCAATGATCTTTACAAAGAGAAACTGTTATATACATACATCCATCAGAGTACAACAACAAATCACAATCATCAGCCTGGATAATTATAACAACCTATCCTCACAAATGATGATGATTTCAATATAAAGCAGCGGAAAATAAACATATACGTGAATACGACTTGAAGACCTCCAACTCGTCTCTTGAGCTCCAGAGCATCCAAAATAATATGTAAATATGCCCGGTCTGACTCAAGCATTATAATAAAATAACACCATAGTCATTCTGAAAAACTAGCATAAGAAAACACACCCAACTGGATTTTTAAGTTCTAGAAAACCTTTGAAAATCAAAAGTATCTCGTAAGACCACGCCGCACATAAACACGGATGGGTTTTTACCTTACGATAAATAAAAACATTTTCTATAGAAAATCCATTTATATCATAATAATGTCTTGGGGTCAAAGTAAAATACGAATATAGCTGAAATGCTTGCATCTCACGTTTCAGCATAGTTGGGCACAACTAAGTCCGTACGGCGCTTATTGGAGAGTGGATTCCATACAATGACTAGGTTATTGGGTTACCGCCCGTCATGGTGCATCTCTAGATAAAATAACACCGAGGTCGAACCTGTTGACCCCTACCAACACAGAACCGGCCTACCCCTTACCGGTAGTACCGAATATGATCACCCCTCCGTTAATGGGGCCAGAAGCATACGAATGAGAGATAATAATCGAGTCATGAAGGATGATCATACCCTACTTGGGAGCAACCCGCTTAGCCCCGCTGCATCTCCTCTATTTTAGTCATTCCCGGTTGACGAGCTTGAGGCTACGTTTTACCTTTTATAAAGCACTTTCCACTTAGAATGCTAACACTACCTTACAGGCAATAATGTAATGCCAGCATTTATCCATACAAGTTCATTCTGGGACTGAATAAAACAATTAACATCTCCATCTTCAATTCCATCATCTTCAATATGTCTTCACTTTGAAACGCTTGAGTTGGATCGAAGTGGTTCTCCGATGACATATCTGATCCCGGTCTCTTCGAAACAACTTTCGATGATTTTCGATAAACTCAACCTCGTTTCTTTAGGAAATAAACAGTCAAAGATAAGACCGGAGACCACTTCCCAACCGTTAGTGGAGGGATTTGCTTATCATTGTCCTAGGAGAACGAAATGAGATTTATACGCACAGTACAACATCATCGGAGATGACTATGCCATATAACCCACGTGTTTCTTCTAGATATTTCCAAAGTTACGTTTTGGGTCCAAATTCGATGGTCGGTTATTTAACTATCAAATAACAAACATTCAATCAGGGATTTAATCCCATACGGAAAACCAATAATGGTTAAGCACACAAGCAACCACTGACCCCCTTTTTAACTAATCTTTCATTAATTCAAATTCACTTTGTAATACTTGAACCAAAATTCCTTTTACAAATATATATATGTATATATATATATATATACCCACAAATTCCTATATCTCAATACTTGGAAAAATATCCATATACGTATCTCAACGGTATAAGTATATTCACAAACATTTGGGAAGATTCCCCTTTTATTAAATTCTAAAATCATTTATAAACTTCATTATAAATCCATAAAAACATTTATAAAACTCCTATTATAAATCTATAAATCCATTTCTAAAATTCTTTTATGAATATCAAAAACCATTTATAAAACTCATTTATCTCTTAACCAATCTTCCTTTATGTTTTTCAAAACATGTTATAAGATTCCTCTTATAATCCACATCTGTTTATAAAACCCTATTTATAAATCTCGAAAACATTTATAATATAAATTCTAATCATTTACATAAAAACACTATTATATAATAGTAAACATTATAAATAAATAAATATTAACTTTAAAACATTTTAAAATAATAATTAATAAATTTTAAAACCATCCTAAATAAAACAAAAATAATTTATCTTCAACATTTTTATAAATACTAATAATTAATTTCCAAAAATTTACTGATAAATAATTAATATTTATTTCAAACCATATTAATAATTTAATAATTAAGTTTTCAAAATATTAACATATTGATAAACCACTTTAAAACAATATTAATATAAATAAACAACTCTTAAAAACATAATTATATTTCCTTGATAAAAATCCATACTTAATTTCCAACATGATCATTTCCATATTTATGAACTATATTTATAAATTTCCTTCTCTTTTATAAAACTTCCCTTCACAAAATCTCTTTATTTATGAACTCCATTTATAACTCTATTTCCTTTATAAATCTCTCTTATTCATAAAATTCCATTCAAAACATAATTTCAACCCTTTTTGAACGTTGCTCCCATATTTATGAATTTCTTTTATAAATTTCTTTTAATTTATAAAAATCAATTAACATCTCCCAATTTGCCCACACTTTCAATTTCCAAAATAGAATCAACTATTTTCTAAAACAACATTCCATATCTTATCATAAATCCACCGTTTGATTTATTCCTCCAACCTATTAAATGAAAATAGTTTCCTTTTAATTTAAAAAAATGCCGTTTATAAATCTAACCCTTTATTGATAAAACAATTTGAGAAATTCTTCACTCTATTTGTAAAATGCCACATTTATACCTTATTACCTTTATAGTTTTCACATTTCTAAATAATTTTAACATATTTATATATATACACACCACTTTATATAAAACGGTTAATAAATATTTATACCAAAATATTTCTATCTTCTTTTAAAACCGTATTCCTTTATTATAAAGGACAGACTATTTTTTAAGATTTTAAAAATCTTTATTCACAGTTCAAAATCTCTATTTGAAATATTTCATAAAACTATTAATTTATATTATCTAAAAATAATACCTTTGATTTTAAAATAAATTACTTCTTTAATAATTCAAGAATAATTATTTAAAACATATATAATATCCAAAATCATTTTGAAATCCCCTTTTAAAATAAATCACTTTTTATGGCATTTTAAAATACCAAAATATAAGGCCCAGTGCTATTACAACACTAAATAAGCAAAATTGTGTCCATGTCATCAGTTATAGCATCCAACATATCATATATCAAATTATAAGAAAAACAAAATCAACAGTGTGAGGAATGTTGTTGGATCCCTCCAACCTGTCCCCCTGCATCACATACGGTATATAATCATAAAAATATAAATCAACTGCTTCGAGGTGGGATTCTTACAAAAAGGGTCATCTGCCCTTACATGGGACGGTAATAGGGTCTCATTCGTTCCAGCGGCGGGAATATATCCAAACCAACAACATAAATTAGTGAATCATCCAAACAGTCAATAACAATTAATAGTAAAATATCCACACATCCAATCAATAATTTTTATCGATTGTAATATATTTCTGATTAACCAAAAAGGTGAGTTTAACTCATTTTGATTTCGGTTTCGTCAAAACTTTCGGTTTGAATTAAAACTGAACAGACGTTCAATTTTAACCCAAATTTCCTACTAGCTCCGAATCCATCCAATCCAATTCCATAGCGTAGTATTCGTTGATACGAAGCCAACCCGTCACGTTCAATTTCGACCTCGTACGAAAAAGTTACGAAAAAAATAAACGATTGGAATCATTAAAAATTAGGTAACTTAAAGTTAATTAACGTTTAAAACTAATACCATTCCCCCCTCTCTCATTCAAGCTTCGTTCAACCCAGGTATATGTCGACTGTGTTTCCACCATCACTACCGCGTCAATCGTCATGCCGCCGACCTTGCCGACCACCGCCGCACCTCGTGCAACCCCCTACCACGCGCGCCGCCATTGTGCCCCTCAAATCGACCCCAAACTAAGCCCCACTAGCCGACGAACGTGATCGAATTTTGGCCATCTTGCCTCGCCATAGCTCGATCCAACCATTGATAGCTTCGTGGGGATGTGCTTTACTCTCCTCTAGTTGAACTCGAAGCCAGAAAACGAACGGAATGGCGTCGATCATCGTGGAATGTTGGATTTGTCATTGTTTGATTTCAAATAGAAAAAGAAAACACAAACTTTCTTTCTGAAATTTGGCGGCACGATTTTATAAAAAGGCAAACGGTATGGGTTAGTTATGGGCACGACATGGGGGAAGGAATGGGTAGGTTATAGTTGCAAAGTACACACACACACACACACACACACACACACATATATATATATATATATATATATATTAAAATAGAAATGTTTAGCTTTAAATGTCCAAAAATCCCGAACTCCAAACGAAGCATGCCGCCTAGCGTTCTATATGTTATACTCCTATTTAGAACACAATGGAACTAGTCTCGAGGCCTAATTTGATCATATGTAGAAGATAACTTTTCAAACCCAATTATTATATATATCTTTCTAAAATAAATTTCAACGCGTTTCGAGCTCGCATGACCAAACGAAACATCCAATTTCCAAGAAATTTAACAAGATACTATAATTCACTATTATGGATCCGAGTCAATATCCTGAAAGGCTATTTTTACACGTTAATTAAAACGAGTTATTTTCAAAAATTAGTTTAATCACTTTTAATTCCAATTTAAGTGTTATTAATCTTCATTCTTATTCAAGTAGAATTTAAATCAACTTTTGAAATCATTTCCATTCATTTCAAATTCAAGATTCAATTTATTTTAAATATCTCCAAATATTAATTCAACAATTTAATTATCAAATAAATCGTTGAATTTGAAACTCAAGTCCTTTAACTTATAAAATTAACTTTCCAATATTTAAAATCAATTAGAAATTCCAAATTCAAATGACCGAAATTTTGGGTCGTTACATTCTTCCCCCTTTAAAAGAATTTCGCCATAGAAATTTCCAAGGTAATAAAATGCAACAAAACCCATTAACTTTTCAAACCAGTCGGTTGAAAATAGTCTCCAATTTCTTATAAGCCTTTAACTTTCAAAAATCAATTTGTTGAAACTTTATTCTCACCATTTTAAGTCTCTTTAATTCATCTACTTATACCAACTAATTTCCTTCCATTTCTTCATTCCAAGTTGTAACTCAAAATCAAATTTTAGTTATCAATTTTTTTCCAAAATCCTCAAAAAAATTCCAACGCCTTAAATTTACGGAAAATTTCACCAATGTCTCTTTTGCGCGGCTTGATCAAAAAAATTTACAATATATATATAATCACAAATATACAACTCATCTTCGAGGATGAGGCATCCTGTAGGGAAAAACATAAAAAACGGTATGTAATCCGAGATGTGTACCTTATTTTAGTATTAGCAAGCATATATAACCAATATAATGCGAAAGCGAGCTCCAAATGCGATGCATACGCCACCTGCCCTACTAATCACTCAACAACCAATGAGAATATGTTTATGGAAATCAATATCAATATATAACATATAGAATATACAATAACTATATTCAAATGGAACAAGAGAAACCATCAAATAATAATATCCATCCAATTTATTTATCATCATATCGATTTGCATTTCCAAGTGTCACATTATGTTTATACACTTTCATTTCTTATTAACATTTAATTGATTCGCTTTCAATTTATTTACATCCAATAATTTACATTCAATTTATTCCCATTCAATTGATTTGCATTCAATTTCATTTACATTCAATTATCAACATTATGTTTAACAACATTTCATACTATACTACGATGACCCACCTTTTTAACCCCTGGGAACGACACTTAATACATCCTCGATTCGTGTGCCATTGCCCAAGCACCCGAAAGATAAGTTGTCTTGGGGTAAAATAAAAAAGAGAACAAGACAGAATAGATGAACCTCACATCGGAATGGTTACATATAATATGAAATGATATAGTACAAAAGGTTACTCCTTATAAGGAGTTATCAGGGTTATAAAAAACTACTACATCTAACAGATTGATAGCTATACATTATGACTTTTCATTATTAAGATATAAAATACACCTACATAATCATATAGCGAAAATAAATAACTAGATAACTAATTAGCCACCTGCTCGATCACCGTCTTCAAAGATCTCCAAAGAAAACCTACAATTCTCGGACTACCCAAATATAATTTAGTACCCGAGAGTTTAGGAAAAATAAACAACTCGGGTCAGACAAAATGTCTGGTATGAGTAAAACTATAAAACAAATGAGGTGTACTTAAACAATAATATATGGGACCATGCCGCTAACGCGGAATGGGTTTTCTTCCACATAAACAATAACAAAACATAACAAAAATGGAAATGAACAATTGGGAACAAATCCAAACATAGATGATGGTTACAATTAGTATAACATTCAGACTTGAAAGAATGGAAATAGTCTGAATAAAAATCCAAACTGGATAGAATGGATAAAACAAGACAACGGGCCAAGCTCGATAGAATGGACTAAACAAGATAACTATCCTAACTTGATAGAATGGACAAAACCAATAATTGAACACCGTGAAGAGTGGTTGACTCTTCCCGTTGTAATTAAAGAAAACAGATTCAAAGGTTCGAATCAAATAAGAAAAGGAATTTTTTCAACAAATGACTAGGAGGATGCGCCCCCTTATCGAAAGTATACCTCTAGAAATATACTTGAGAACTCCGATGGCTCTCGGAAACCTCCTAGCCGGACCCCACCAATTGTTACTGATTATCCATGTAATTCACATCTCAATGCGCATCACCGAATCCAATCTAGAGTGGATGTGAAAATATCCTAATGGGAGCAACCCCACATAGCTTGGCCCCCACTCGCTCTTTGGGTTTAGTCGTTTCGGACAAAGGATAACAAAGCTCAATGGAGCAACACATCATCTTAGAATGACGATAATAAAGAAGCTGAAGTAACCGATAATTGAGAAACCAACTATGGAAGATATAAAACGATCGTATATGGAAACTAAGTCTTCTATAATTATCACCACTCATCGAATTCCAACTTATACTATTTCTTAGTTAAAAATAATACCGAACAAGTCAAGATAGTGTTAACTCAAAGTCATGTTTCATGATTATTCTTAACTTTCGAAATAGTGACGAGTCTACTTCTTCAATGTTTAGTGCTAAGTATACAAATAAATCATTCCCATATAAGTGGATCGCTTTATGGAAATTAATTCATTTCCATAAACAAATCAAATTTTTTCTTTTTAAAACCTGAATTCGTGCTTGGCCTCACATTACAAGTATTAGCTTTAAAACACTTTGTTAAAATAGTTTACTAACTTCAAAACATCAATTTAAAAGGGATTTAATAACTTAAAAAATCCTTACTACATTGATTAATTAACTTTAAACTTTATCACACATTTTGATTTTTGAACTTCAAATGTCCTTAAATAATAAAAAGGGTAAACCACTTTAAACCTTATTAATCCAATTAATTAGTAAAATATAACTAATTAAATTAATAAATAATTAATTATCATTATTTAAGATGAATAACAAAGTTAAAACATCCTGATTACATTGATAAATTCACTTTGAAACTTCATAAATTAAGCTGATTAATTAACTCCAAAAACCTTTAATTAAAAAGGATATATCACCTTTAAAACATCATTAATTCAATTATTTAATAAATTCAAATATAATTAATTAAACAAAATCAATAATTAATTAATTCTCATTATTTAAAAATTATTTATTAATTATAAACATCAATGAAGGAAAGATTAATTAGAGTTAAAACAAGTTGATAAATTTTAAAAATCATTTATTAAAAGGATTTATTAATTTAAAAGCATCATTAGCAAATTGATTAATTGGCTTTAATTCATAATTATTGAATGATTAATTATCCTATAAAATCATTAAATAAAATGATTAATTAAATTTAAACATCATTAAATAAAATGAGTAATTAATTTAAACGGTCATTAACCAAGTAATTAGTTAAATTTAAAACACATCGTTAACTAAGTAATTAGTTAACCTTAATCCTTATTAATTAAGCAATTAAATAAATTAGATAATCATTATTAAAATGGTTAATTACTTTTGAAAACATCATTAATCAAAATCTTACTTAACTTGTAAAATAATTCCAAGCACGAAGATGAAACCAAGCGGTTTCGATAAAAAGTGATTTTCCGAAAGTGCCGATACAGCGACTATCGCTATACGGGCAGTTCGGCAAACAAGTTTATAATATCATCAACACAACCAAACATCACATAGCAATGGTTTAAGCATACATACAACAATCATTCATAGGCAATGAATATGAACATTAATATAGTTTTAAAGCTTTGGTTTTTGCGAATAAAATTTTACTTACTAACTAGTTTGCTAACTAACATTTACTTAACATGTTTACATCCATCACACCAATACATTTACAAACCAAACATGAAAAAATTCACATCATATCCTAACCAAGCAAGCAATATATATCACAATGTAACTAAGGTAAAATATTTCCCAAAAAAGTTAAGAGTTTTACTCACGAAAAGCTATCCAAACTCTCGCTAACTTAGGGTAAGACCTAGCACTTCCATTCTTAAGCAAAAGATGGAGTCTTGGACCCTTAATGCACTTGGTAGGCTCGGCCTTGAAAGAAGGAAGAGAACCTTGTTTTGGTAAGGTGGAGTGACTTTGGATAATCATCAAACCCTTAGAAATAAACCCGAAAATATGTCATTTTACAACTAGTTTTTCGACTATTCACTCTCGGATTTTTAAAAAGTGGTAAAGAGAAAAGTTTTATAAAATTCTTTTCCCTACAATTTAAAAAATATAATTACTCAATTTGGATTAGTTTTGTAGAATATATGGTCAAAAGATGAAGGACCATTTTCGGACTTGAAATTCTGGGTGCGAAAATGCTCTGTAAAGAAATGAGATTTGGACATGGTTAAGCTCAAAATTAGAAGAAGTGGTACAAATAAAAATTGTAGCCATTGGAATTTTATATGGTTTGAATAAAAGAAATACTCTATTTGATTAAGTTATAAGGAAGATACGGCAGAAGTAAAAGAGATGAAATTAAAGAAGTGAAAGGGGTATTTATAAGCAAGAGAACAAAGTGAATTACCTAAATGCCCATGTCCTTTACCCTCCACTACTCTCTTGCCACATCACCTAGCCTCCTCCATCTCATGTCCTTGAGCCACCTTCTTGTCCCCCTCCCTTCTCTCCATGAGAAAACATGTTTAAACATATTTTGTACTTAGTTGCCAAAATGTCAAATCATGTCTCTTAAGGCATCTTTTAGTATATACATGTATATACTTAAGTATACATACTATGTATATACCAATATGTCCTAACTAATTTACATTATTAACCATTTAAATGTTGTTTCACATATAAACAAGGCTCATAACATTTCAAACAACTGTTACATGATGAAACATCGAAAATTAGGGAAACGGTTTACGGTCACATTTTCGATTTTTCTTCGAACTAAATACTTTTTTAAACTAATTTTGTAAACTATTTTATCTTCAATATTTATTATTTAAAAGAGTTTTTATTTTAATTATAAAACCTGTTAATTGAATATTTAAAATTAATTAAATATTTAAAAATTAATGTGGTGAATTTCTAGGTCGTTACATTTACTCAAATTCATATTCATTCCATTATCCATTTCATTAATTCACTTTATTAATTCATCTAATCCATTTCAAATCCAATTCAATTTCATTTATCCTTTCTTGTATCAAACTTCATTTCATTTTATCCATTACTCAATTTATTTAACTAAATTTAAGTTAAATTTTCTATTTTAAATCCTAATTTCAAATTTTCCTTTCTTATCTACACAATTTCCAAATTAGAAGTTCAAGAACTTATTATGTTATGTTTTCTCAAAACATTTAGATAAAAAAATTCAGGATTTTAAACACCCGGTTTTATTCAAATCATTTTCAAATCATATATATATAAATATACATAACTCCTTTATATTTCAAATTATACTTCTGGATCTAAAACAAATTTGTTTCACCAAAACAAAACTTTAATGGAAAATCTCTAAAGTAGCAATTCATCACTTAGAAACTCAAAAATGAATATTGATGATGCTGTAGTCATCATCAGAATTATTTTTCAGCGACTAAAGTGAGTTTAGTGCTTTCTATTTTATTTAAATTCCATTTCAAAATATTTCTAACAAAAATATTTTTAAAATAATACTTATACAATTAAATTCTCTAATTCTCTAATTCCTTGTTTTAAATCCATTTCCATATACAAATCATATCTATACATATACTTATACAATTTTCATTTGCTTTCCATTTATAAGTCACATTTATAAATCATATGTATATAATCTCTCTTCTTATGTAATATCATTTTACGAATGTTTATCTTTGTTTATGTTATAATAACAACTTTTACTATAACACAAACAACAAACAACAATGATAATAATCAAATATTATCATTCGCTAACAACCAAACACACCATATATAATAATTATTATTTATATATAAAATATAATTTTGGTAAGATTATTTCGCTTACCAATTATCAAACAATACTGTGTCGGTTTGCCTTATTTAAGCGTTCAGAAACCCCTATCGATATCGTGGCGTCCGACATACCGACCAGAATTCATAAGCCACTCAAAAGATAAATTAACACAATATAAAATATTTCTTTTATAATCACTAACAAATACGCGCTCATATATATACGCTCAAAACTCATAATAAGCATTTCATTACCTTATCTCTTAATGGGTTGCCCCACCAAAAGCCAAGGTTCTCACTTAACCTTCAGCTCTGATACCAAGTATAAAAGCTGAGAATTTTCGACTCTCGAAAATCGACACTAATACATCCACTGTATTGCATGTTAGGCAATCGAATGCCGAAAAACCAAAATGTTAGGGAAAAGAAGAAGAAAGAAGGAAAGAGAAACAGAGAGAAAGAATAACAAACAACAACACAGAATCTCACAATCACAGCGGAACAATATATAATATAATATCAATGAAATTTACAAAGGGAAATTGTTATATGCATACATCCATCAGAGTACAACAAAAAATCATAATCATTAGCCTGGATAGTTATAACAACCCATCGTCACAAATGTTGATGATTTCAATACAAAGCAGCAAAAAATAAACATATACGTGAATACGACTTGAAGACCTCCAACTCGTCTCCTAAGCTCCAATGCATCCAAAATAATATTTAAATATGCTCGGTCTTACTCGAGCATTATAATAATATAACACCTGAGTTAGTCTGGAAAACCAGCATGAGAAATACACCCTACTGGATTTTTCAGTTCTAGAAAACCTTTGAAAATCAAAAGTACCTCGTAAGACCACGCCGCACATAAACACAGACGGGTCTTTACCTTGCGAAAACCAAAACATTATCTATAGAAAATCTATTTATATATCTAGGGGTTAAAGTAAAATATGAATATAGCTGAAATGCTTGCATCTCACGTTTCAGCATAGTTGGGCACAACTAAGTCCGTACGACGCTTATTGGAGAATGGATTCCATACAATGACTAGGCTACTGGGGTACCGCCTGTCATGGTGCATCTGTAGAAAAAATAACACCAAGGTCGAACGTATCGACCCCTACCAACATAGAACCAGCTTACCCCTTACTAGATAGTGTCGAATATGATCACTCCTTTGTTAATGGGCCCTGAAGCATACAAATGAGAGATGATAATCGACTCTAGATAGGGATGATCATATCCTACTTGGGAGCGACCCAATTAGCCCTGTTGCATCTCCACTGTTTTAGTCATTCCCGGTTGATGAGGCTTGAGGCTGAGTTTTACCTTTTATAAAGCACTTCCCACTTGGAATGCTAACACTGCCCTACATGCAATAATACAATGCCAGCATTCATCCTTACAAGTTCATTCTGGGACTGAACGAAATACTTGACAACTCCGTCTTCAATTCCATCATCTTCAAGATGTCTTCACTTCGAAACACTTGAGTTGAATCGAAGTGGTTTTCGAATAACACATCCGATCTTGACCTATTCGAAACAACTTCTGATAATCTCCAGCAAACTCAACCCCGGTTCTTTAGGAAATAAACAGTCAAAGATAAGAGCGGAGATCACCTCCTAACCGTTAGTGGACGGATTTCCTTATCATTGTCCTAGGAGAACGAAACGAGATTTATACGCACAGTACAACATCAACTTAGATGACTGTACCATTTAACCCATGTTTTTCTCCAAGATATTTCCAAAGTCACGTTTTAGGTCCAAATTCGATAGTCGGTTATTTAACTACCAAATAACAAACATTCAATCAGGGATTTAATTCCATAGGGAAATCCAACAATGGTTAAGCGCGCAAGCAACCACTAATCTCCTTTTTAATTAATCTTTCATTAATTTAGATTCACTTTGTACTACTTGAATCAAAATTCGTTTTACAAAGATATATATATATACATACACACACACACACCCACCAATTCCTATTTCTCAATACTTGGAAAATATCCTTATACTTATCTCAACTGTATAAGTATATTCACCGACATTTGGAAAGATTCCCCTTTTTATTCAATTCTAAAATCAATTGTAAACTCCATTATAAATCCACAAAACCATTTATAAAACTCCTTTTATAAATCTGTAAATCCATTTCTAAAATTCTTTATAAAAATTCAAAACCATTTATAAAACTCTTTTATCTCTTAACCAATCTTCCCTTAAGTTTTCCAAAACATGTTATAAGGTTCCTCTAATAATCCACATCTGTTTATAAAACCCTAATTATAAATCTCGAAAACATTTATAATATAAATTCTAATCATTTACTTAAAAACACTATTATATAATAGTAAACATTATAAATAAATAAATATTAACTTTAGAACATTTTAAAATAATAATTAATTAATTCCAAAACCATCCTAAATAAAACAATAATAATTTACCTTCAACATTTTTATAAATACTAATAATTAATTTCCAAAACTTTATTGATAAATAATTAAAATTAATTTCAAACCATAATAATAATTTAATAATTAAGTTTTCAAAATATTAAAATAATGATAAACCATCTTAAAACAATATTAATATGAATAAACAACTCTTAAAAGCATAATTTATTTCCTTGATAAAAATCCATACTTAATTTCCAACATGATCATTTCTATATTTATAAAACTATATTTAAAATCTTCTTCTCTTTTATAAAACTTCCCTTCAAAAAATCCCTTTATTTATGAACTCCATTTATAACTCTACTTCCTTTATAAATCTCATTTATTCATAAAATCCCATTCAAAACATAATTTCAACCCGTTTTTGAATTTTGCTCCCATATTTATGAATTTCTTTTATAAATTCCTTTTTATTTATAAATATCATTTAACATCTCCCAATTTACCTTCACTTTCAATTTCCAAAATAGAATCAACTATTTTCTAAAACGACATTCCATATCTTATCATAAATCCACCGTTTGATTTATTCCTCTAATCTATTAATTGAAAATAATTTCCTTTTAATTTATAAAACACCGTTTATAAATCTAACCATTTATTAATAAAATGATTTTACTAATTCATCACTCTATTTGTAAAATGCCACATTTATACCTTATTACCTTTATAATTTCCACATTTGTAAATAATTTTAACATGTGTATATATATACACACCACTCTATATAAAACGGTTAATAAATATTTTATACCAAAATATTTCTATCTTCTTTTAAAACCATATTCCTTTATTATAAAAGACGGACTATTTTTTACAAGATTTTAAAAATCTTTGTTCATAGTTCAAAATCTCTATTTGAAATATTTCATAAAACTATTAATTTATAATATTTGAAAATTAAACCTTTGATTTTAAAATAAATTACTTCTTTAATAATTCAAGAATAATTATTTAAAACATATATAACTTCTGATATCATTTTGAAATCTCCTTTTGAAATCAATCACTATCTTATGGTATTTTAAAATACCAAAATATAAGGCCCAATGCTACTTAAGCACTAAATAAGCAAAATCGTGCCCATATCATCAATTATAGCATCCAACATATCATATATCAAGTTATATGAAAAACAAAATCAACAGTGTGAGGAATCCTGTTGGATCCCTCCAACCTGTTCCCCTACATGACATACAGTATATAATCATAAAATATAAATCAACCGCTTCCATGCGAGATTCGTATAAAAAGGGTCACCCGCTCTTACACAAGAACGTAATAGGGTCTCAACCGACCCATGGGTGGGAATATATCCAAACCAACAACATAAATTAGTTAATCATCCAAACAGTCTATAACAATTAACAGTAAAATATCCACACATCCAATCAATAACTTTTATCGACTATAATATATTTCCGATTAACAAAAAAGGTGAGTTTAACTCACTTTGATTTCAGTTTCTTCAAAACGTTCCAGTTTGAATTAAAATTGAGCAGGCATTCAATTCTAACCCAAATTTCCTACTAGCTTTGAATCCATCCAATCCAACTCCATAGCGTAGTATTCGCTGATACGAACGCAATGCAACTCGTCGCGTTCAATTTTGACCTCGTACGAAAAGGTTACGAATAAAAAAATGATTGGAATCATTAAATATTAATTAACTTAAAATTAATTAATGTTTAAAACTAATACCCTTCTTCCCTCTCTTTCGTTCAAGCTTTGTTGAACCCAGGCATATATTGATCGTGCTTCTACCATCACTGTCGCGTCAATCGTCAATCGTCAATCTTAACGTCGCCAACCACCGTCGCGCCTCACGCAACCGCCCCACCTCGCACGCCGCCGCTGCGCACCCCAAATCGACCAAAAACCGAGCCCTTATGACAGACGAATGATGTCGAGTTCCAGCCATCTTGCCCACCATAGCTTGATCCAACCGTTGATTTACTTCGTGGAGATGTGCTCTACGCTTCTCTAGTTGAAGTCGAAGCCAGAAAACGAACGGAATGGCGCCGATCATCATGGGAAGTTGGATTTGCCGTTGTTTGATTTCAAAGTGAAAAAGAAAATGTGAACTTTCTTTCTGAAATTCGGAGGCGCGATTTTATAAAAAGGCAGATGGTATTGGTTAAGTATGGGCATGACTTGGGGCAAGGTATGGGCAGGTTATGGTTGCAAAGTGTATATATATATATATTAATTAAAATAGAAATGTCTAGCTTTAAACGTCCGAAAATTCTGAACTCCAAATGAGACGTGCCGCCTAGCATTCTATATGTTATACCCCTATTTCGAATACAATGGAACTAGTCTTGAGGCCTAATTCGACAATATACAGAAGATAGCTTTTCAAACCTAATTATTATATATATCTTTCTGAAATAAATTTCTACACGTTTCGAGCTTGCACAACCAAATGATACATTTGATTTCCAAGAAATTTGACAGCATACTATAATTCACTATTACGAATCCAATGAGACTGGTTTGGTCGAAATCCAAGTCAGTATCCTAAATGCTTTTTTTACACGTTAATTAAAACGGGTTATTTTCCAAATTAGCTTAATCACTTTTAATTCCAATTTAAAAGTTTACTATCTTCATTCTTATTCAAATAAAATTTAAATCAACTTTTGAAACCATTTCCATTCATTTCAAATTCAAGATTCAATTTACTCCAAATATTAATTCAACAATTTAATTATCAAATAAATCGTTGAATTTGAAACTTAAGTCATTTAACTTATAAAATTAACTTTCCAATATTTAAAATCAATTAAATTTTCCAAATTCAAAAGACCGAAATTTTGGGTCGTTGTATACCTTTTACGCTTTTTCAAAAAATATGTAATTATTAGCCAATATCAATTAATATAATATTGGCTAATGTTAGGTATAAAAATTATTTATACAATATTAAGCATAGTTATACCTTTTTAAAAAAATATTTATTGCCTTCAAAAGTTATTTTTATTTTTATTTTCCTTGAAATAGTTTTTCGCACTCATTAAGCATAAAGGAAAATGCTTTAAATATTTCTAACACTTTTGAAAGCAATCTCTAATATATATAAAAGTAGATAATTTATTTTCCAAAGTATTAGTGATATTATAAAAAATCTAACCCCAAACGATTTTAAAATTAGATGAGTTAGAAATACCGAATTTGCTACTGTTCCATTTTCCATAATTGCTCGTTCTCCATCAGATATACAAAACATTTGCTATCCGTTTTCTATCTCATTTTCGGTCAATTCTAGATACTTGCAAAAGGTAAGAATTCATTTTGGTACCCACTTCCTTTGTGAGGGTCCAGGGGGTTAGATCGAAAGTAACTATACCCAAAGAGGTTTGGGACCTATAAAAATGTATTTACTACTATAATATTTTTTTATAGAAAACTATCTATTACTTTTTTCTATTATAAAGAAATTTTTGGTAATAAAAACAAACATAGAATTAGTGTCAGATGGAATGGTCTTTATCCTTCCGATTCTAATGTTGATCTTTCTGAGTTAGATAACCGTTTTACTGAAGAGGAAATTTGGAAAGCCATTAATGACATGCCAGGTGATAAATCCCCT
Source organism: Allium fistulosum (assembly GCA_030737815.1). Taxonomy (NCBI): domain Eukaryota; kingdom Viridiplantae; phylum Streptophyta; class Magnoliopsida; order Asparagales; family Amaryllidaceae; genus Allium; species Allium fistulosum. The sequence continues at coordinate 639,283,682 of CM060903.1, read as the reverse complement.
GGTCGGGATGGGTTTCCAATTTTCTTTTATAAATCATTTTAGGATGTTTTAAATTCGATTTAATTAGCATGTTTAACGAATTTTATAATGGAAATTTGCAATTAGGAAGATTTAATTTTGCAAATGTTATTTTATTACACAAAAAAGTAGGTGCTAATAACTTAAAAGATTTTAGACCTATTTCATTAATTAACTGTTCTGTAAAAATTATTTCAAAAGTTTTAGCTAATAGACTTAGTATAAGATTGAACAAACTAATTAACTTTTCACAATCTGCTTTCATTAAGGGGAGAAATATCACCGACGGTGTGGCTGTTGTTTAAGAATATATTAATCACTGTTGTAAGAATAATATAACCTGTGCGATTTTAAAATTGGACTTCGCAAAAGCTTTTGATTCGGTAGATTGGGATTTTCTAGAAGATATATTTCATGCTAAAGATTTCAGTCATAGATGGATTAGCTGGGTCATGAATTTACTTAGAACTGGTAACTCTAGTATTATGGTTAATGGTATTTTAGGTAATAAAATTCAATCTAAGCAAGGTTTAAGGCAAGGTGATCCTTTATCGCCTTATTTGTTTAACTTAGCCGCAGATGTTTTCGCTAAGATAATTAATAAAGCGGTTGATAATGGATCTCTGGGAATGTAGGTAACGATATATCACGTAACGGTATATCTGTCCTTCAATTTGCAGATGATACCTTGCTTTTTTCTTCCCATTTACCTAGACACATTATCACTCTTAGGTTTATTTTATATAGTTTTGAATTACTTTCAGGTTTAAAAATAAATTTCGATAAAAGTTCAGTTTTAGTTTTAAATGATTTCGAAAAAGTTGAAAATATAGTTGCTAATACGCCTAATTGTAAAACTATGAATTTTCCTTTTGACTATCTTGGTTTTTTTATTAGACCTACCAAACTTAATCATGATGACTAGTTTATAATCATAGATAAAATAAAAAATAGGGTTTCTAATTGGAATGAGAGATTTTTATCGAGAGCGGGTAGATTAGTTCTAATAAACTTGGTCTTATCAGCTCTCCCGATCTATTGGATGTCTATGCATCTTTTTCCAGATTAGGTGATCGATAAAATAGATAAAATTAGGAGGGAATTCTTATGGAGTGGGGATAGCCCTAACAAAAGTATGAAATGTTTAGTAAATTGGGAAACTGTTTGTAAGTCCAAAAAGGAAGGTGGTCTAGGAGTCATTAATTTGCAATATGAATTTCTCGTTGTTAGGTAAATGGTTATGGAAGTTTAAGGATATTAATGAAAATCCTATTTGGAAAGAAATCATTTATAAATATTACTATAATGGTAGTAGTAATTTATATCAAATTACTCCTACGGTTATATGTAAATTGTCCAATTTTTGGAAATCTATTTTAAAATGTCAAGAGATTTTTAACTTAGGCTCTAATACAATAGTTCATTCAGGTAATAGTACTTCTTTTTGGCATGATTTTTGGATTTTCGTTACTCCTCTTAGGATAGAATTTAAAGAGCTATATGATATCTGTAATTTTAAGGATGCTTTAATTATAGAATTTTTTCTTCCCGAAAATGACCCTTCTTGGAATTTTAGTTTTAACAGAATTTTAGTAGGTTCAACTCTTAGGCAGCTTGCTTTGCTTTATGCTTGATTAAACCTATATAATATTGATAATGATAATATTAGTTGGGAATGGGATAAGAGCAAGAAATATACTTCTAATTCTTTTTATAGATTTGTTAATTTTTCGGGTGTAACCAATAACTCTTTTAAATTTATTTGGAAATCAAATGATCCTCCTAAATCTAAAATTCACATGTGGTTAATTATGCATGGAAAACTAAATACTATAGAATTTCTAAAAAGAAAAAATATGCAAATTGATAATAATGTTATTATTGTAATCTACATTTTGAAGATATTAAACATGTATACTATGATTGCATGGATACTTATCTCATTCTAAACATTATCCTTAAAATCTTTAACTTTAATCTAACAACTAAAATATATGATTGTGAATATTATTGGAATAGTTCTAGATTAAAGTTTAAAAAGAAAAATAGATTTTTACTTGACACTTTAATAATTATAATTTGTTGGTATATTTGGTTTGAAAGAAATCAGAGAATTTTTAAAAATAATTATAGTCATTTTAATAAATTGAATTTTATAATTTCTTCATTTTGTTTTAATTGGATATCTAATCCTAAATATAAATTAGCTAAAAATAATCTATTTAAAGAATATCTTAATAATATTAACCATAATATTAATCAATTTAAATATAAAAATACTTTTTTTGACATTAATAATTGTAGTATTATTATTTTTTCAAACGTAAATGATGATTTCACTATGTATCATAACATCCTATTGATCAAAGGACCATAAGGATACCTTTGTTTTGTTTTAGATATTGTTTTAATTTTTGTTTGTTTTAATTTTTTGATCTTTAAGTTCATTCGATCATGGATTCCTTTTAGTCATTTTTCTATTCTTTATTTTAATCTTTCATATTAGCTTAACTCTTGTATCATTATTTCTATTTATTTTATACATATATGTGTATCATTCTAATTATTTTCTTTAGTTCCATTTCAGATACAGGTCTTGGGCTAGATATGGTGTTAGTTTCTTATTGCGGGTACACAGGATTGCGGCATGCAGATTGCTGTATGCAGGGAGGGGTTCTACTCAGTACATCTTCTTCTTCATTATGGAGTTCTGTTTTCAGGAGTATTCACTTTTTAGCTATGCACTTCTTCTAGTTTTACTGAGTCTTCGGAGTGGTGTTTCCAGTCCAGATCATTCGTAGTTCTGTTTCAGATCATTCGTTTTTCCATGCCTTCAGAGTCAACAGCATGGAGTTGCCTTCTTAGATAGAGCCGGCTTCCAGTTTCATTGGTTATTTCATAGTTTTTCAGGTACTTCTAACACCTTAATATCGGGCGGTCGCCATGCTGGAGCTCGGTATTGGGGTGTAATGGGCAGTGGCCTTGCCGGAGATCATTTTAGGGGTACTTGAGTTTTTTCCTTTGATTTTTTATTTAGATTAGCTACCTGCTAGGCATGTTGGCAGCAACTTGTCTTGTGATATATATATTTTATTATGTGTGCTCTCCTCTATTTTAGAGGATCACACATTTTTCTCAAAAAAAAAACTTTTGTCTATTAATTTTATTCGTCTTGATTTTTTAATACCGAGTCCATTTTTATTACTATATAGTTTTGAAAATTTAATTTTCTAAATTTTGTTTTCCTTTACTAAATTTTGAAACATTGTTTGTGATTTGTTCTAACCTTTTTTTTAACTTAATCACTTCATTTTTAGTAGAGTCTAAGTCAGATTTAAGTTCACAAACTTCTTTTGTAAATTTAACATTCTTAATGTTACATGCCTTAATTTCTTCAACTAAAGCCGCATTTTGAGATGTTAAATTTCCATAAGATTTTTGTGAATTTTCTAACACATCTTCTAAAATATATTTTTCATCTTTTAGGATCCTAACTTCTCAGCCCTATTCAACTTGCCAGTAGTTTCTTTCAAGGTTTTAAATCTCGCTCATCTCGGCCGAGATCTCGTTTTCAAGCCTGGGCGATTCGAAACAGGCAATTTCGTTTGAATCTCGTCTGACCCAAATCTCGGACGATATTTTAGTATCTCGTTCGGTATCTCGAACGAGATTCAAAAACGAGATATCGGCCGAATTTTTGAATTTTGGAAAAAATCAACTCTTTTTCCATATTGGACTAGCTCATCCTTTACCTTAATTTAAGCCTTCTTAATTGTACTTTTTTTAACCCTTATTTCTTATATAAATCTCATTTAATCTTCGTCTCTTATTTTACGGCAGTGACGAGTGTAAGAAGATGATAAAATCTACATCGATTATGGTAAGTATTTCATTTATGATTTTCATTTAGGTTTCTGATCCAAATTAATTTACATCTGATTTCATTTTTCTTTTTTCGACACTCTCTTGAGTTTTTTTCCTAATCCTATTTTTTGCGGCTATAAATTTTAGGCTTCACTTATTTAACTTTATGTTCCAAATGGATTCCCAACTTGATTTCATTTAGTCTTTGCTGCTATAATTTTTTTCCTCAAGGCTTATTTTTAAGCAATAAAGGAATTCTCTTTCATCTATTAATTTCATTTGATGATTACATGTTCATTTGTACATCATTTTTATGCTTTTCTTATAATATTACTAAATGTTTGAAAATTGTTTGTACTATGTATGCTATTTTCTACGTTTGTTTGAAATATCTATGCTATTAGTTGCTTAATGAGATTTTGTTTGCTAATAATTAAATACTATAATCAGACATAGAATATCTTAATTCTACTTGTAGACTTTTGTATTTGAAGTTATAAAATTAAGATTTCCCTTGCAGCACTATAAATCATAAAAGGTAGAAATGAGACATTATATTGTGTAGGAAAGTTAAGTGAATGATCAAACAAAGTAAAGATGCATATGTTATGGTTTTTTTCTTGTCTACTTTATCTCATATGATATTATATTGAACATTATTCATGAAATCTAGTTATTTGTTTATTTTACATGATACAAGTGATATTTTTCCATACTAAATTACTAATGATAAGCGTGTGATATATTCAAGGTAAGTGCATAGTGTTTTCCTTAAGGTAGTGACTAGTATTATAAATTTAGGTGTATGAAAACTAATTTTCGACATGACATATACTCCGAGATGACTCCGAAATGAATTTTAGAAACCGAGATGTAAATCCGAGATGGACGATCGAGATGCACTCATCTCGTTCGAGATATCACCCGATACGAGATAAGCTATCCAAATTCTTAGAGACGAAACGTGACCGAAATCCGAGATTTAAAACCTTGGTTTCTTTATACAACTACTTTAAATTTCTAAATTATCATCAAGTTTTATGCTAATTTCAAGAAGATCATTATAAGAGAGATTGGAGTTTACCTCATTAATGGCCATGAAACAAACATTGGCTTGTTCTATATCACTATCGCTATCACGTTCTAATGAGGAGGAGTCCAAATTATGCCAAGTGACTGGAGATGCTTTCCTTTTCTTTTTAAACTTTTCAAATTTTCCTTTGTCTTTCTTCTTGTCTTTGTTAAGTTGCGTACAATCCTTCTTCACATGATCAAACCTATCACATTTAGTGCATTTAATTGAGGTTGAATTTCCAAAAGTTAGTGCCTTCGTCATTTTCTTGAATTTTTTGAACTTGTTGTAGTTTTTGGAAATGAATACAATCTCATCTTCATCTGAATCTAAATACTCATTGTTCACTTGAAATGCAATACTATTCGTCTCTTGAGTGTTTTCCTTCCAAACTTGCAAGTTAGCTTTATACGACATTAAATATCCAATCAATTTTTGACTTTGAGTTCGAAAAGATCATTGGCTTCTTCTATTATTTGGGAGGCTATTCTTCAACTAAATTGTACCTTTTATCGAATCACCAACTTTAGAATTTGTCTCTTCACTGTTAGGGAAGCTATAATATTCAATAATTTTTTCAACCATTATTCTTTGAACACATTCCAGAAGAATACCATCAGTTATTTCTATTATCCCCTTGTTAGGAGCTAGTTCCTTATCAATATCCATAGAGGATGGTTTAGGTTGCCAAACCTGAATTTCTTTCCTCTTGCATTGAGAATTAATGTGCCCAAATACTTTGCATACACTACACCAACTTGGTTTGAATTCATAATCTACTCTAATCAAAATTTCCTCATCATTGTACAAAACAACCTCAATTTCACTAGGAAATTCAGATGGTGCATTCATTTCAACTAAAACATGCGCAAACGAGAGCCTTGATTCTTTAGATGTTATTTCATCTAGCTGAATAGGGTTCCCTAGAGCACTATTAACGATACTTAGTGCCTCAACGTCCTTAAATTCAAGATTCGAGTGTAATAATTTTACCCACGTAGGAATAGTCATAAGAATATCTCTATCAAATTTAAGACTAGGACTCCACTTTTTTATTGTGATAATTCTAGAGTCAAATAAATAAAGATCTACATCCATAATCATTTTGCAATCTTTTATATCTTCAAAATGCACTAGAAAAAAACCATTACATCTAGCAAGCAGTTCATATCTACTTTTTGGTTTCCGTACTCGGTCCATGTAAGCTCTAAAATGTATATAATACAGCCTTGTCCTAAAAACATACGCCGCTATAGAGTTGCCCATTTTAGTTCAAATCTATTAAAGATCTGTTCATGGATTAAAGGTTTCCAGATATTACCCCGTTTAGATGCTAGCCTATCGTAAGTTAATTTTTTACGGCTTTGTCTCCTCCCAATTGACAGTTTTGAGAGATCAGTTTTATCCCTTTCATTATAACAGCCCACGTCCTTTTTTTGTTCAAGTCAAGATTGTTAAAGCTACTTCCTATGTTGAGCTTGTTGAAACCGATATTTTTTATATTCTTTTTATTGTGCAGAGGATTTCTGGAAGGCTGATTAATCCTTACATCTAGTGTACTTTTACCTCTTTCCAAAGACCTTTGAGATCTAACAACAGCAAAAGGCTCTTGCACATTTGATTCAATTTGCTAATTGATTCCAGTGCAACGCACTTCTACGTTAGCAAGAGTACTTTGGCTAGATTACCCATCGTCGCTAGTGGCAAAGTGACTAGGAACAACATCGCAAGAAGAAGCGGCATCGCGAAGAGCGGCAACATGTGAAGAAGCAGTGTCAGATGAAAAATCCTATCCCCTCTCGATTCGCTGGCCATCAATAGTTGTTTATCAGGTGGGACGAGATTTAAAGGCAACATAATGGGATTTGAATTAGGGTTTCAACAGCTGCCATTTTTATACGTATATATGTATGTATACATGTATATACATTGTATTAACTAATAATTTATATATATATGATAAAACTAAGATTTGATTAGAATGTTTTTAATTTTAATTAATCAAAAATTTATTTAAAGTAATTAATAGATGTATATAACTATTTCTAAATATGATTTTAAATGAATTTTAGGTTTTAAAATTAATATTAATCATTAAGAACTATTTATAATTCTTTAAAATTAAAATAAATAGTAAAATATATATTTATGGGCAAATTATAGTGTTTACATACATATTTGATTTCAAATTTTGTATTAAATAAATTGTTTTATGTAACGACCTAGAATTTTGGATATTTGAAATTGGAATATTTAATTGATTTAAACATTTAAAAGTTAATTTTTAACTTGAATTTCAAATATAACCATTTATTGGATAATTAAATTATTGAATTTAATAATTGGAATTTGGTTAAAATATTGAATCATGAGTTTTAAGCTTGTTAAAAATAATTTAAAGGCTTATAAAATTTATATTGATAATAATAAAGATAATAAAGGTTTTAAAATTTAATTTAAAGGTAATTTGTTCAGTTTTAAAAATATATCGTTTGAATTTACATTTAAAAATAGCCTTCTGAGGCACAGTCTCGGATTTCGACGAAACTAGTTCCATTGGATCCGTAATAGTGTATTATTATCGAATTTCAAATTTCGTAACGTTTGGAGTTATCGTTTGATCGTACGATATATAAACACGCTAAAATTTATATCCAAAATTCAATATAATAATTAGGTCCGAAAAGTTATCTTCTCCATACGATCGAATTAGGACTCATAACCTTTTCCATTTCGTTCGGAATTGGGGTATAACATTATAAACACCTAGCGGCACGGCTCGATAGGAGGTCGAGATTTTGAGTTGCGAAATCGAGACATTTTGAAAATTTAATTATTTTAGTAATTAGTCAAACTTCTTTCCAGTTGTAACCTTATCTTTCACTGTACCATCTTCTCCCTTTCAACACGCAAGGCATCCTTTCCATTTATTTTAAATCACGATTCCCTCTTCCATCTCAAACAGTTACAACCGAAAAGAAAGAAATGGCAACCTTTTAAAAAAATAAAAATAAATAAAGCTGGCTGTTTGAAAACTACTGAAATAATAAAATAAAGCTAGCTATAAACTCGTTTCGTTCTTCTAGGACGTTTATAAGAAAATTCATCCACTAACGGTTATGAGGTGATCTCTGATCTTATTTTCATTTGTGTATTTCCTAAAGAACCAAGGTTGAGTTTACCGGAAATATCGAACGTTATTTCGAAGAGACCGAGATCGGATTTTTTATCCGAAAACCTCTTCGATCCAACGAGTACGTTTTCGAAATGAAGACAAGAGCTTGGAGTCGAAGATGGAGCAGTGAAGTGCAAGGGCTAATCACTACTGATCCTAAGGGTGATTCCAAATGGATGTAGTAGGAGTAGTGCCTTCGGTTCTGTTCGGACCCGGAACGGACTTGTATGGATGAATGCTATCAGTTCATTGTCATTGGAGGACAATGAGCATTCTAAGTGAAAATTCCTTAAAAAGGTAATCGTAGCCTTTAGCCTCATCAACCGGGAAGGATTGAAAAGTAGGGAGATGCAGTAAGGCTAAGTGGGTAGCACCCAATTAAGGTATGTTTATCACCTTTTTAGATAACCTCGGATATTATTTATCACTACGGTATATGGAAGGAGCTCAAAAGAGGGTGGGAACACTCGGGGTGATAGCATATTCGGTTTATCCAGGTCAGGGATAGTCCGGTCTTGTATGGCAGGGGATCCCGGCGTGGTCCTCGGTACATTGTTTCTAGACATGTACTGTGACAGGTGATACCCCAGTACATAGTCATTCGTATGGAATCCATTCTCCAATACGTGTCGTACGGTTTTGATTGTGCCCAACTATGCTGAAACGTGAGATGCAAGCATTTCAGCTATTTGAATAAGTATTTGTACTTAGACACTATTATAATATCAAAGGATTTGATATGAAATGTTTTGGTTATCGTAAGGTAAAAACCCGTCGTGTTTATGTATGGCGTGGTCTTACGAGTTACCTTTGATTTTCAAAGGATTTGAAAACTTTAATAATTCAAATTGAGTGTGTTTTCTCACGCTGGTTTTCCAGACTGACTCGGGTGTTATTTTATTGTAATGCTCGGGTTAAACCGAGTATTACAGATACAGATAGGATGCTATGGAGCTCAGGAGACGAGCTGGATGACGAAGACGTATTACACGTATCTGATTTATATTCCGATATGTATGGTAGGCTGTATATTCAGCATTTGTGAGGACAAGTTATTATAACTGTCCAGTATTGTGTATTGATGTATTGTACTCTGATGATGTAATGTATAATTAACAGTTGTAGTTTTCTTTTGTATAGAGAAATGTTGTTATATATTATATGTTGTTCCGCTGCAATTGTGAGATTCTGTGTTGTTGTTTCTATTTTCATTTTCTACCTCTTTCTTATTTTCCCTAACGATCTAGTATTTCCGGCATTCGATTGTTCGGTAGGTAATATAGTGAACGTATTGAAGTCGATTTTCAGAGGTCGATAATCCTGACCGTGACATTTTATATAAAATTTGTTGTTAATAAGTTCTAATGCATTTGTAATTAAGACATTAACGCATATATAAAATCATTTTAAATGTAAGTTGAAAGCATATATTTCAATATACAGTTCACCAAAAGAGATTGATGCCTTAGACTCACATCTTGATCTACCAGTCTCCTAGCTATTCTAGAGCCGCACCATTGTTTCTAGCAATCGATGTGTCACCGTAGGAAATTGTTGTAGATTTGTATTTGGGACAATTGGAGTCAAAAAAATGGCTAGTTATGGAGTAGATATGTGCCGCCAAGACTATCGAGGAATGAGGCAAAAAGTCAAAAAAAAGTGGTGGCTTAGATTTGTATTTATAGTGAGAATTAGGAGACCAAATCTTCACATTTCTCTCCTTCTAATTGAAATCCAGATCCACATCACTCTCCCTCCTTTTCCACCTTCTTTGGTTGGCCTATAGGTCCTATAATGGACAAATTAAATACTCAATCTAGTTTGTAATCAATTCTATTTAAATCAAATTTGAATGTACATTTATATTGTATATCGATACACACATATATAACTTTTATATGCCTACCCAATTAATTACTAATAACACCCAGAATATTTCTAGAGGCTATCACATTTACTAAATACACATCATAAAAGAATTGCAATAAAATTTAATATTTCATAAATATCAATTTAATTAATTAATTTATAATTATTATAAAACAATCAAATTTGGTGGTGTTTCAAAGACTAAATAGAGTTGGCTATGCGACTCACATGTGTGAATTTAGCTAATGATTATTATTTGAACAATTCAAATATTAATATTAACACATTACCTTGGCTAGTGGTATGATAGTTTGACTTAATTCATTGCTTACTGATCTCTTCGGTAAAATCCAATTTTATAATTTAAGTAGCAGCTTTGAGTAATGATTGTTTACACACATTCTCTTCGTCAACACAATATCACTTTATGATGTATGGAATTTGATTTGGGCGAAAATTCCAATGTTATCCATGTCTAACTCGGTTAGTCTATAAAAAAATCCCTAGTTCAATAATAACATTTATTATTAAACGCTCTACTCTGTTCAGTGATTTTGACTTTGAGTTTACTATATTTGACCATGATACTAATCTCATACAAAAGATGAATTCTATATTGAGTAGTGCTTCCCTTATAGTGCTTCAACTCAGACCCAACTATAGTTACTCGATGGATCTTCATGCCATGATTTAACTATAGTCAAAGTGAAATATCCATATTAAAGTTATATAGTATTCTCAAGTTGAGAGAATCATGAAACAACGTCACTCTTGAGATTTATTGTTTGGACCTAGTTGTTATCAAACAACCAGAAACTCTAAGATGAGTCATTCCATTGTTGTCCAATTATTATGGGTACGTAACCCCTTGGTGCCTCTAGCAGCCATTAGCGAAACTTTGCCTAATGCTTGGAGAGCGTTATTTATTATGATCTCAATGGATGTACCGATATCCTTTCTTAAAATATCTAGACCAGGAATATTTAAAATAATATGTTATTCTATATTGTGATAATTTTCTCATAATTACAACCCCTTGTCATAATTATCACATAACATATTATTTAGTGATTTTTCCAATTAATATACTTTACATTAACTACTTAATTAATTATATAATAACATAATAATGTAATTACAGAAGTCCAATAACATTATTACAAATAAGATTGGTTATAGAGTTAGATATATGTAACAAATTAAACAATTGCCTATAAGGAATATCCCTAACTCTCTTAATCTCCCACTTGCCCTTGGGGTCAATTATGGAATCTCTATCCCATTCTTTCAACCATTTAGCTCAGAAGTGATCAAGGTAGTCCCTTAATGGATTTGTGATATTGTTATACTATCTAATCTATTAGCTTTCATCTCTCTATTGCTAATAAATTGCCTTCATCGTATAGAACTTTTGGAGTATGTTTTCAAACATCTTGTGAGCCTTAGGTTCTTTTGCGATCTGTATCGCGGTATTGATTTCACATAACAACTTCTTATGATTCTCAACATATGGAATCTTCCTTATCTCATTTATAAATTTTTTCATTTATGTATACTTTTCTATTGTAGTGCTGTTCAAGGTGATTTACTAAGTCGTTTTGTTGAATCAGCCACCACTACTTATTTGGAACATTTCCAACATAAAGCCTTTTTAATACTAGGTTTGAACATGAATTAGGATCGATATATTATATTTGATATTACTTATGAAGTTCGAGTCTGGATACTCCTCCATAAGGAGTTCATTGTTCCCATAAATAATTTTCTAGTATTTCGTAAATACTCGAGATTATTTTTAGTGAAAATAAGGGACACATCCCTCAAATCAAAATAAATACACAAAACATCCTCCTCATAAAAAAGATATAAATTACATCCTTATTTTCAAATATTATAATTTTCTTCCCTACAATACCCCTCTTCTCCATTCCAGTAATGTTGATTTCTTCATATATGGATGTTATTCTCACATCCATAATTAAAATTTGCACCCCATTAATTATCAATCTTCAAAACGTAATAACTTCTTGTATAAACAACGGATTAACAAACCGTTTTCACCATTAAATCACAAATTTTATTATCTTTCTAACCAGAAATGTCTGTAGTTATATGCAATAGTTGCGTTCATTTCTGCAACTATAAGCAATAATTGCAAACATGTTCGCAATTATACCATATAATTGCAGAAATGTTTGCAATTATATGCAATAGTTGTAGACATTTCTGCAACTATATGCAATAATTGCAGACATGTCTGCAATTATATCATATAACTGCAGAAATGTCTGCAATTATATGCGATAGTTGCAGATTTGAAGAAAAATCGAAGATGTTCAAAATTTTTAGAATTGTCTGCAAATATATGGTATAATTGCACATTTACTGCAAATATGATTTTTTGGTATCAACAATGGATCACGTTTTAAAGGTCATAAATTTTTTGATATTTTGGAGAAAACGATATGTTGATCCGATGTTTCTACAGAAAGTCTTACGCGTTTGAAATGTTAAAAACGTAAAGGGTATTTGGGTCTTTGTGCACGCGTGAATTCGAAAACAAGGACCAGAAACTTATTAAAAAAACGGAGGGATGTTTTGTGTATTTTCAAACCTTACCAGGGGTGTATGCCAAACACACCCTTATTTTTAACTACCTTTTATCAATCTTAATTCGAATTTGATATTCGCCAATGTATCAAGTTCATAAGCAATATGTGACATCCACGGTATTCACGTGCCGAGCACCCAAGTGCTGGAAAGACATTTTGTTAGGGTAAACAAAAAAAGAAAATATAAAGTAAAAAAGGGGAGAACAAAAGCATCAGAATATCACATGTAGAATGATAACATATAGTATCAAAAGATAGTACATAAAGCTTGCCTAATATACATAGCATTTTAGAGTTAATAACTAAAGTACTATAATCATCCTAGATAGTTATAACAGCCTGTCCTTACAATTTCTGATATATATACATAAAGTAATGAAGCGAAAACAAATACCACGGTAGGTAAACATCCACCTACTCTCTAAGGGATTAATGAACATCAATGAAAACCTGTCTTTTCCAGACTACTCAAAAGAGCATCCATGGATAAAGGGAAATATAAAACCACGAGTCAGACCAAAGTCTGGTATGAGATACTCAAGAAATATGCGACCAACTTTTAAGACCACATGAAATGCCGTAACGGTTATCCCCTCAAAAAAACCACCATCCAATAAGTAAATAAGGTGATATAATATATAATGTCAAGGGTAAAAAATATAAATCGGAAAATAGCCGCGTTGTTTGTATCTCACGACACAACGATATTGAATAGGTATACAATCAAAATAGCTAAGGTGCGTTTGCATATGAATTTTCTATGGAGACGCATCCAGGTTGAAAACTAACGCGGATCTCCATGACAATGATCAGAAATACCTTTCGAGCATCGTTTATCCTTAGATAAAAAATACCATGAGGTAACACAACAGGCCCAATGCCCGAACACTTTCATGAACCACGTGGAGCCAAGTATCAACAACTCCCACCAGCCGACATATCGAATGCATACTCTATATATTGGAGTTGATATACTCATATGGGTAAGCTAAACTTGGGATTGTGCATCTTACTATGTATTTAGTCATACGATGTTGAAGTCACGCATCATCACTCGAACATATCACAAATCCCTACATAGATTCTAACATCTTGAATAGATCCACTTCCATGAGATAGAACACGAATTTCAGCCTTGAAGTGGGTTTCGATAAGTAAAAATCTTACTGATCCCGATCTCTTCAAGACCGGATCGACAAATTTTCGGTTAACTTAACTCTGGTCTTTTTAGAAATAAATAAACGACGATAAAGGCAGGGATCATCTCCTATCTGAATGAATTTCCTTATTGCTTGTCCTAGAAGAGCAAGACGAGTTTATACGTAGGATATATCATTACCAAGTGAATAACCGTACCATATAATTGTTAGAACCTCGAATTTTGATGTTTTGATTATGACAACTGTATAAGTAAATATTATATGAACTAACCAAGTTTGCAGCAGAAGATAATCAAAAACATATCAAGACCAGACTCCAGATTGTTGCTACAGCGTATTTTTAAGTATAGAGTCTGATTCTAGATGTTGATAAATGTTAAAATCTCTAAAAAGTGGTATACACATACACACATAAAAAAAGAATTGAAAAATCAAAAGAACTACACAAAAACATTGCATTCAACCGGCTAAATGATCCCTTTCAGCTGATTGAATGTTATGCATGTATAAAAATAAACAAGAACATTCAGTCGGCTGACTTACAATATTCAGACGGCTGAATTCTGTCTATTTTGCACCAATTTCTTACTGTTTCAATCTTTACTCGATTTAGCTGGCTGGAATATTTAATTCAGAGTGCTGAAGCTTCATAACGGCTTGTTTTTGAAAGGGTGCTTCTCTTCCATGAACAGTGACAACTCTTGATTTAGAAGATATTTCTATAACTCTTCATGGTTGCTCTTCATGAACATATAAAAACTTTTAATTTCTATAAATAGCAAATAAATCCAACATCTTGTTAATCAATTTTTCCATTTCTTAATTTTATTCATTCTTTCAATTTACACTCAAAGGATTTCTACGCATAAACACTATTGATCACGTATATATTCAAGTTTAACTTTTTATGATCAAATAAACTTCCTTTCTTCATGAAATACACGATATACCACAAATGAGAAGATTATAGGAAGGGTGTACTATAAAGAATTATCTATGCTATTCAAAGAGCACAATAGTCAGATATTCTTAATTATTGAAGTCTTGTTCAGTTGCTCGGGCGGTTAAAAGTCCTACTATGTTGCCTAAGCGGTTGAAGTCCTGTTCAGTTGCTTAGGCGGTGTAAGACCTATTCCTCCGAGTTAAGAGGGGGTTGATAGTTGAATTCCAGAAGGAGTCTGTGACTGGATGTAGAAAGTGAAAGTTCGAACCAGCATAAAAATTCCTGGCGTCATTTACTTTACTGCTTTAATTTTATACTTACATTCTATACAAGTAGATAGATTGTTTAATATTCCATATTATACGATCCATAATCACTTTCATTTGGTATAAGAGCAAGGTATAATATAACCATAAAACAGTTATTTGATATTCAAATAATATGGAAAATAACACTAGCACATGTTTTATTGAAGGTTAATACACTACACGACCACCACTGTTTAATGGATTAAACTATAATTATTGGTCAACTAGAATGAGAATTTATATGATAGCAAATGTATATGATACTTGGAATATCACTCAAAATGAATACACTGTACCTACTACACCATATGCACAATGGTCTAACACAAAAAATTAGATGCTATTGCTAATGCTAAAGCCATGAGTATGTTGTTTTGTTCATTAGACAAAAATGAGTTTAACAGAGTTAGTATGTGTAATTTGGCATATGAAATTTGGCGCACACTTAAAGTCACACATGAAGGTGCTAAAAAAGTGAAACAAAGCAAGATTTTATGCTTAAGAACTAGTTCTAGAACTTTAGAATGAAGCATGATGAAACTATAAATAAAATGTATTTTAGGTTTCAAGATATATATATCATTCACTTTTGACATTAGGAGAAAAATACACAGATTTTGATATCGTTTCAAGAAACCTCAACTCTTTAACGGATGAATGGGAATGAAAAGTCTTAACAATTGAAGAATCTAATGACGTTTCCACCATAAAACCAGAAGAGTTAATAAGAAATCTAATGTCATAAAAAGTAAATTTACAGGCAAAAGGTTCTGGCACAATTCAAAGAGACTATAACATTCTAGGTTGAAAAGGAAGAATCAGATCCGGATGAAGATGATTTGGCGTTTATAGCTAAAAATTTCAAAAGTATTTGAAATTTAGAAAGAGAAATAAATTTGGAAATAACAAGAACACCAACAAATCATCATCTTCAACTCTTGAATGCTATGAATGTCACAAAAAGGGTCACATAAAGAAGGACTGTCCTAATCGTAAGAAAGACAAGTACAACTACAAGAACAAAAGAGACAAAAATAAGAAGAGGCAAGCATTTTCTATAATATGGATGATTCAGAGTCGTCTTCCTCATCAGACAATGATAGTGATAGTGACATAGAACAAGCCAATGTATGCTTTATGGCTACAAATGACAATGTAAGTGATCTTTCTTTTGATCATTTAGTAGATATAAACTCAGAACTACTATATAAACTAAGGAATATCAAAAGAAAATATAAAAATACCCTTGAAAAGTTAAATAGAACTGAAATTGAATATAGTTATGTTAAAAGACGAGAAGAAAATTTTAGAAGAAGAACTTGTAATCACTCAAGGATCTTGTTCTAATACAACCTCTCAGTTTACGATGCTAAGTAGGGAAATAGAAACTAAAAAAGAAAAGAATGATATTATTTTGTCTGAGAATCATGAATTAAAATCTACAGTTAAAATATTAGAATTAGATATTTTTAGACTTAAAACAAAAGTAGAAAATATTACTAAGAACGTTTCTAATTTTAATAAAGGAAGAGAAAATCTTTCAAGAATTATAGTAAATTCACATGCTACTTCAAATAAAAAGGGATTATGATATAATAACAAAAACTATTCCTAAAAATAATAGTTCTTTATATAAAAACTCTAAAAGGAAAGATAATACTTTTGTAAATCCAGTTTTAAAAGACTTTAATCATCGAAAATTTATTAAGATTTGGGTTCCAAAGACAAACAATTGTTTAATTAGAAATAAGTATATAAAAACTTTTATAGATACAGTTCATAAAATAAACATTTTACTTATAAAGGGAATTTTAAACCCTCTTGGGTTTGGCTTCCTAAGACCTAACTTTTAGGACCCTAACAAAAAGTGGTTACCAACGTCATTTCTATATTTTTTGCAGGTACCGATTAAGAAAAGAGGAAAGTAGATACTTGATAGTGGTTGCTTAAAACACATGACAGGAAACATAGACATGCTGACTAACATTATCTACTCAGATGGAGGATCTGTCATATTTGGAGATAACTCCAAAGGATATATCATCGGCAATGGTGATGTGAGCAATGATGGTACATCTAACTTACCTCTTATTACAAATGTTTTACGAGTTAAAATTTAAAACATAATTTGCTTAGTATAAGCCAACCATGCGATAAAGGTTTTAATATATCTTTTTCAGAAAATAAATGTAATATATTTGACTAAAATAAGAATCGTATCTTTGAAGGAACTAGAGAACGTAATATATATATCTTAAATATGAAATTTAATCATAACACAAATATGTGTCTAATAGTCAAAGAAAATGATCCTTGGTTATGGCACAAAAGATTTTGTCATATAAACTTCAAAGCAATAAGCAAATTATCTAAAAATAGTTTAGTTAAAGGTTTACCAAAGATGAATTTTAAAGTAAATAGAATTTGTGATGCTTGTCAGTTAGGAAAATTAACTAAATCATCTTTTAAATCAAAGAAAATTATTTCTAGATTACAACCACTTGACTTATTACATTTAGATTTTTTTGGACCAACTCAAGTTCAATCTATAAATCATAATAAATATGTTTTTGTAATTGTAGATGCTCGAGATATACTTGGACAATATTTATGAAAAATAAAAGCGATACTTTTGAGAAAATTTAAAACTTTGCTAAGAGAATTCAAAATATTTAAAATATAAAAATTAAAAACATTAGAAGCGATCATGGAGGTGAATTCAATAATGATATTTTTGAAAAATATTGTAATAAGAAACGATTTTTCACAATTTTTCATTTCCTAGAACCCCACAACAAAACGGAGTTGTAGAAAGGAAAAATAGAACACTTCAAGAATGCGCTGGAACCGTATTAAATGCGAGCACTCTACCTAAACATTTTTGGGCAAAAGCTGTAGCAACTGCTTGTTATGTTTTAAATCGAGTTCCATTAGACCACTAACGAAACATACTCCATATGAACTTTTTAATGGAAGAAGACCTAACATATCATATTTTAAAAATTTTGGTTCAAATTTTTTTCTATTAAATACAAAAGACCAACTTGGTAAATTGATCCAAAATCCGATGAAAGAATATTCATAGGATACTCCGAAAGAAGCAAGGCATATAGAATTCACAATAAAAGAACAAAAGTAATTGAAGAAACACTTCATGTGTCATTCGATGAAAATTTCAAATGTAATAATTTAAATGAAGATGAAAATATAATTTCAAAATCAAATATCACAGATGATGATAATATTGAAAATATTGAAAATAATACTCAAATTGAAAACAACTTACCTAATGAAAATGAGATTCGATCTCCACCTAGATTATTAGGAAATCTCCCAATTGAAAATATTATTAGAGAAATAAATTCTAACGTAAGAACAAGAAAACAAATAAATCAAATAGGTCATGTAGCTTTCCTATCGAACATTGAACCTAAAAATGCTAAAGAAGCCTCGATTGATGATTACTGGATTATAACTATGCAAGAAGATTTAAATCAATTTGAACGAAATGAAGTTTGGGACTTAGTTCCTATACCTTGTAATCAAACAGTCATCGATATTAAGTGGGTTTACAAAAATAAAGCCGATGAGCAAGGGAATATTATTCGAAACAAAGTTAAATTAGTCGCTCAAGGCTACAATCAAGAAGAAGGAATAGACTACGAAGAAACGTTTGCTCCTGTAGCCTGCCTAGAAGCAATACGTATTTTATTAGCTTTTGCATGTTTTCATAACTTTAAACTATATCAAATGGATGTAAAAAGTGCTTTTCTAAATGGATTTATAAAAAAAAATGTGTATGTAGAACAACCACCTTTATTTACACATGAAAATTTTCCAGACCATGTCTATAAATTAAAGAAAGCTTTATATGGTTTAAAACTAGCACCTCGTGCTTGATATGATCGTCTTAAAAGTTATCTTATAAATTCTGGTTTCAAAATTGGAAAAGTAGATCATACTCTTTTTATAAAACAAGATAAAAAAGATATTTTAATAATACAATTTTATGTAGATGACATCATTTTTGGTTCCACGAACGAAAAATTATGTCAAGAGTTTTTGAATATTATGACAAGAGAATTTGAAATGTCACATATGGGAGAACTTTCATATTTTCTTGGATTAAAAATCAAACAGTTAAATAATGGATCAAGAAAAATATTGTAATAATCTAATAAATTGTTTTGGTAAGGAAAATAATTCTGCTAAACCACACCTATGAGTACTACGGTACATCTCGATCGAGATGAAAATGGCAAAAGTATTGACCAAAAACTATATTGAAGTATGATTGGATCTTTACTTTACCTAACTGCTAGTCAACAAGATATAATGATGAGTGTATGCTTACGTGCACGATTTCAAGCAAATCCAAAAGAATCACATTTGTGAGCAGTGAAACAAATTTTTCACTACTTAAGAAAAACTAAAGACTATGGTCTCTTTTACCTAAAAGAATGTCCTTTTGAGTTAGTATCATATAGTGATGCTGACTTTGGAGGATGTCGAACAGATCGAAAAAGTACTAGTGGTACATGTCATTTCATTCGACAATCTTTAGTATCATGGTTTAGTAAGAAACAAAATTGTGTTTCACTCTCGACGTGTGAAGCAGAATACATTTCTGCTGCTTTGGCATGTGCTCAAGTGATATATATGCAGCAAACACTTCAAGATTTTGGTATAAATTTATCTAAATCAACAATTTATTGTGATAATACAAGTGCTATAAATTTATCGAAAAGTCCAATAAACCACTCAAGAACTAAACATATTGGCATCCGACATCATTTTCTACGTGATAACATAGAAAAAGGTACTATCTCTCTTAAATTTGTATCATCATAAACCAAGCTGCGGATATATTTACTAAACCTTTAAATGAAAATATTTTTCTAAAATTAAAACATGAACTCGGAATATTATGTCGTTACATGATTTATAAATTGATAATAAAGTATATATGAATAAAAGGTTATAAAATGAATAAAAATATAATAATAAATTTGAACAAAAATTAGAGCTGATGGCACTCGAACTCTGAACTCATCAGAGATAGACATGTGATTTTCCAATTCTTTATTTTATTATTTGGATTAAGATCTCTCCTCCTTTCTATTATATATATGGTAATAATCATTTTATATTTTCCACCTTAGAAACATATAACTAGTTATAACATAGAGATAAATTAAAAAGATTGGCTCAAGTTTAAAGAATAATGTTAACCAGAAAATTCAAATTCAGAAATAGTATACATAAAGAAAATGTTTTTAATTCATATAAAACAAACAAACATCCAATTCAAATCTTATAAAATGTCGTCTCAGGAAAATCCCGACTTCTCATCAATTGTATTCAGCACTCCAACTTTGGATTCATCTAACAAATCTACTCCAGTGTGTTCCAGTAAAAATTACTCCATCTTTTAATCACCATACCGAATATACGCTGGACGACAAAAGAACTAGAAGAAACTTAGAATTTGGATCACCTTCTACCAAGGAGAAAATCGATGATATTAATCACTATCGAAGTGAAACTTTAAGCGTACAACGTGAGATGTATTATGAGAAAAAACACCATTGAAGACATTTAAGTTTTCTCGAATAATTTGCTCTAAAATTCTGTGGAACTACCCCTAAACAAGGTATGCACAATCCATCTCCTCAACGACCTCACATATCTCAAAATTCTTGGGATCAAGGTGCTATAAATATATCTCCTATTAAATGTAATACTTGGTCTCCTATTAATCCATTACAGGAAGACACCAAAGTTGAACCAAGCTCGTTCGAAAAATTTTCTTCAGACGAATCCAAGACCTCTGAAAAATAAAGTTTATATTTCCATAAAATTATGTTCATAATATTGGTATTGTAATTTTCATATATAATAAGTTTGTGGAAATAAAATTATATATTTAATATGAGAATAAAGCTCCCAAATAAATACATGTATGTCATACATTGTTATCCAAAAATGGAAATTACTGAAAATAGGCTAAACTATTAAAAAATCAACAAAATCAGCCGGATGAATTTAAAAATTCAGACAATTGAATATTCAAATATATTACATTTCTAACCCTGAATTCAAGCAGCTGACTCCTTACTTTCAGGCGACTGAATCATACCAAAAAATAACTATTTTCTTGCGGGTTTGTACCAAGCCGGCTGCCTAGAGGATTTCAGCCGATTGCATAAACAATTTTCTGTTTTTTAAAATAGAATGGCACATTTTTCAAAGCATGAATCCAACCTAAATCAATACTTATTATCAACACCCATTCATTCACTACCTATTTATTCACTTGTCAGAACTAACAAGAAGAAAACCGTAAATCCTCCATATCAAAAATCTAATTTCTCTTCTTTTTCAAAACAAAAATGCCACCGAGATCGAAACGAACAAGAGAATCATCTGCTGGTCCATCTCAAAGCCAAATTAGATCATGGTTTCACAACGATACGACTGTCAATAGATTTAATAGTATGAAGAATTCCAAGCTTTTTGAAGGGGCTTTCATGAAGTTCTCAGATTTTAATGGTTATGCTATTAGAGAATTGAAGGAAGCACATGGTTTCAATTCTCTTATTGGGTATGACGCTAATAATGTTAAGATTTATCCTCTCTTGATCAGGCTTTTTTATGCTAATATGAATCTAGACCATCATAATCCTCAAAACAAAGACAAATTCATTTGGACTTTGGTTTGTGGTGTTAAAATTTACTTACCTTTACAAAGATTTGGGCATATTTTTAGATGTCCATCCGAAGTTTTAGAAATTGAGATGGTTGATGTTAATATATATGAACGTGACGAATTGTAACATAGATTATTTGTCCGATGATTTAACTGAACTAAAATCAAGTGCCTTACATCCTAAGGCAATAATTATTCATCGCGCACTCATTCGTTCTATTTAACCATGAGCCGGAAGCTATGAAAAGGTTTATAAACATGACTTCCAAGCCCTATATGCTATTTATTCCTTTCAACGAGTTAACTGGGGCAAGATTATATTGGATGAGTTTCTTAACGTCAATAATTGGAGAAGCTATAAAACCTTTCATTGTGGAGCTTATATTATGCGGATATTATAAAATTTTGGAGTTCCTTTGCTTGATTCCGACTTAATGACAATAGGTGAACTTAACTCCAAAACCCTTAGCCTCATGGGTCTTCCTAAGCATCCCGAGAGTCAACAAATTATCAGTTTTCAAAAATGGGTCGCCAATCTTAAACAAGGCATTCTGCAACCTCGAGACACAAATATTGCCTCTTCTTCTCAACAATCTCAACAACAACAAGAAGATGATGAAATTCATGAATTAAATATTGATGTGCCTCCTAAACAAGCTCTTGTCACATTATCCTGAAATCAAAGCAAACTTAATCGTCATTTAGCTAATGTTGAGAAAAATGTTTCCAAGACAAACAAAAAGCTAAACTCCATAATAGGTGTTTTGAATAAAATTTGGGAAAAAATGTCTTGCTCCGAATCCACTTCAATGGGTATTCTTGAAAATCCGGCACTGTTTACTTGGACATCCTTGGAGGAAGAAGAAGAGGAAGAATAAGAAGGTAGCGAAGATTGATTTGTTATGTTTTTCATAATTATGTAAACATAACTCTATTTTTTATGACTGCTTTGCTTTAAGCACAAATTTATGTACTATTTGTTGTGCTCCTGCGATGTTTTAATTCATGACATTATGTTTTATGGTTATTTCATGTGGTTAGGGATTATTTCTATCTTGTTTTCTAACATGACCTTTTGAAACTTTGTGATGTTTTCTGAAGTAAATATTATCATGTTTTTTATGTGCGACGTCTATGTATGTTTATATGCAATGCTTATGTGTGTTTATGAGAAATGTCTACCTATTTATGATATTTCCCCTATCGACTAGTTGTTTTCCTTTTCGTCGATGACAAAAGGGGAGAATAAGATTGATAGGGGGAGTATCTAGTCAGGGGGAGAAAAATTAATCTCTATATTTAAAACTTACATAGTTATAATAGGGTGAGTATCCAGTCAGGAGGAGAAAAATTAATCTGTATAATTAAAACTTACATAGTTGTCATCATCAAAAAGGGGGAGATTATTAGAACCTCGAATTTTGATGTTTTGATTATGACAACTATATAAGTAAATATTATATGAACCAACCAAGTTTGCAGGAGAAGATAATCAAAAACATATGAAGACCAGATTCCAAATTGTTGCTACAACGTATTGTTAAGTATAGAGTCTAAGTCTAGATGTAGATAAATGTTAAAATCTTTTCGAAGTGGTATACACAAGACACATAACAAAAGAATTGGAAAATCAAAAGGACTGCACAAAAACATCGCACTCAGCCGGCAGAACGATCCCTTTCAACCGACTGAATGCTATACATGTACAAAAATAAATAAGAACATCCAACCGGGTGACTTACAATATTTAGATGGCTGAATTCTGTCTATTTTGCACTAATTTCTTGCCATTTAAAACTTTACTCGATTAACCTGGCTGGAATATTTAATTCAGACGGCCGAAGCTTTATAACGGCTAGCTTTTGAAAGGGTGCTTCTCTTCCATGAACAGTAATAACTCTTGATTCAGAAGATACTTCTATAACTCTTCATGGTTGCTCTTCATGAATGTATACAACCTTTTAATTTCTATAAATTGCAAAGAAATCCAACATCTTGTTAATCAATTTTTCTATTCCTTAATTTTGTTCATTCTTGCTATTTACATTCAAAGGCTTTCTACACACAAACACTCTATCGATCACCTATATATTCAAGTTTATTCTTTTATGATCAAATAAACTTCCTTTCTTCATGAAATACATGATATAACACAAATGAGAAGATTATAGGAAGGGTGTACTTTAAAGACTTATCTATGCTATTTAAAGAGCACAATCAGTCAGATATTTTTTATTATTGAAGTCTTGTTCGGTTGCTCAAGCAGTTAAAAGTCCTACTCTGTTGCTTAGGCGGTTGAAGTCCTGTTTGGTTGCTCAATCGTTGTAATACCTAATCCTCTGGGTTAAGAGAGGGTTGATAGTTGATTTCCAAAAGGAGTTTGGGACTGGATGTAGAACGTGAAAGTTCGAACCAGTATAAAAATTCCTGGTGTCATTTACTTTACTGCTTTAATTTTATACTTACATTCTATACAAGTAGATAGATTGTTTAATATTCCATATTATACGATCCATAGTCACTTTCAATAACTCCCATGTTTCTTCTAGATACTTCCCAAGTTAATTTGGTCAAATTCAACAACAATGAAACGATTGCATATAAAAACCAAGTCTCGTATACTTATCACATTTTTGACCATTTCAACTTCTACTATCCCTCGATCAAGAGTGAATCCTGGTAGGTTAGAGCACTATTGCTTCTACACCCTACTCGAATCATCATCCTTAACTATCATAGATAGAATAAAGTCTATTTTGTCGGATTTAGTGCTATGCACAAGACTAAATACTTTCTATAGACAAGTAACTCACAAAGACGATTAACTCATAGAAAGCATGATCAAGTCACATAAACGACTTTTCATCCCCTTTTTAATTAATTTATCTTTCATTAATTAAAACCACTTTTATTAGTAAAACTTCATCTAATAAAACTTATTCAATTAATTAAGACTTCATTCTTTAATTAAAACTTTCTTCTTTAATTAAAACTTCTTTCTTTAACTAAAACTTCCTTTATTAATCAAAAACCTTTAAAAATTAAATTCCTTATCAATTAAACTTCTTATTAATTAAAACTTCACTTATTAATTAAAACTTCACTTATTTAATTAAACTCCCTTGTTAATTAAACTTCATTATTAATATTTGTATATAGATTTAGTTTCCCTTTTAAAAAACATGCTTGTATTTTACTATTCATGTACTTAACTATTAATGCATTTTACTATTCATGTATTTTATTATTCATTATACTCTTTTCTATACTTCAGAATTATTCATATACTTATCTCAAAATGGTATAAGTATTTTCACAAATCATTAACAAGATTTACTTGCTTAAATATAATCAAAAGGGTTAAAACAAATGTTAGCAAAACATTATTTACTATAAACCTCTTCTCTTTTATAAAAAAACTCTTATTTTTCCTATATTTTTATAAAAGATTCCATACTTGTTATTATGTTTAAAATATCCATTATTAAAGATCTAATTATATTCTTAATGGTTAAAGACAATTGTTACTTAAACATTGTCACAACAAACCCAAAACCATTCATTTATAATTATTCTTATGGGTTAAAGTGTTCATTTTTAAAGTACTAATTATATTCCTAAGTATAATTAATAAGAGTTAATAACAACTGCTATTAAAACATTGTTTACTACAACTCAAAACCATTTACTTATAGTTATCTTTAAAATAGTCATTATTAAATATCTAATTAAATTTCTAAGTATAATTAATAAGCGATAAAAAAAATGTTACTAAAACATTTTTTATAACAACCCAAAACCAATCTTATACATATCATTTACTTTAAGACATTCATTATAAAATCAAAACATATCCACACTTATTAATTAAGGTAATACACTTCTAATTTAACTTCTCAAAACCATTTTTTTAACTTAAGAGTTAAAATCAAAAACTTCTTTTACTACTTTTATAAAATACTTAACTTACTTTTTAAAACTTATATATATATAAATATATACACGCATTTAAAATACTTATGATTATGATAAAACACTTTTAAACTACTTAAAAATATACTATAATTATTTATATAGAATATTATGTAAAAATAACAAATTTG
This sequence comes from Allium fistulosum, assembly GCA_030737815.1. Taxonomy (NCBI): domain Eukaryota; kingdom Viridiplantae; phylum Streptophyta; class Magnoliopsida; order Asparagales; family Amaryllidaceae; genus Allium; species Allium fistulosum. The sequence continues at coordinate 639,257,849 of CM060903.1, read as the reverse complement.
GAAATAAATAGAAAAAAAATAAGTTTTGTTTTAAAAGCCTCTTACTAAAATATATTTAAACATGAAACTAATTTTAAAAAACTCTAATACAAGTTAGAAAACAACCCTAAAAAGGTTATAGAAAAATACTTAATTTAATTATCATTTTTACACAATTTAATGTTTCAGACAACAAAGATAGAATTTCAAGAAATGCTACCAAAACAAATTTGCAACATGTAAAAAGTGTTTGAGAAGCAAAGACAACATTCCATAAAATCAATCAAAAGTTACGGGCTTGGTTTTACATGATTTTATCAACTTTGAGACTAGTTTCGGTCCTTAAATAGTTGATTTTTGATCCAATTTTTTTACAGTAGTTATTATACTTAGGGTAATTAAACACCATGGAAAGACACCTTTAAGAATATACTTTAATTATTTTATAAAATTTCCGAAAACATGTCATTTTCTGAAGTTCTCATATAGCAACCTTTTCACTATAACTTTTGCCACCTCGTTCAACTAGTTACTGAATGATTTAAACTTCAAATTTTTAATAGTAAGACCAAAAATATAATTTAATTGTTAAATGGTAAAGAAACCCAAAAGGAGGTCTCTAAAAAAACAAACATTAATTATTAAAAACAAGGTATTTAAAAGTGTCAATATAGCGACCATTTTGCTACTATCTTTTACAACTTTGTTTGACTAGTTTGAAACCTTTTTAAAACTTGATATTTTACATTAGTAAGTACTTATATTTTACTTATCAAAACTACAAAGAAAACTGTAACAACCCGCTCCCCAGTAGGCTTAAATTTTCTTTCTTTCCATGGACTTTTCATATGTTACTAATCTATAATTGGGATTAATTGGATTTAAGTATATTTATTTTTGCAAATGCATTCACTCATACTTCCTAATTTTTAGGGTCTGCTAACCAAAGCTCTGATACCAAATGCAACAACCCGCACCCCAGTAGGCTTAAATTTTTGATGAACCAAAAATCCAAGTCCACTAAAGCACGAATTGCTGGTTTGGTATCCTGCAAATAACAAAAGCAAGTCAGAGTAATGTTTATAAAATCTCACAGTAGAATAATGATAAAGTATTCAAGATATGGTTACTATCTAGGATTAGGCTACTTTCCCTAACAGTGTTGAACCTAGGAGTCAAACTTGCCTTTTTACTAAATCCCAATAGTTGCTAAACTGTCTTCCTGTGATTTGGGGAAAATAGGAAAAATAGGAATGGGTCAGACATAAAGTCTGGTGAATGAGAAATAAAATGAAGCAGAAAGAATAAAACAGTTTAATTCTAGGTCTTCCCCGGATATCGCAGAGGGTGAATAATATAATGCAGTGAATCCTTCTTAGATACAGTTCCTAAGATGCCAAAGTCCATGGTCACTCTAAGGAAGTCAACCATGCAGTAATACTAAACGTCAATCGGCCTGTCGAATCTGCTGTCCTTACCTATCCACATGATACAGCATGAAAGTCAAGCTCTTCACCCGTGCACTGTGACTGCCTATCCGCGTGCTACAGCGTAAAAATCATGCTCTTCACCCGTGCACTTTGATTAAATGCCTCTTACATCTACCGGCGCCGACTCAAACAACCTCGCAGGACCCCCGAAGTTGCGCTCAGGCTCCGCCAAACTGGACTCCTATCCTCCTGTCTCCTCGGTCACCAACGTGGACTTGCCCCTATCCAAAGTGTCGGTCCTCCAAAAGAGCGCCAGCAACTGGGTCGGGTGCCCAAAATACTCCAATGATCTGCCTAAAGAAGCGTACGTCGAAGCACACTTGTCCTGTTCCGTCTGTGTCGATCTGCCTGAAGAAGCCTACGATTACGAATGTTATCTATCCTACATACTAGCAACCTATGAAAGGTAACAAACATCCTTGCGAACCTACTTGCCCGCTCCTAGTACATACAGCCAAAACTATATTTTGGTCTTAACTGCATGAAACACCTATCCAGACCTTTACAAGGTCTGCCTACCAAATCACTTCCAGATTAATTAATTTTATCGTTACAGTATACATACTGCTTATCTCTATTAATCTGCTTTAGGCCATTTTTACTTCCGATTTGGTTATTTCACAATTTTCTTTTTGCTTACATAAATGGTGTTTCAATTTCACGTCCGTACAATCCGTACAGTTTGTCTGTACTTTTTATACCGTTTTGTTACAGATTTATACCCGCCTTCAGGGTCCATTTAATTCACATTTTCCACCTTAATTTATGTTCTCCTTTTCAGAGATTTAATCTGTACAAAAATTTATCCAATAGCCACAAACCATTTAATTGCGTAAAATTCCACTTTTACGTTTAAGACCGCATATGGAATAAACACATATACCAATTAAAATTCCCAATTTTATTCCATAACCATATTCATAATTATGTAATTATACCAACCAAATTTCCAATTTTATTCACAGAACATATTCTGATTTTACCCAACTAACCGGTTATGCCATTACAAATTGAATAACAATTCTAATTCAGTTTAATTAAACCAATCTCATTTACGCCATAAAACATGAATAAGCAATTTATACGTTCCATATTTTAAACCAAACATGAATTAGAATTTAGAAGTGGTAGAAGAAGAAGTTACAATAATTTGCATCAAACCTCAATTATTAACAGATTAATTCATATTATCGCCAGAAAAGAACTAAAATTAAACTACTTTATTTTTCTATTTCATATTAATTCCCACTCATCTGGCACTTGAGCTTGTATAAATTTGAAAAGCTTTTCTTCTTCTTTTCTTCCTCTTTTTAAATTCTTCAGAATTCTTCAAATACCACGTATATATATTTTTAATTTGATTTGGAAGAGAATTATTTATTTAGTGGAGAAAAGGAGGAAGAAGTATACACATAAATATTTCTGTAGACTTATGGCGATGGCTGAATAAAAGATTAGGTTTTAGGTTAGATGGTTTATTTATAGATAGTGTGAGTGCATATTATCCATTAGATTTTCCTAGGTTAAATCATGTTCATCCGAACACCTCATGGTTATCCACTCTGGCTCATACACATCACTGGACCAAGTGAACGCTAGGAAATCAAAAACCACGCCAGTCAGTCCAATAGAAAACCGCCACGTCAGAAAATAAATCAGCGTTCATTAATTATTCATATTAATTGATTGCATTGCAAAATTTCCATTTTGTTATTTGTGTGTATACATTACACTTTTTGAGAGATTATACTCTACCTCTTAATTGAATTTACAAATTGTTTCCCATTTTATAAATCTCATTAGATCTTTATTTTAAATATTTGCATTTGTTAGCAATCAATCCATCTTAATTTGCCAAATTTACATCCATAATAATTTCCTTTGTTATACATTCTCATTAATGTCAACTATGTCATTAATTCAGCCAATCAATTTATTCTCAATCCTTATCTATTCATTAATTGGGTATGTTACACATTTATTTATACTTTTGAATGTGTACAATTAATTAGGATATAGGTATATATACATATACAATTTAAACTAATCAATCCCTTGGTTAATTTTAATCATTCACGGTTAATTTCCTTAATTGATTGCTAACTAATTTAACCATTCCCCATTGATTCTTGTCCATCACAACATTTATTTGTTAACGTTTTATCCTTCTTTCTAAATCTTCTGTTTATAAACATTAAAGATTAAACTTCAAGAATATTATTTTATAAACAAATTTAGTTTCCTCATCTTACATGTTTACAATCTTGTTAATTTCCAATTAACGTACATTAGTAAATGTTGTAACGCATGTTAATTACAATTGTAACATATATTAATTATTAATAATCTGCATTTATTGTCAATAAATCTTTTTACCATTTCTCTCCTTATACATATGTGTGTGTATATATATATATATATTAATACAATACTCTTGTTTCCAATTAATTTCGTTAATTAAATTCAAATGTTTAAATGTGTGCGTAAACGCATAAGCTATTGAAATAATTCCAAACTTTGTGTATATAATATGTTTCCCTTTTTGATAAATTCTACTGACTCATTGTTGACTATGTACATATGTAATTTAACACACATCAGCAGTCAATCAATCAATTATAATTAATGTAAGTTACCAATTTCATACGCGTAATTGTTTCTGATGCCAAAACTTCAAACGGCCATAACTTTTTCGTTTGAACTCTGTTTGGAAAACATTATATATGAAAATTAATCAGAAAATTACCATGAATACAATGATATAAGCTTTGTGTCCAAATTCCAATATTTGCAAAAGGTCCATTTTTCACGGTTGTCTAAGTTTATTAATTATATTTCCATTAATTAATTAGTGTAAAAAACGTGAGGTGTACTTTAATTTACACGTTTCCTTTAAATTTTCTTTTAATAATAACTTCTTCTATTTTAATTCCTTTTTAATTATTTTTCCCCTAAAATACCATGGTGTTACATTCTCCCCCCTTAAAGGATTTCGTCCCCGAAATCTCTAAAGACGGAAGAATGTAAGTAGCAACCATCATCCAAAAACTACATCCATCTACTCATCCATCATCCATTTCGACCGTTGTCCTTATTTTTAACTAATGTAATTTATGATTTATGCAAAGTGAAATGCATATGAACTTACCTAATGCGGTAAGGTAGTCGGTCTACTGATTCAGTTGACCTCCTGTAATGCAAGTATACTTATGTCATGCAACCAAATGTATGCAATTACCCTAGTATAATTGATAATTCTATATGTATGTTTCAATCATTCACCCAAATGCACCATCCATGTGCAACATCCATTTATACACATACACACACACACCCACACACACACCCACACACATATATACAACCATATGCAAATGCAATAGATAACAGTCCCGCATATGCAGGTGTGTGTACCTAGTTAGCCGATTATCCTAATAAAAATCTATCTAGTGCATGCATTGCATCCATTTGCAAACATTGGCATCCACTTGCAACCACAAGCAACCATCAAACATAACATGTCCTAATGGCATGTTTATAAACATCCCTACCAACACAAAGTGTCACTTAAAAAGATCTATCGAAGGATCCTAACTAGGAAAAGATCAAAGATAGGATGTTCAAAATAAAACTTACAAAAAAACGATGTGGATATGAAATCCTAATCCTCTCCTTCGGGGCCATATCCCGAACTGGTAAAGTAACCGACTAAGCATTATCAACAAGATATATCCTGAAATCAACCTCCCTCCTTGGAGGAAGGCCAGTGACCTCCTCAAAAATATCATGGTATAAAGAAACAACTGGAACAGAACTCAGATCATCGGGCGATACGTCTAAAGAATAAAGGTAGCTAATTATAACAAACCCTCACGGATCACATGAAACCTCCAAGGTACGCCCACTACACGTACATAACAAGCCTCCTGTCACAATCTAAGATCGCCCCATACATCGACAACCAGTCCATACCCAAAATAAGACCAAAACCGGAGAAACCAAGAACGAATACCTCACAGTCAAATTCTACTCCAAGAATCAAAATTTTCAAACCTCGAAAAAACATCGACAAGTAAGCCGATCCTCCAATTGAGTTTGAGACTACTACCAGATCAGAAATGATGGAAACATCTAAATGAAGTCCCTCAACAAGAGAACTAGAGATAAAGGAATGAGATGCTCCTGAATCAAACAAGGTATGTGCTGAACTATCAGAAATGGAACACAAACCTTCACCCATAACTTTCTCGAACCCTTCCATTTGTTTTTCAAACTCTACAGTCAACCTTATCCTAGTGGGCTACTTAATCCTATTTATCTAACTCCAAATTTATTTCTTCCCTTTCTAAATGAATATCAAAACATTTTTACTTCGTATTTTCAACAAAGATCATAAATTTCTCAAAGTGAATTAGTCTTTAAAACTATAAAGTCTGCCTTTTCATTTCTTTTACAGTTTAGTTCAACTTTTGATTTTTACCACTTCCATACAACTAGTAAGTCGCCTAAGATTTTAAAATCTTCCTATTTTCAAATTTCACAAAGTTAGTAAGTTTTAAAACTGCTAAATTCTCTTTTAAATTTTTAAATTACTAGCATTTACCCATATATTTCTAAATTTTATTTATTTTAATAAAAAAAGTTTAGAAGTAAAGCTTTATAGACTTTTTAAATTCTCTTTTTTTTTCAAAATTTCCATTTTAAAAGTAAAATACACATTGGAGATAAGTGCAAAAATTTGTAAAATAAATGCTAAACAATTATTGAAAAAAATAGCTTTCCTCCTATTTTTGTCAAATTCTTTCAATTTTTCTGTTTAACGAAATTTAAGTCGTTTGTCTGATTATTTTATTGAACCAAAATATCAGACACCCACGCTTCCACTAAAAGCAAAATACACATTGAGGGTGAATATAACAATGTGCTTAAAAAGTTCTACGATGGTTATCAAAAAATAACCTATAACAATTTCTTCTTAAACAATTTCCATAAAATTTATTTAACAAATTTCATATCATTTTCGTTTCTCTATTAAATATAAGATTTCCACTATTTTTATTTTGAGAAAACACTTTCACTTATTTACCATTTAAATCGGAGTAGATAATAGGAAACCTAATAGCTTAAGCCCACTTTAATGCATCAATACTAAAATGCACAAATTTCCTTATGGTCGTAAAGCCTTTTCCTTGTATTTATTTCCAACTTATCCATCTCCTAAAGGTCGCACTGGGCTACTCTCCTTGATTTGCTTTTATGCCCATAATTCCTCTACCACTACTAGCTTATATAAGAAACAAACATTAGCATTTCTACAAGAATAACTAGGGAAGGTCCATCATATCTCCTAAAACTTGTTCTAATTCACTTTCCTATAGATAGGGTAGGCACGAATAAAAGGAATTCCGAAATATATAGATAAAACCTTTGAAAACTACTTTTAACAAAACTTTTATCTACATACATACATACATACATACATATATATATATATATATATATTCACTTTGAAAACTCGTTTTTGAAAACTTTTTGAAAGACTCCTTGAAAAACCATTTTTTTCAAGTACGTTCTCTCAATATGTGTCTTAATCCTAGGGAATCCTTAACCCTAGGCTTCATTTCCTATCTACTCATTATTTTAAAACTTTGTTTGGCATTTATTTCTTCCTTTCAAAAAATAAAAATTCGAAATCCCAAAATTCTTGCCTTTAAAAGTGTTACTTAAAACTCCTTATTAAATGATAAATACTTGATGGCTTTACCTTACACTCTTACGGTGTTTGAATTTAAATTATCCCCTAAACCTAGATGATTCAACTTTTTCATTAAGTTTTTCTTTTTCAAAAACTTATTTATTTTTCACCAAACCATTTATTCCAAAGACATACCTTATTTGTTTTCAAAATGTTCTTTCATAATTTACATATTACAAAAACTGGAGTAGATAAGAACAATGAATCTCTCAAGAGTTCCTTGACTTTTTCCTACTACACTTACTAACATTTATTCCAATTACTACACTTTTAATTATACTTAAAGATTTTATACTTTAATATATTGGAACTACTACATAAACCATTAAAAATCTTCTATGAATCCTTTAAAGGAGGATTTATGTTTATGTGAAATTACAAAGATTTTTTTTCCGTGTATTCCTTATAATTTCGACAAAACATGTTTATCTATAGCTTGGTTGATTCATAGAAAATTATATCATTACTCCTTTCATTCCAATAAATTAAAGTATGTCAAATCCCTACCTATCTACAATACTAATGCAGTTACTTAACTAAATTTCAAGTTCTACGTTTCCTTTTTTAAAACATGTACTCTATTCCCACTTTCTACCATTTATTTTGTTCACCCATTAAAATAATTTTCATGTAAAAATATTTCCAGGCTATATTGCTCTTTTTATCCCTTTCATAAGAATAGAGGTTTACAAAATTTCTTTTACTGAAGTTTCTGGTTTCCAATTAACTTAAATTTAAATTCTTTTTGTTTTTTAAAGAAACTAGCAAGCTACTTATGCTGTATAATCTTACAAAAAGAATTTTTCTTCAAATAAAAATCTTTATCATACAAAAACCATACCACTTTTCGAAAACCCATTATTTACTTTTTCAAATATATTCCAACTTTTTAATCTCAAAAAGTTTCCTCTTTAATCGGTTAAACTTAAAGTGGACCTTTACTTACTTCCTTAGGAATGTCCTATTCCTAATATTGGAAATCCTCTTTCTCCCCACCTAAATCCTCTTTCTCTAAGGAATTTTCCTACTTGCATAACATATGGATTCTAATTCTTTTCAATTAAATGGACCTATTGTACATATTCCATCGGAAATAAAAATGAGGACTGAACATTATTGGGCTACTGCGACCCAACTAGAACTCAAGTAAAAATTTTCTTTCTTTCCATGGACTTTTCATATGTTACTAATCTATAATTGGGATTAATTAGATTTAAGTATATTTATTTTTGCAAAAGCATTCACTCATACTTCCTAATTTTTAGGATCTGCTAACCAAAGCTCTGATACCAAATGCAACAACCCGCACCCAAGTAGGCTTAAATTTTCGATGAACCAAAAATCCAAGTCCACTAAAGCACGAATTGCTGGTTTGGTATCCTGCAAATAACAAAAGCAAGTCAGAGTAATGTTTATAAAATCTCACAACGGAATAATGATAAAGTATTCAAGATATGGTTACTACCCAGGATTAGGCTACTTTCCCTAACAGTGTCGAACCTAGGAGTGAAACTTGCCTTTTTACTAAATCCCAATAGTTGCTAAACTGTCTTCCTGTGATTTGGGAAAAATAGGAATGGGTCAGACATAAAGTCTGGTGAATGAGAAATAAAATGAAGCAGAAAGAATAAAATAGTTTAATTCTAGGTCTTCCCCGGATATCGCAGAGGGTGAATAATATAATGCAGTGAATCCTTCTTAGATACAGTTCTTAAGATGCCAAAGTCCATGGTCACTCTAGGGTAGTCAACCATGCAGTAATACTAAACGTCAAACGGCCTGACGAATCTGCTGTCCTTACCTATCCACGTGCTATTGCGTGAAAGTCAAGCTCTTTACCCGTGCACTGTGACTATCTATCCACGTGCTATAGCATGAAAGTTACGTTCTTCTTCCATGCACTGTGATTAAATGCCTCTTACGTTTGATCGGTGCTGACTCAAACAACCTCGTAGGACCCCGAAGTTGCGCTCAGGCTCTGCCAAACTGGACTCCTATCCTCCTATCTCCTCAGTCACCAACGTGGGCTTGCCCCTATCCAAAGTATCGGTCCTCCGAAAGAGTGCCAGCAGCTGGGTCGATTGCGCAAAATCCTCCTACGATCTGCCTAAAGAAGCCTACGTCGGAGCACACTTGTCCAGCTCCATCTGCGTCGATCTGCCTGAAGAAGTCTACGATTGTGGATGTTATCTATCCTACGTACTAGCAACCTATGAAAGGTAATAAACATCCTCGCGAACCTACTTGCTCGCTCCTAGTACGTACAGCCAAAACTATATTTTGGTAATAACTACATGAAACGCCTATCCAGACCTTTACAAGGTCTGCCTACCAAATCGCTTCCAGATTAATTAATTTTACCTTTACGGTTTACATATTGCTTATCTCCATTAATCTGCTTTAGACCATTTTTACTTCTGATTTGGTTATTTCACAATTTTCTTTTTGCTTACATAAATGGTGTTTCAATTTCAGTTCCGTTCAATCCATATGGTTTGTTTGTACTTTTTATACCGTTTTGTTACAGATTTATACTTGCCTTTAGGGTCCATTTAATTCACATTTTCCACCCTAATTTATGTTCTCCTTTTTAGAGATTTAATCTGTACAAAAATTTATCCAATAGCCACAAACCATTTAATTGCATAAAATTCCACTTTTTATGTTTAAGGCCGCATATGGAAAAAACACATATACCAATTAAAATTCCTAATTTTGTTCCATAAAGATATTCAGAATTATGTAACTATACCAACCAAATTTCCAATTTTATTCAAAGAACATATTCCGAATTTACCCAACCAATCAGTTATGCCATTAAAAATTGAATAACAATTCTAATTCAGTTTAATTAAACCAATCTCATTTACGCCATAAAACGTGAATAAGCAATTTATACGTTCCATATTTTAAACCAAACATGAATTAGAATTGAGAAGTGGTAGAAGAAGAAGTTACAATAATTTGCATCAAACCTCAATTATTAACAGAAATTAATTCATTTATCGTGCCATAAAAGAACTAAAATTAAACTACTTTATTTTTCTATTTCATATTAATTCCCACTCACCTGGCATTTGAGCTTGTATAAATTTGAAAAGATTTTCTTCTTCTTATCTTCCTCCTTTTAAATTCTCCAGAATTCTTCAAATAACTCATATATATATTTTTAATTTGATTTGGAAGAGAATTATGTATTCGGTGGAGAAAAGGAGGAAGAAGCATACACATAATTTTTTTTGTAGACTTATGGCGACGGCTGAATAAAAGATTAGGTTTTAGGTTAGATGTTTTATTTATAGATAGTGTGAGTGCATATAATCCAATAGATTTTCCTAGGTTAAATCATATTCATCCGAGCACCTCATGGTTATCCACTCTGGCTCATACACGTCACTGGACCAATAGAACGCTAGGAAATCAAAAACCACGTCACTAAGTCCAATAGAAAACCGCCACATCAGAAAATAAATCTGCGTTCGTTAATTATTCCCATTAATTGATTGCATTGCAAAATTTCCATTTTTTTTATTTGTGTGTATACATTACACTTTTTGAGAGATTATACTCTCCCTCTTAATTGACTTTACAAATTATTTCCCATTTTATAAATCTCATTAGATCTTTATTTTAAATATTTGCATTTGTTAGCAATCAATCCATGTTAATTTGCCAAATTTAGATCCATAATAATTTCCTTTGTTATATATTCTCATTAATGTCAATTATGTCATTAATTCAGCCAATCAATTTATTCCCAATCCTTATATATTCATCAATTGGGTATGTTACACATTTATTTACACTTTTGAATGTGTACAATTAATTAGGATATATGTATATATACATATAAAATTTAAACTAATCAATCCCTTGGTTAATTTTGTTCATTCATAATTAATTTCCTTAATTGATTGCTTACTAATTTTAACCATTCCCCATTGATTCTTGTCCGTTACAACATTTATTTGTTAACGTTTTATCCTCCTTTCTAAATCTTTTGTTTATAAACATTAAAGATTAAACTTCAAGAATATATATTTTATAAACAAATTTAGTTTCCTCATCTTACATGTTTACAATCTACGTTAATTTCCAATTAACGTACATTGGTAAATGTTGTAACGCATGTTAATTACAATTGTAACGTACATTAATTGCTAATAATGTGCATTTATTGTCAATAAATCTTTTTACCATTTCTCTCCTTATACATATGTGTGTGTGTATATATTAATACAATACTCTTATTTCCAATTAATTTCATTAATCAAATTCAAACGTTTAAATGTGCGCATAAACGCGTAAGCTATTGAAATAATTCCAAACTTTGTGTATATAATATGTTTCCCTTTTTAATAAATTCTACTGACTCATTGCTGACCGTGTACATATGTAATTTAACACACATCAGCAATCAATTAATAAATTATAATTAATGTAAGTTACCAATTTCATACGTGTAATTGTTTCTGATGCCAAAACTTCAAACGGTCATAACTTCTTCGTTTGAACTCCGTTTGGAAAAAATTATATATTAAATTTAATCAGAAAATTGCCACGAACACAATGGTATATGTTTCATGGCCAAATTCCAATATTTGCAAAATGTCCATTTTTCACAGTTGTCTAAGTTTATTAATTATATTTCTATTAATTAATTAGTGTAAAAAACGTGAGGTGTACTTTAATTTACACGTTTCCTTTAAATTTTCTTTTAATAATAACTTCTTCTATTTTAATTCCTTTTTGATTATTTTTCCCCCGAAATATCGGGGTGTTACAAAAACCATAAGGATTTTTTCCAAAACTGACTTAAAAATCGACGAATACAACCTAATTTCAAAGTATTTCCATAGCGACCTTTTCGCCTCTAACTTTTACAACTTTGATGTATTTTTTCCCCACTTTTCAAACCAATTCCTTTATGTCAAACACATCAAAACTTATGTAGAGAACAACTATATACACACACACACACCTATGTGTACTGTAACACCCTGCATTTTTAGATAATTAAATAACCAAAATAATTATTAAACAGTGAAAATAAATGTTTCTAGAATTGTCAGAATTTAGCTATGGGAGTTGCACCATTGGGTCTGTGGAAATTTTCTTATCAATTTCCATATATAACTTGTCAAAATCTAAGCTAGTATGAAGAATTTACGAGAGAAACAAAATATCAGAATAAAATAAAAAATATATATATTTAAATGAAAAAAAGCAGGACTCTACTAGTCGACCCTTGTCGGCGTTAGGTCGACCCGCAAATCCCCTAGGTCGACCCGCATTTCCCTCTTGGACGTAAAAACATTTAGGAGCGAGCCGATGGATCCAAAGTTGATTTTCGTGCAATATGAAGCGTTGTTTTCTGAATCCAATGATTCGCAGCGAACCTGTGACGTGGTTGCACCAGATTCAATCCTAAAATCCAACAGCTTGAGATTCCTAAGATTCACTATAAATAAAACCCTAAGCTTAGCTATTTTCTCAAAATCAGATTTTCTCCCCATTTGGGTTCTTGCCTGAGGCTGAACCCTAAATAAAAAATATTTCTAGGGAGAATATCGTTTTAATAAAAATATTAGACGCCTTAGAAGTGGATCCAGGAAGGCCATGGATTAAAGCTAAGGACGACATATGAGTGGATTTAAATTATATCTCTTTTATGTTTATGATGTATAATATCGTTAGATTCCCGTTAAATATTTAATTCATCATTTGGACTAAGTTTGGTAATTGGTTCTACTAGCTAGTTATGTTGAAACTTTAAATTTTATAAGAGAAGTGTACTTATATATAAATGTTATTTATATGGAAAAAAGAAAGGAATCCAATTAAATATAAGTAATATTAGAATTAAAAATTATAGTGAAAGGCATAAGCCTAAAAGTGAGAAATTTACAGTAAATTTTGTTAAAACTCGGGGAATGAAATAAAAAAGGGAAATCTAATAACTTGATTTGGAAGTTAGTGATAGATTAGTTGGTTGGTTTAAAAAAAGGGAATACATTTCCATAGTTTAATATTGTAAGGATAACGATAGACGTAATTATAAGAATAAAAGCAAGAAAAATGGAATTAGTGCAAAATAGAGACATTACTGTATTTTGCATTCCCCAACAATTAAAGAAACAATAAAAGAAATATCTTGCGGTTACGGGTTATTGTTTGTAGCATTATCTAATATTAAAATATGAAAATGGATTTTTAGCATAGTTTTTGTAACCAACCAAATAGAATAGAACTACTTCCTAGAATAAAAGAGAATAACATGAAGCGTTAAAGAAATTAAAGAAGAGGAAATAATCAAGTTAATTATTTGACAGGGAATACTAAACAGAAAATGTGACTAGAACTGCATTAACTGCACAGATAGTAGAATAAAAAGTAAAGCAGTTATTATGATAAGTAATTTGTGACAGTTGGACGTAGTCCCAATTAAGACTGTTATATAGTATAAGAGAACTAAAGAAAATTAGTATCATAATAAAAGAAGACAGACTAGAATAGAAAAGAGACACTTGCAATTACATTTATAACATGTCGGTTATAAAAGAAAGAAAAGAATATAAAAGTGACAATTGAAAGTATAATTGTAACACATAGGTTATAATTAAAAAGAAAGAAATAGAAGAGGCTTATTTTATCAAACTTAGATCTTGGATTAAGTTAATAAGAAAAATAATAGCAGTGGCCCGTACCGCCAGCATTCCCTTTCAGGTCTAGGACTGATAGTCTTATACGTGGGTGGGGCTGGGCATGCTGATTAGGGTAAATAAGTAGCCAACAGAATAAGAAAAGTAAACCAAACGCATAATAAAAGATTAGACGTAGGGTCTAATAAAATGGTAAGGTGTGTTTGGAGTAGCCCAAAGAGGATCTGGATAAAGAGCCTAACGAAGCAGTTCATCACAGATTTTTAGTACAGAAAGAGCACGTCCACCTTAGTTATTTTGGTCTAGAAGGAAGTACGAGACTTCAACAGTATGTAAGGATACTCTAGGATGGCCCTTTGGGCTAGGCCTAACGAAGCTGCACCCCCGGAGGCAGGTCTGTAAGTGTTCCATCAAGAGAGTACACCTTAACTGCTTTTGCATTGCAGGCCTAACGAAGCGGACCTTTGTAGGCACTCAAAAGGTTGATGATGGAGTAGGATATTCATATGACACCGTACTCTAGTTTGCGAGTAGGTTAAATTGGGCAAGACCCATAAGGATAGTCGCATGCGGATATTAGCCATTATCACTCAGAGCGAGTTCGGGAAAGACAAGAGTAAAACCTATAGGCCAATGATTCTTTCACTATCAAGACATTGGATGAGGGGCACAACCAATTGGATGTTTAGTTTGTTTGCAGTAGGGCACACCCACTTAGCTCTTGAAAGGTCTTTCGATTAGCTGGGGGGCTGCGTGGGGCCATAGCCATGATGAGAAAAGAGACAGACCAAGTAGAATATCTGTATTATAGGCCTAACGAAGCGGACCTTTACAGATACAAAAAATCCCCGACTGAGTTCCGTACAAGGTAGACCTTGTTGGCGGAATTTAGGGAGCAGATAGAATGATTACGTATAGTCCTCAAGGTACGCACTGGGTGGTACATTGTGGATATCCGAGCACTAGTATAAGCTAGTGCGGATGTAGTTTCACGTTTTCATAGTAGACGATGGAACATCTATATTATAGGCCACATGAAGCTGTCCTTTACAGATGTTGTTACAGTACGCTCTAGTAGCGAGACGATGGAGTCCTTTTCGAGGAGGATACGGAAGGTACTATGGGTAGTTCCTAGGACCGATGCGATCTTTGGGCATGTAGCTACATATATATACACAAACACACACATACACACACACACATATATATATATATATTGGTTATTAGGTACTAATCTACTAGGGAGTAGAGTGGTACGATTCACGCACAGAGGTGAGAGTATTATAAACCCAACAAACCTAATATAATAGAAAATGGAAATAGAACGGTATATGTAGAATTATGCTTAGAAGTGTGTAATTTGTCCATTCACCAGAATTTTAGTTCTGACCTCCTCCTCATATCATCCCACAGGTTAGATAGATAGCAGAGATTTCCAGTTTTGTGACACTTGTTTAAAAAGTGTTATTACCTTGGTGAGTATTTACTTACTATTGTATTTTAGTCAGTTCCGCTGTGAGATATTTATTTGAGCTCTGATATTTTTATCTTTGCCCACTTGCAGGATACCAGATACCCAACTCGGGCTTCAGTGGGCTTGGATTTTAGCATTTTTGCGAAAAATCCGGACCCACTGGAATTTGGGTTGTTACATATACTTTCATAAAATATTCACATTTTAACCAATTTAATATGTTAACTACAAGGGATTTCAAAGTGCGTTTATAACGACCATTTTGCTTCAAACATTCGCAACACACTTCAACTTTTCACACAAGATTATAAAAACATGTAAACAACAAGTCATAGGCACAATATATATTTTAAAGGGTTACAAGAGAGATTATACATAATATAATTTTGCCACTTGCTTTCTAAAGTAAGGAGGGTCCAAAAGTGATTACTTGCATTGATTTTTGTTTAAACATTTACATTTCAATAAACAAATATACACAACATATACTTGCAAGATTGTAACGACCCGGAATCTTACCACCTTGATTTGCGAATATTTAATAAATTTTAAATATTAAAATAATAGGTTTTATAATTAAAATCTAACTCTTTTAAATAATAACAAATGATGGTAAAGTATATTTGTAACGACCCAGGATTTTGCCACTTTGAAATAGGCTATTTAAATATATTTTATATAATCAATAATTGGATTTTTATTAGCAAATAAACCTATTTTAATGATTTAATAATGATGATAAAATAGTTTTCAATTTTTTTTTACCAATATAGATAGTTCAAATAGAAATAGAAAATATGACCGAAGAACTTTTTCCGAATTTCGACTTTTCGACACCCAAAAGTCATCAGGAATGTTATGCACACTAGTGTACACATGCACACATATATGCTCATTCCATGTTAAGTTAATTAGTGAGTTAATACTAAATAAATCATACTTAGGTTAAATTAATACTTGATGTGACAAATTATGTTATAAAAAGGGATATATATACATATAAACACACTTATATACACACACACACACACACACACACAAATCCTATGCCATACCTTTAAGTACCCTACAACATGGCCTAGAGGGGAGGGAGAATGTGTGGAGGGGAGCATGGTGGGAGGTGTAGAGTGCATGCATGTGTGTATATTTGATTCTCATCACTTTATATATATTTTATTAAATTCCTAGGACTATATATACCCCCCCCCCTCATTTCTACATCCTCTTCTTTGTTTTCATTTACATTTTTCATGTCAAAAACCTCTTCTTATCTATATATATTTCAATGGTTTCCATATCCAAATTTCTAAAAAAAAAGATAGAGAAAATAATGTAAATATATAACTAAACTCCTCCATTTCACTTCCAAATCCATTCTCTACTAAACAAAATCAATATCCACAAAAAACCACCAAGGCCGAGCCTTGTTCTAGCCAGGGCCAAGCCTAAATACATGCATGGCCGAGCCCATTTAGCCTTCCAAGGGTCCACGTCTTCACTTTGTTGGACTAGGAGCAAGTGAGCTAGGTTGAGAGCAAGTTTAGTTTGATTTAGTGAAAGTTTTGTGAGTAAAGTTCGTGTTTTTAAAACTCAGGTTACTAACATTTTAAAGTTGTAAAATTTATGAGTGAAAATATTGCTTATGTATGTGGTAATGTTATATATTATGTATGCATGCATATATGTTGATTTGGTGTTGGTTGTTTATGTCAAAGTTTGAGTAGGCGATAAAGATTATACCTTGAATATTGTAAATGTTAGTTATATTGTGAAGTAATACTTTGTTTATGATGGTGCTATAATGTTATGATGTGATATTGTATTGGAATGTTGTATGTTGTATGTGGGTTCATGACACAAAGGTAGCGATTCGTCAATTAAAAGCGATGTAGAAATCCGCCTTTTATCGAAAGTTTGATTTTTGTTTCAAAGAGCAAAGTTTTCAAGTTTAAAACTTTGATTTTTCTTTCAAAAGTGTATTTTCGTGCTTTAAAGAAGACAAGAGTTCAAACTTGAAGTTTGAAAAGTTAGAAAATCAAAATTCCAAGTTTTGAAATTACGGGTCCGTATAGCCATAGTCGTTATACGCGCTGTTCGCAAAAACCAACTATTTTCAAATCCAAAACTTGTTTCCACCTAGAAACTTTTTAAAAGGTGTTTTCTAAATTCGTTGTAAGTTTTAAAGTGTAAAAATAGAGTTCTAAAGTCAGTTTGCTTAAAAACCAAGTTTTTAAATTATGGGTCCGTATAACGATAGTCGTTATACGCGTAGTTCGGAAAATCTAATTATTTTTCTAATTTAAAGTTGTTTTAACTTCAAATCTTTTTAGAAAATGTTTTCTAACTTAAATTTAGTAATTAGAGAACAGTTATTTAATTAATTATCTATTTAATGATTATTTAATTGATTAATTAATTAATAAATGTAATTAGTACTTAATTATTTCTTAATAATGGTTTTTAAACTTAATGTTAATCGAGATTTGTTAATTAATTAAGTTTAATTATTATTTAATTATTAATTAAGGATTAATTAAATGTATAATTATTATTTTTTATTTAAGATAATTATTAATTAATTATTATTTTAAAAAGGCATTTTATTTAATTAATCTTTGATTAAAGTTAATTATGTTTTAATAAGGTTTAATTTCCTTTAATTAGAGTTTAATTACTATTTAACAAGGATTTGATTCTCATTTACAAGGGTTTTAATTTTAAAATCGCTTTGAGTTTAAGTTATAAGTCTGTTTTAAACTATTTTCTTTTCAAATTGTTTTAAATCAAGGAATTTCTGTGTCGCTTACTGTAACGACCCTGAATTTTTGACATTTGAAATGTGAATATTTAATTGAGTTTAAATATTCGAATGATAATTAAATTTGAAATTCAAATATCAGAATGAATTTGGCGATTAAATTATTGAATTTAATTTGTTAAGGTCGGGTAAAAATTTGAATCTTCAATTTTAAGCTGATTAAAAAAATAATTTAAAGGCTTAGAAAATTCATATTAATAATACTGAAGGTAATGAAAGCTTCAGTATTGAATTTGAAACTGTTTTGTTCAGTTTTGAATTTTATCATTTGAATCGATATTTGAAAATAGCATTCCGAGGCACAGTCTCGGAATTCGACGAAACCAGTTTTATTGGATTCGTAATTGTGTATT
The DNA here is from genome assembly GCA_030737815.1 of Allium fistulosum. Classification (NCBI taxonomy): domain Eukaryota; kingdom Viridiplantae; phylum Streptophyta; class Magnoliopsida; order Asparagales; family Amaryllidaceae; genus Allium; species Allium fistulosum. The sequence continues at coordinate 639,239,318 of CM060903.1, read as the reverse complement.
ATTATCGAATTTCAATTTTTGTAATGTTTAGGGTGATCGTTTGTCCGTACGATAAGCAAACGCGCTGAAATTAAATCGAAAATTTAATATTATAACTGATCTAAAAAGCTATCTTCACCATACGATCGAATTCGGACTCGAAACCTTTTCCATTGTGTTCGGAATAGGCATATAGCATTACGAACGCCTAGCGGTATGCCTCGATAGGAGGTCGAGATTTTGTGTTGCGTTTTCGAAACGATTTAAATTTGAATTTGAAATTATATATTTATATCCTGGTCAAACATCAGTTGAAATTCCTTCACATCAGCTGTTTTTATTTTCACATCGGGCTACTGTAGCAAGTTGAGGGAATCACGTAAACATCTTTTCTTGTCCCCCTTTCAGCTGATGGCACACAAACATTTTTCCCCTTTTTCACTTTTAAAAACATCACAACCGATAACACAGAGCTTTAAAACAAAAGTAATGGCCGGCAAAGAAAATAAAATCAACAAATGAACTCGTCTCCCCTCTTTTATTCATTCAAACGAGACTCTCTCCCTTTCCTCTCAAATTCAAGATCGCGTTTTTTTTCCGTTCAATCCACGAAAATTTGTTCTCAGAAAAAAACGAAGGATCGAAATCAATTCGCGACCATAGGAATCATCTCGATCTGGTTTGGATTTGAGGAAGCTCGCGTGCACAGATGCAGGGTGGAGACAAGCGAAAATCGAGAGGTGGCGTCGCGTCTTGCTGTTCGTCGCGACAGACGAGGCAGTGGTATGGGAAGGGGGAAATCGCAAGGATGGTGGTGTCGGCATCGCGACGTTGTCGCGATTTAGTCAAGCTCGAACTCGAGCAAGTGGAGGAGCAACATCGAACGTGCGCGAGCAAGCAATGGTGAGGGGACTCGCGAGGATGGGTCTCGCGATGGCGATGGCATTCGCGTTCATCTCGTTCGAAGAGTCGAGTAGAAGTATGTTGTTTAGTTTTCCAGTTCGAGTCAGGTAACCAAATTTTTATCGGAAAAAAATATATTAATTAAATTTAAGATTAAGGTATTAAGAGATCTTGCAGTTTATTTCTATTCTTCGGGTTCAATTTTAATTTAATAAATATATACATATAGATAAAAGGAATTAAATTTATATAAGGTTAACACAGAAATTTTTTTTTGTCAGGAATACACATATATATACAGGCAGAAAGTGGAAGAAAATTTGTTAAGTAAGGGATAGCAGCAATTTTATGTTTATAAATATATATATATATATACCTTTTCACATACAATTTAATTTTTAATAATGATGTATTATGGAGATTAATTTGTTTAATAAAATTAAATCATTAGTTAATTAAAAATTAATTAATAAAAATTAATTGCTCGATTTATTAATAAATTGTACAAATTGTTTATACAAGGTTTAAAACTGTGAAGAAATGATCAAAACGGAAATGGATCGCAAAATAAAAGCAAAGGTGAGATCTTCTCACTCAAACAAAGGGTTTGTTTAATTTTAAATAGTTATATTTAAAATTATTGTTTGTGTTGATTGTGTGCTCGAATGATAGTATATATATAGTAATATATAGCAATATATATATATATATTGGAATATGTATATATTGGAGTTGTGATTTCCCGCATTGTATAGCGGATGAGACCCTATGCGCCGCATAATAGCGGATGATTTTTATAAATCCCATATACCACGATATTCCACCTCGAAGTGGAATTGGGATTATGCTAACATCTGTAGATACAGGGAAACAGGTTGGAGGGATCCAACTGGATTCCTCAAATTATATGAATTTGTTTTATATGTTGTATGAATTTGTTTCATATGCTGTGTGATGATTTATTTATAATCTGTGAATGATTATATTTGTGATTGAATTTGTTGAGGCTAAAATTAGCCGAATGTATTTTTGGTATCGTTGGATACCAGAAATAAATAAAATTGGATTTTGAAAATTAAAGTGAAAAACATTAAGTAAATTAATTTTTAAGAGTTGAATAAACTTGTAAGAAGGAATTTAATAATAAAAAGTTGATTTTTGGAATCTTATCGAATTATTTCCAAAATATGGGAAAAGATCTTTATAAATGGATTTTGAATAGTATTATTCGAAAGTTGGAAAATTTATTGAAAATGGAATTTTAAATGGTTTGGAAAAGATTAAGGAATTTATTTTAAAAAGTGATAAATTTGTTTGAAATCCAATTTGTAATTGATTTGGTATTTGAAAACAAATTTTTGGGAAATCGATATGAAAAATTTATTTGGTGTTGAATAAAAATTGATTTGGTGCTGAAATAAATTTAGAAATCAATTTGCAAATGATTTGGTGTTGAAGTAAATTTTGAAATCAATTTGTAATTGATTTGGTGTTTGAAAGTGAATATTTGGAAAACGATTTGAAAATCGTGTATAAGTGAATATTTGGAATTTAAATTCACAATGGAATTTATAAAGAAAACTGAAAATAAATAACATTCGGGAATTTTATTCCGAGTGTGAAAATTGATTTGAAATTTGTTTTCAAAGTGATGAAGTATGGAAAATATATATCTTACAAAGATATTTGAAATTTAATAATTCGGGAAAAATTATTTAAATTGGTTGATTTTTGTGAATGTTGTTGATAGCTAAATAACCGACTATCAATATTTTCCTTTGAAGTGGCACTTGAATTTGTTTGTAAAACAAACGCTCATTATTCGGTTAAGCCGGGAGAGGACTTTGTGCCATATAACCCATTCCGAATAGTGATACGTCGTGAATGGATAACATTTGAAGACCGGTGTGAAGACCGGGTATTTTCGAAAATGAAAGGACAACCTGTCGAATGTCTCTGCACCGAGTTGCTAGTATAGAGATTTATATCACTCTTCTTGTGATGGGAAGTCCGGACGTGATTAGTGAATATACGGATTGCAAGGGCTTCTTTGGAAGAGCCTTCGGTTCCGTTCGATCCCGGAACGGACTTGTATGGATGTGTGTCTGACGTTACACTTTGAGATGTAAAGCTGGTTTCTATCAAATACATTTCTGTTGGTGGCGGAGAATTTATTCTCTTAGCTTAACACCCTTCTCTGAGACGTACGAGCTCAGAGGTTATGTAGTTGATGGTTACTAGTGATACATTCCCAATTTGGTAATGTGGCATACGAAGTGTTGTTGATCATTTGTTGACCAAAGCGTGGCTTTGTGGACGAGACTTCGTCGAGCCTCACAACCTGGTAATGGTCGAAACAGGAATGTTGTGGCAAGGATTTAGGGGTCGCGCCCCAAGGGTATGTCATTTCCTTCTGGATAAAAGGTGATATCATGGTATGGAGCCCAGATATTTTACCTATGTTGATGCTGCAAATTTATTATACTTTGTGGTTGTTGCTTTGTGGTTGAGGATCCTCAGATAAAGGTCGGTAACGACCGGGGTATGGCATACTTGTGTGTTAGTTACCTAGTTACAGCTGTACAGCGTGAGGTAGTGTCAGTGTGTTGGTTACCTAGTTACAGCTGTACAGCGTGAGGTAGCGCCGGCCTTGTGTTTGCAGAGAGCAGGTTGACTCTCGGGGCGTCTTTCCAGAGGCGTTTCCATTTCGATGTAAGGAAGTTCCTTTGCCTGACCATTTGTTGGAAATCCAAAGAAACAATACGCGCCCTGTACGGTTTTAGTTGTATAACCTGCTATGGAATGTGGCGGTAACCTGCTATTGAACATAGTAGCTATAGTAGGCATACAATAATGGTTGTATGTTGGCTAAGATTGATATTATACTTTCAAAATGTTTTCCACACTAGACATTAATAATAATATCAACTAATTCTTCGTAGTAAGCATCTTTGACTATCATAAGGAGAAATCTCCCCCAATTCTGCGTTTGCATTATGTGTGTGGCGGGAGGCCTTATGGTAGTTTCATTTTCCAAAAGCATTGCGAAATTCTTTTGTTTTCTTTATGAAAATAACTGTTTTACGATCTCACACCAGTCACCGTGACTGACTAGGAGTTTATTGTTCCCTTTCTAAACTCTGGGTGCCCATAATTTTCCATACGGGCAGCCTAGAGTTATGTTATCAGGATATTCTGGATATTTTGGAGCTTTGGAGATGAGCTGGATGGCGAGACGTACACTCGTATTTGTTTATTTATTCCGCTGTGTATTCTGTATGTGGACAAGTTTATATAACTGTCCATTGTTGTATTGTGTTGTATATTGACTCTGATGATGTATGTATAAACTGGTATAGTTCTTTGTTTAAAAGACTAGTGATTATCTATTATATATTGTTCCGTTGCGAATGTGAGATTCTGATATTGTTTTTGTTTCTGTTTTTCTGTTCTTTCTTTTCTTTTGTCTTCTTCTACCTCTTCTTTATTAAATCCTAATGGTTCGGTTTTCCGGCATTCGATTGCGTGGCATTTGATACAGTGGACGTATTAATGTCGACTTTTGAGCGTCGAAAATTTCGTATCGTTACACTTACCCTTAAGTAACCCATATGATTAGGAAAACAAAATGACATCTATCAGCATAACAAAACACCATTCTGGTATTACAATTAACTTGATCCCTTATATACTTGTGATTATGCGACGCCATGTTAGACTGGATAAGTAAAACCAAATTAAAAGCACCATTTTGGTCATTAAGCCTCCGTTTGATTTTGTAAGTGTATATATATCATTTTCCTTTGAAATGGTTTCAAAGTTAGTGTATTTGAACAAGATATTTAATGAATGATTTGATAAATGGTTTTACTAAAGATGTTTTTAACTAATGGGAATGGTTTTCCAAGTTGTAAAAAGAAGTTTCTATAAAGAGTTTTATAAATGAATTTGAAAATTTATACGGTGTTTTGAGTAAATGGATTTGAGTTTTAAGCAAAGAAGATTTCATAAATAAGGAAGATTTATAAAATGGATTTGCTTAATAAAGGATGCTAATTTGATTTAAGGTTATTTAGGAAGTTGTTTAAACATGAAAGGTTTATAAAGAAGTTTTATAAATGATTTGGGTATTTATAAAAGAATTTTTAGAAAATGATTTGGATATTCATAGAGGGAGTTTATAAAAAGGTTTGGATATTTGTAAGGAATTTATATGAAAAGTTTGGATATTTATAAAAGCAATTTATATAAATGATTTTGAATATTTATAAAAGGGTTTTATAAATGAATTTGGGAGTTTGGAAAAGCATTTTGAAAAGGATTTGGATTCCAATAAAAGAGATTTCATAAATGAAATAGATTTGATTAAAAAAAAGATTTATCGAAAGAAGTATAAAAAGAATTTGAGATCTGGGTTTCTCTAAACTGGCCTTTTAAAAATGGTAGTATGGAACATCCATTCCACACTTAACACCAAGGAAATAGTGTTTAGGGTTGTCCCAACCTCCAATTTAAATCACATTTGTTTAATCCTTTTTTACATCATTTGGAAGTAAGAAGTTATATGCAAATGTTTTGTGAATATACTTATGTCAAAGAGATAAGTATATAAATGTTCTAGACAAACGTTTTGAAAAGAGATTTATTAAATAAATACTTGTTTTAAGGCTTAGTGGTTGTTGTGGATAAATAAATCTCAAATGGCATTGGTTATTGTTTGTTTATTTGATAGATAAATAACCGGCTATCAAATATGGATCCAAAACGTAACTTTGAATATATCTAGGAGAAACACATGAGTTATATGGCACAGTTATCTTCGATGATGCTGTATTGTGAATATAAATCTCGTTTCACTCTCCTAGGACAAATGATAAGGAAATCCATCCACTAACGGTTAGGAGGTAATTTGTGCTCTTATCTTTGACTGTTTATTTCCTAAAGAACCAGGGTTGAGTTTATCGAAAACTATCAAATATTGTTTTTGAAGAGACCAGGATCAGATATGTTATCCGAAAACCACTTCGATCCAACTCAAGCATTTCGAAGTGAAGACATCTTGAAGATGATAGAATTGAAGATAGAGCTCTTTGAAGTGCAAGGGCTATATGCTACTAATCCGGAGGATGATTCCAAAATGGATGTAGTAGAAATAGTGCCTTTGGTTTGTCCATCTCCTGGACAACTTGTATGGATGATGCTAGCATTGCATTATTGCATGGAGGGCAGTGTTAGCATTCCAAGTGGGAAGTGCTATATAAAGGTAAAATGTAGCCTCAAGCTTCCTCAACCGAGAAATGACAAAAATCAGGTATGCAGCAGGGCCAAGTGGATCGCTCCCATTAGGGTACGGTCATTCCAAATATAGATCGATTACTATCTACTCATGTATGCATCAAGGGCCCAAGTGGGATGATTATATTCGGTACTACTTGTCAAGTGGTAGGCAGTCTTGTATGGCAGGGGCACAAGATTTTCTTGTTAGACCCCGGTACATTTTATATAGAGATGTACCATCGGAAGGTAGTTCCTTAGCTTGTCATAGTTTGGAATCCGTTCTCTAATACATGCATTTACGGTTTTGATTGTAGAACCTAGTATGTTGGAATTTAATTAATGTAACAATTTCGGCTATGATTAATAAGCATTTGTACTCTTAGACACTATTATAATATCAATGGATTTTCTACAGAAAATGTTTTGGTTATCGTAAGGTAAAAACAAGTCCGTGTTTATGAGTGGTGTGGTCTTACGAGATGCCTTTGATTTAAAGGTTTTAATAAAGTTAAAGACTTATGCTTTACTCACATCAGACCCATGTCTAACCTGGAGTTTATTTTCCCTTTTCCTAAACTCTTAGGTATTCAAATTTGAATGGGCAGCCAAGTAGTTCAGATTTTTCCGCGGATTTACCTTGGTGGAGCTTGGAGCAGGTGGCGTCATCGATAGCTGAGTATTTTTCTTGTTTATGTTGTATTATATGTATATTGTAACGACTTGGAATTTCACTGCTTTGATTAGTGAATATTTATTTAATTTAAAAATTCAATATGCGGGTTTTATAATGAAAATAAACTCATTTTTTATTAATTAATAATGATCATAAAATATTTTTCAAAATTTGTTTACCAAATTAAATAGTTCGTAGAAAAATTGAAAATATGACCGAAGAACGTTTTCCAAAATTTCGACCTTTCGACACCAAAAAGTTGTCGGGAACGTTGTTCGTCTTTGTGCACCATACATACACATATATAAGAGTTAATTAGCTAAATAATAATATACTTAAGGATATATTATCTTATGTTAATATTTTTTAGCAAGTGATGTGACGGTTCATAAATTTAAAAATAACAATCTTAATATATAAATATATATATTCCTCCCTTGTCACATCTTAAATTGAAATTATTTACCACCATTATCTGTTGTCACATCTTAGCTTTAATTAACAATTATATATATAAAGAAATTGATGTGACTAAACATAATAATTATATATATATAAAAGAAAGTGATGTGACTAAACATAATAATTATATATATATAAGAAAGTGATGTGACTAAACATAATTATATATATATATAAAAGAGCGATATGGTTAAACATAATAATTATATATATAAGAGAGTGATGTGACTTGAAAAAATGATGAGGTGTGAAATCTTGGTTATAAATAGCCCTTATGTTTCTCCATTTTTCCTCCTCTTTCCACCAACCTTTTCTTCCTCATTTCGAACTCAAATAGATTATAGAAAGTTTTTTACTGAAGGGTTAATTAAAGTGTTTTACAAATGATATTTATAAAGGAATATAGAAAGGTTTATATAAAGAGTTTTAAAAATAGGAAAAAGGTTTATAAATCATTTCATAGATTTGGAAAAAGGTTTATAAATTAACTTAAAGGTTTATAAAAGTGGGTTTACAACTTTATTTTGAAAGTTATAAGTTAATTGAAATACGATGAGCTTTTAAAAAGGGAATTTTGATAAAGGATAAGCGAAATGTTTTATTTGGAAGAAATGTTTGGTTATTTAATATGAGATTTGGAAAGAAGAAAACTTTGAAAAGTTTGTAAATATACTTATACCGATAAGATAAGTATATAATTTTGTTTTGAAGGCATGAGAAGTAAAATCTTTTGGTAATATACTTATACCATTGGGATAATTATATAAATGTTTCCTAAGTATAAAAGAAATGTAAGGGGTTTGGAATAGTGTTTTGAAAAGACCTTTAGATCAAGTTTTATAAAGTGGTTTGATTAATTAAAGAGAATTAATAAAGGCTTAGTGGATGCTTGTTTATTTGATAGTTAAATAACCAATTATCAAATCTGGACAAAACGTAACTTTGGAAATATCTAGGAGAAACACGAGAATTATATGGTACAGTTACCATCGAAGGTGCTATACTATACGTATAACCTTGTTTCGTTCTTCTAGGATGAATTATAAGGAAATCCGTCCACAAACGGTTAGGAGGTGAACTCCGCTCTTGTTATTTGTCTGTTTATTTCCTAAAGAATCGGGGTTGAGTTTTCCAGAAATATCGAAAGTTGTTTCAAAGGGACCGGAATCAGATATGCTATTTGAAAACCACTTCGATCCAACTCAAGCATTTGGAAATGATGACATCTTGAAGCATGGAATCGAAGATGGAGCCATTGAAGTGCAAGGGCTGCTTGTTACTAATCCGGAGGGTGGTTCTAAAATGGATGTAGTAGAAGTAGTGCCTTCAGTTTGTCCTTATCCTGGCCAACTTGTATAGATGAATGCTGGCACTGCATTACTGCCTGGAGGGCAGTGTTAGCATTCGAAGATGGACTGCTATTTAGAAAGGTAAAGCGTAGCCTCAAGCCTCACAACCTAGAGGAATGGGAAAAGCAGGGCATGCAGCAGAGCTATGTGGTTAGCTACCATTAGGAGCGGTCACCCCATTCTAGATGTCCCTTTCATAGTTGGTTTGCACGCAAACACCGTGGTAGTATAAGGCCTCAGTGTCAAGGGGGTGAGGTAATCCTGTCTGCCATGTTAAAGGGGCAGCCGGCTCTGTGTTAGCATCAGTGCATTTTCTAGAGGTGTATCTTCGGAAGGTAGTCCCTTACCTTGCCATTGTTGGGATCCAATCTCCAATACGTGCCTTACGGTTTTGATTGTAGAGCCTAGTATGTTGGAATGTGAGATGCAAGCATTTCAGCAATTTTGTCTATTTACTTTAAACCTAGACACTATGATAATATCACTGGATTTTTATATAAAATTCTTTGGTTATCGTAAGGTAAAATCCCATCCGTTTTTATGTGCGGTGTGGTCTTATGAGATACCCTTTGTTTGAAAGGATTTCAAATGTAGAAATTAGTTTGGTTGTTACTTGTTATCAAGTTTTACTCACACTGGTTTACCAGACTGACCCTAGCGTTATTCCATGTAATGCTCAGGTCAGACCGAGCATGTTTTCCCAGGTTTAGCTGGATACTTTGTAGTTGGAGAGGAGCTGGATGGTCAAGACGTATTCACGTATATTTTTCTTCCGTTGTATTATAGAGTATGTACGTTTGTCAGTGTAAGGACAGGTTTCTATAACTATCCAAATTTAGGATAAGTCTTGTGTACTCTGATGTTATATGAATAAAGATGTTTCCTTTTTGTAAAGATTATTATTGTATTGTATATTATTCGCCGTGTTGTGAGATTCTGTGCTGTTAGTTTTCTTCTATCTTCTACCTTCTTCTTTCACCTTAACAAATCGGTATTTCCGACATTTGAATGTTCGGCATGTGATATTGTGGACGTATTAGTATCGATTTTCGAGGGTCGAAAATTCGGTTCGTTACATTTGGTATCAGAGCTGAAGGTTAAGAGAGAACCTTGGCTTTGGTGGGGTTAACTCATTAGAGATAAGGTAAGTGACGCCATATAATGAGTTTGAGTGTGTATATATGAGCACGTATTTGTCAGTGATTATCAAATGTTTTATATTGTGTTGATTTATCGATTTAGTGGCTTATGAACTTTGGTTGATACAGGGTGTACAACTGTACCGATAGGGGTTTCTAAACACTTAAACTAGACAAATCGACATAGTATTGTTTTGGAATTGGGTAATGAAATAATTTTACCCAGGGTATATTATATATATAAAAGAATGATTTTCACAAATAGTGTAATATAGTTGGTTGAGGTGTTAGGAGATAATAATATGTTGTTATTATTATCATTTAAGGTTTGTTTAATCATGCTCGTCTAGTTGAGCATTGACTATTGTTATTATGTTCCCTTTTTAAGATATGGGTTGGGTAGATAAGGATTGGGGAAAATATGGAAATGAACACTTTGTGAATTAAGTTTCACAATTTGACTAAAAGACGTTCGATGTTAATATTGAGGTAGAATTTGATTTCAAAGTTATAATATTTTGGGATAAATATTTAAAAATAGTTTAATAGAAGTGATTTATAAAATGGGTTTCTAAAAATGTATCATTTAAGTTGGAAGAAATTAGGTTGAAAACTTGAGAACCTAAATCCCAGTACTTTTGAAAAATGATTTTCAAGGTTTTGGGAAATAAAAATAATAATATTTGAAACCAATTTGGTTTAAGTATAAATTTTTGGGAATAAAAGTGTAAGTAAGAAGTGTTATCTTTGGATTGGTATGGGGAACAAGTCTTGATTGTTTTGTGATGATCAGAATAATCTTTTAAGTGACAATCATATGTTTGCCTAGGTGAACGTTATGGTGTACTTAGTTAATTATTCTCTTTATCATTGTACAATCGAAACAAATTCAACCCGAACAAACCCAAAGTGAGTTGGTGATATATGTTGTTGGGCTCGAAAATAACTTAAAATTGGGAAAGAGATGTGTTCAGATTGTAAACACTTCTCTTGAGTATTACCCTTCTTAGTAAGGGAATATATGATACTATTTGGTGATACCCAGTTCCTTAGTTTCATTTTGGAGTTACTCAGGCTATGTCTATATATTTTTGCACGATTTAAGGTTAGAGTTCCATTTCAAAAAGTTTTTGAAAATAAAAGCCGGGTTTTTGGATCTTGAATTTTCTTAGGAAGATAAAAGCAAAATGGAATAACGGAATCAAATAGGGATATATAATCTTAGGATGTAGTGAAGTAGCATACAAGTTGAACCTAAGAATAGTTTATGAAATGTTTTCATAAATAATTTAGTGGAAATAGAATTGGTATTAGGGAGAACCAATTAAGCAAGTGCGTAAGTTGGACGTAGATCATTTCTCTTTCCATGTAGAGAGATCCAAGATTCGAGTACATTGCTTTGAGGTGTTACACCGTTCCGAATAAGGATCTATAACTTGACCTTTGATGGCGAGCACTTGATGAGGGTTCTTGGTGTGGGACCAAGGTTTTCTATCATAGTTACAACTATGTAAGGAGAATAGAGGTTCCAAATAAAGGAGCCTGATAGGAGTCCGCACAAAAGAATCGGGTGAGCGATACTAGTTCGAAAAGAAAGTTATGTATTCGAGTTAAGATCGAATCATATTTTACATAAGAATGATTTATGTACATCATACAAGCTGATGTATAGTGTTAAGTGTTTTCTAGGATAGGTCGAGGTGTAATTTCGGGGACGAAATTCTTTTAAGGGGGGAAGAATGCAACGACTCGGAATTTCACCGCTTTGATTAGTGAATATTTATTTAATTTTAAAAATTCAATATGTAGGTTTTATAATGAAAATAAACTCATTTTTTATTAATTAATAATGATGGTAAAATCATTTTCATAATTTGTTTACCAAATTAAATAATTCGTAGAAAAACAGAAAATGTGACCGAAGAACGTTTTTTGAGATTTCGACCTTTCGACACCGGGAAGTTGTCAAGAACGTTGTTTGTCTTTGTGCACCATATATACACATATATAAGTGTTAGTTAGCTAAATGATAATATACTTAAGGATATATTATCTTATGTTAATTTTTTTTAGAAAGTGATGTGACAATTCATAAATTTAAAAATAATAATCTTATATATATATAAATATATATTCCTCTCTTGTCACATCTTAGATTGTAATCATTAACCATCATTATCTATTTTCATGTCTTAGCTTTAATTAACAATTATATATATATATAAAGAAAGTGATGTGACTAAACATAATTATATATATATAAGAAAGTGATGTGACTAAACATAATAATTTTATGCGAACATTGTCAAGTTCAGGAAGTTGAGGTGGAAAGACAAAGGGTATCCCTAGGCTTTAACTATGGCCCAGGAAGAAATATCGAGGCAAGAATAGGAGCATTCTGATGGAGTTGAAATCAATGAAGAGGAGTTAAACCTCGACCTCTTTAAAAATAAAGATATAGCGGCGCTCGAGGCTGGAAGACTCCTTCTAACATCTAAAGTTTTTCCCCGAACTAGTGTTCCTACCAGGGCCGAGCCCGAACCTAGCCCTAAAGGTTTTAGTGAGATTTCCACTTCTATTCCCTAGGGACCTATGGAAGAGACTTCAATGAAAATAGCAGGTACATTTGTTGCCGTCACCTCTTCTACATCATAGCCACTGACCCTTGAGCCCATTATTCCTCTCTTCGGTAATTTTATGACTTCTACTGTGGTTTCAGGTGTTTCAACTACTTTAACATCTTCCGCCGAGGTACAATATAATCTTGATGAACCTGGATAAAATGAATCAAAGTCATTTCCAAAGCTACCTATCTTATCTCCCATCGTGGAGGGAAGTTCAGTAGGGACTCCATCACATATGACCTCTACATCTCGAGGAGGTGTATTGTTAACTTCTCCCGTATTCGAGATGGCTCATGCAGCACCACTTGATGTTCCTAACCTGCACTTGCCTCCTTTCTTGAAGGAGACTTATCACTAGGTACACAAGCTACAAGAACCGAATTAGTTATTGTGTCCACCCCTATTCTGCCTCTTTAGTGGGTCCTACTCTTGGACCGAGGTTGAGATGATCCATGCTTTGGATGAAAAGACCATGGATGATCCTAACGTTACATAGAGGGATGAGACATTGTCATTACTGGAGCCACTAAGCATATATTCAGGCCTTCGATGCAGAAGGAGAAGAAATCACAAACTATAAATATTAGAAGCATCAAGAAGGAAAATATGGATGATATTTCTCTCCCCTCTCAGTATCACTGCCTGTGCCACCTATCATCATTCTTGCTTCTATCACGACCTCCAGTAATATCCCAACTGATGCTCCCGAGTCTCTTGGAAGTGATTAGATAGGGACACTAACCTTAAAGGCTATTTATTAGGGGGACGAAAAGGTGGAAAGTCTAGCAAAATGCACATCACAATTTCTTCCAGGGAGAAGAAGAAATATAAGAAGGGAAGGAAGAATAAGGATTTTTAGTTAGTGTTTTGTTATGTTTGTTTGTTTTAGTTTTTGATCCATGTACATAGGCTGTTGTTGTGCGGGGTGCAGCCCCTGCTTTTATTTGCAAAGCTTGCTAGTGGTGAATAAAATAGTTTTTCATTTCAAATCTCTATTTCATTTTCCTATGTACTTAGTTTATTTATGCTAACTGCGATTTCATTTGAATTTAAGCAACATTACCATCAGTCATAGCTATGTAGGTAGGAATTGTTTCTCATGATTGTTTGGCTAATTTGTAGCTTTCTTTGCTTATCCCCAGTGGGTTCCATTTGACCAGAGAGAGGTTTCGACTTCTATATCACCTCCTATTTCCGGGAAGAAACGTGTTGGATGTCTATCTCTGGACGTCCCATTCGATCTCTCCTATCTTAGGCGTTAATCGTAATGATTCACCTTGAATAGTAGTTTGGACGTCTATCTCTGGACGTTCGAGCTCGATTGTTCCTAACATTAGGCATCGATCGTTTATTGGTTAGGAGGCCCAAACTCCCGATGGGTCATATCTCTAGGACCTGATGGGTAAGATGGTCTATCTCAAGGCATCACATCTAGAACTAGCCAAACTATGGGCTATAGTCATAGACCCTGCCTATCTCCGGGCAATGGTCAAAGGATATAAGACTAGTGCATATCATCACGATCGGCCCTAGTGTGTTCATTCTCCCATGCTCTGATCATGGATTGAAGGAGTTTGCTAGTATATGTCATTGGATACCTATAACTATTATATTCTCATGATCCAATCAGGGATCAAAAGAGTCCATCAATACCTATCTTCGAGTAGCTATATACCTGCATTTTCAAGATGTAGAACATATAATGTTGTTGTTAGCTACAACACAAGGTTAGACTAATGGGAAGACAGTTCCATCGGTCCCCAAAGCCAATTCATTTCTTATTCGCAAGAACGGTAGACGGTGCCTTGTTATATTAGAGCCTAGTTAGGTATTCCCACAGATACATTTAAGCGAAATAGCATCGTAGGTGTTTGCTATTTCACACCTTCAGAAGTGAGATTCCGTCAGCAGTAGCTAGCTTGAATGTTCCATCTCCGACGTTGTGTTCAATGGCGTATAGACCTTCACAGTTCGGGCCCTTGTTCATTGGACCAAGAAAGATCAATTAAAGAATGAGATCACTGAGCTCGAAAGTCCAATTTCTTAAATTTGCATTGAATTATCGAGCTAGTAGTTTCTGGTGAGCAGCAACCATTCAATCAACTTCTTTGCGGTTCCCATCGATCATATTTAGGGACTCGAGAAGGAGTCCCTCATTCATCTTGGGATTATAATGAATCTTCTGATGAGAAGGCTCTTCCAATTCAATTGGAATCATGGCCACTGATCCATAGGGCAGGGCAAATGGAGTATAGCCTATCATAGACTTGTGGGTCATTGAGTAAGCCCATAGTGCTAAGGGTAATTAATCGACCCACTTTCACTTAGCCTTCGTCAATCATTTCTTCAAGGTAGACTTGATGATCTTATTCAACGGTTCCACCTATCATTTTGCCTGTGGGTGTGATCCAGCTACAAATCTCTTTTCAATTCGGTATTTTCTGCATAGTCCATGAATTCAACACTGTCGAATTGGGTCTCATTATTGGAAATGATGGTTCGCGGAATCCCAAAGCGCCAAATAATATTCTTCAGTACAAAATTGATCACTTTCTTTGTTGTGATTGTGGAAAGCGGTTCCTCTTCGACCCATTTCATAAAGTAATCAACTGCAATAACGACATATTTCACTCTGGCTTTTGATGTTGGTAGCAGACCGGTAATGTCGATTCCCCAAACTTCATATGGTCATAGACTGACCATTTGTGTGATCTCTTTAGATGGGGCTGTAAGAACCTTTTCAAATCTTTAGCATCCATCTCACCTTCTAGCATAATCAGCCACATCCCAGTTGATTGTTGGCTAAAAGTATCCATAGCAAAGAATTTTCCTTGTCAAAGTCTGTCCCCCAATGTGATCGCTGCAAGCTCCTTTGTGCACATCCGTAAGGATCCTTTTGGTTTCTTCGTTGGCGACACACTACATTAGGGGAGCTGAGAACCCTCTCCTGTATAGCATCATTCTTGAAAAATAAATCATGGTACTTTGCGTAGGAGTTTCCTTCATTGGTTCTTTTTGTTCGGGAGAGTTCCTTTCAGCAAGTACTCCTTGATCGAAGTTATCCGTGAAACCATTTCAACCTTGGCCTCCAAGATACAATCGACATCCATCTGGTCGATGCTTGGAACCGATAATACCTCCACTAGAACCAATCCTATGAGTTATTCATCTCCAGAGCCAGCCAGTTTGGCTAATGAATCAGCCTTTATGTTCTCTTCCTTAGGAATGTGCACTATTGTATAGTACTTGATGTCATCCAGCAGCACCAGAACCTTTTCAAGCAAGGGGCTAGTCTCGCTCCCTTAACTTGAAACTCTTTCTTTACTTGGAAAACTACCAACTGAGAATCGCTATATATATGCAATGTTCTCCTAATTCCTTTGCTATCTTGAGCCCAGTGATGAGTCTTCATACTCGGCTTCATTATTCACTGCGGGAAACTCAAGTTTCAAGGCATATCAGATCGATCACTCCTCGGGTGTTATTAGAATACTTCTACCCCCAAGTAACATTCATTAGAAGCTCCGTCCGTGTATTATTTCCACAGAGCACTCCACTCCACATCTTCCACTTTTTCTTCAACTTGGGTGGTAAATTCGATAATTAAATCGGCCAATACCTTTCATCGGACTGCCCTTTTGGGATTATAGGATATATCAAATTGACACAATTCAATGTTCCACTTCAACAACCTTCCCGAAGTCTCGCATCAGTGTAGCACCTATCTCAAAGGCTGGTTAGTCGGCACTTTAATTCAACGAGCATGAAAATAGGGATGTAGCTTCCTCGATGTAATCAACAAGCAGTAAGCTAGCTTTTCTAACTTGGAATAATTTCTCTCTGCTCCATTGAACCGCTTGCTGATGTAATATACTGCCTTTGGACTTCGGATTCTTCAAGTAAAAAGGCATCACTCAATGCATGAACAGATATTGCCAAATAAATAAATATGTCCTCTCCATCTAAAGGCTTCGGCAGGATTAGTGGTCTCTCCATGTGATCAAGTAAGGCCTGGAAAGTACTCCAACACTCCTATGTCTAGACAAACTTTCCCTTTCCCTTTTTGAAAGCATCAGAGAACAATACACATTTATCTGTACCCTTTAACATGAATTGACTCAATGCAGCTACTTTTCCATTCAAGCTTTGCATCTCCTTACTAATTTCTGGGGCTTTGACATCTCTCAATGCCCTAATTTGATATAGATTGGCGTCTATGCCCTAGGAGTTCACTATGAAACCTAAAAATTTACCTAATGCAACTCCGAAGGAATATTTCGGTGGATTGAGCTTCATTCCGTATCTTCAGCATACGACAGACATCTCTGATAGGTCACCCATATGGTTCGTCGAACGTTGTGACTTCACTAGCATGTCGTCTACATAAACCTCCATACATTCGATCTGACTCTTAAATATCAAATTTACCAATCTTTGGTAGGTTGTTCTTGCATTTTACGACATGCCATGGTAGCAGTATAGTCCCAGCTCAGTAATGAAGCTAGTGTATTCTTGATATGGAACATGCATTAGTATCCGGTTGTAGTCGGAATAAGTATCCATGAATGATAACAATTCATATCCGACTATTGAGTCCACTAGCCTATCAATCTTTTTCTATTGTCTTTTGGGCATGCCTTATTCAAGTCCGAATAGTCAATGCAAGTCCACCATTTTCCATTAGAATCCTTGACCAGTGGTGGATTGGATACCTATTCGGCGTATAGTGCATCGCAGATGAAGCCGTTGGCCTTCATCTTATATACTTCCTCTTTCGATGTAGAAGATCGCTCAAGACACTGGCTGTGCCATTCCTGCTTCACAGGAGGACATATTGGGTTCACATTCAATGTGTGACATGCTACCTCCAGCGATATCCCATACATATCAGAATGTGTCCAGGAAAACACATCCAAGTCTGCCTAGAGGAACTCTGCCATCTCCTTCTTCTTCTTCCAACTAAGCCGAGATTTGATTTTCAGGACCCAAGTAGGATCATCCTAATTGACCGGGGTGTTTATTTTCAGTTCAGCTGGGGTCTCTTTTACATCCTCTAGCTCTTTCCATGGATCCATAGATTTGTAAAATTTACTATGCTATCCAAGCCAGGGCTTATGTGGTGGTTGCTATGCATCAATTGATTTGACGCATAGAGTCTTCTCTACGTCCTTTCAAAAGTTTTAAATCTTATTTATCTTACCCGAGATATAATGCCGAGATTTTCTCCAAAATCCAAGATTTGATAGCTTGGTTAGTTATTAGAGTTTTAAATCACATTCATTTTAGTCAAGATATCAGCGCGAGATTTTCTCCAAAATTTGAGATTTAAAACCTTGGTCCTTTCCTTTTTTAGGTTGCTTTGCCTCTCTCATCTTTGCAACGTAGCATTCACGTCAAACACTCTAGTCACCTTGGATGACTCCCACTCTATTCTCCTTGGGAAATTTCATTGTTAAATGCCATGCAGCTAGAGCCGTCCTAAAACTAGCAAGGGTCGGTCGGCACAAAAAGGCATTGTATGCAGAGTATGTACCCGTTGGGACAAATGTCATAACCCGCACTCTCTTGCCGTTGCCTTCACCTAACTCCATCGGCAAGTCAACACACCCTATAGGCTTCGCTGCCTCATTGATAAATCCTAAATTTGGGATTTACATGGCTTCAAATCCTAGTGATCCGTTATCATTTGGTCATAGGTTTTATTAAACAAAATATTTACTGAGCTCCCATAATCAATGAGAACTCCTTCACGGTTGTTGGACCAACCATGACCATTATTACCAAAGGGTCAAGAATCGATGCTTCCACCCCATCAGCATCACATTTCTTGAATACGATATCATTTGTCATCATCCTTAACTACTTTGTCGGATCTCTGTCTTTGACGACAAAGTACCTCTTTTAGACCACATGCTTCAAAGAACAACCATACCATTTTATCTCGTTCCATCTCTTCTCAACTGGATGAGGACCACTAATGAACTTATTAATAACAAGTTTTTTACAAAGCCGCCTTGGTTCATCCTCAGTAGGCCCAACCTGGCCACGTTGAAGCATCTACCTCAGGGGTTGAATAATTCCTTGTCCACCATCCTGGGGGATTTCACATGTTGTTGAAGTTTCTTTTTCCAAATCAGGTCTTCAATTACATCATGCAAATGTCTGCATTTATTAGTCTTATATCAGTGCATTCGTCGATGTGACAGTACTATCCTGACATTTTTCTCTTTCCGTCGACTCCCATCGATCCAACTTCTTATAGTTCTCAGTTCCTTGTGTCGCAAGGTAGATATTCTCAACAGTATCATTCAAGGAGGTGTAATCCTCATGTTTTGGGAACCTCGGATGCTTTTGAAGTCCAGTTTCCTACCTCCATCACCTTGATTACCTCTCTTCCGGTTGTTATTCTTGTTTCCTACATTAATAACAACATTTTTGTCGCTCTCTTCGGTCAACAACATTACTTTTAACCACCTTAGTCGATAGCCATCCACCATCCATTCCAATGGTCATATTTGCCTCTTCCAAACGCAAATATTGGGTCATTTTCTATAGAATTCTTCTATGGTTTGCAAAGATTTCATTTTCAGCCATCCAACGAAATTCGTATTTGGATGAATCCTTCTGATCAAATCCATCAATACAATGTCCTCCTTGACATTGCTTACCTCAGTCGTAAATGTGTTAAACCCACTCAAGAAATGCTTTAGAGATGCTCTAGAACTCTAAAAAGGTTGGACAAAGACATCACATCTTTAGGACAAGCAGCATGTGACCTAAACTGCTCCACAAACCTTCTAGCCAACTGGTCAAACAAAGATACTGATCACCGTGGATGTTGAGTGAACCTCATTGTAGCTACTCCTAAAAATATTGGAAAATATCTACACCTAACGGCATAAGTAGCCCTAACGCTATCAATATGCCATTCATATTTTAGGAGATGTTGTCTCGAATCAGTTGTTCCATTGTAAGACAGCATCGTGGGCATAGTTAACCTTCTAGGATACTACTCTCGTAAAATGTCCTCAATGAACGGGCTCTTGCTAGGAGAAGAATCTCAGTCATCAGTGTTTCTATGATGGTTTTCATTTATCAGCTTTCTTACCATATTAGCTAAAAATTCTAGTTCAATCAGATCGGATGAACAATGATCATCATAGCCTACCTGACTATTTGGTTCGCAAATGGTCTCGGTTTGTTCCATATTATTTAGGTTCTCCTATCTCTACGAGAATTTTTCATCCAGTCAATCGGTTTCTATGATCTATATGTAACCGATCAACAGCAGTCCTTTGAACTCCATCATTCTATCCAATAAATGTAGGGCCATCATCGTTATTAACATCATCTTGTAGGTCAACAAAATTCTCATTATTCATGACATAGTGGGATTGATCTGTAACGATCTATCAATGAGGTTCATCACCAAGTTGTGCCCTACCGACCTGAGTATTGCCAGCTCTAATTTTTGAAGTCCTAGCTTGCATTCCCTGGATTTTCTGCTTTCCATCTCTATGGTTTTTGCCCGATAAGGAGGAATAATTTTGTTTTGAATCGGACGGTGACAACTCCTTTCTATTCCATTCTACAGTCATGGGATAGCTAGGTCATCAATTCCACATTTTCTTTCATTTCCTTCATCATAGCATTTTGGCTTTCAATCAACTTTTCATTCATCTCTTTCATCATCCTATCCAGATCAACCCTGGTGATCATTTCTGATGTACTCTAAATTTTAATAGTTCCAGACTGGTTAGTTTCCTCATCGTGTTGAGAGCCATCATTCTCTACATCGTTGGCGGGCTTGGAGGTAGTGGACTTTTCCTTGGCATTCCTTAGTGTCATTGCTTTGGTAGATCCTTTGGTTTATGGAAACCTGTACAACCATAGACCTTCTAAGCAGAACTTGTAGATCTACATCATGGATTATAGCCATCTAATGGTTGAAGATAGATCAAACAAGGGAGAAATTTGAGTTTTCTCATTGAAAGAACCAAAATTTTAGATAGATCAAACAAGTGAGAGATTCAAGTTTTCTCATTGAAAAAACCAAAAGTTTGCGGCAAAATTTGGAAAAACACCCGATTAAATTGAAATAAAGAATAAAATAAAGAAATTATATGGAAAATGAGATTAAACAACGCATAACAATTTATAATGGTTTGGACTCTGGCCTATATCCACTTGAACTTTATTGATGAATTTCTAAGGTTTTACAAACTATTTTCTTCCAAC
Source organism: Allium fistulosum (assembly GCA_030737815.1). NCBI lineage: Eukaryota > Viridiplantae > Streptophyta > Magnoliopsida > Asparagales > Amaryllidaceae > Allium > Allium fistulosum. The sequence goes on along the minus strand of CM060903.1, from coordinate 639,218,674 downwards.
TTAATGCTCATAAATCGATGAGAATCCAACAAAGTGACAAAATAAAATCAAAAAGTTCAAAAAACCAGAAAAAGGATCTCAAAATAAAGTCCGTCTTCTCCTATTTATAGACGTGGATCAACAGATTAGGCTCCAATATTAACTACCCGCATTCTCCACATTCAGAAGGAGGTTCAGAAAGAAGATCGTGGCGTCATTCACATGGTCTGGATCAACTCAGTACCGAGTTGGGCTTCACAACTCGGTGCCTAGTTGTCACCTAGCAATCATTAAACTTCTGACCCTGCATTGGCTTCTAGGATGGAAAGATCAGGTCCATCTCTTCTCTACTTCATGTTGTGCATCATTGATGGTTTGACTTTCGACCATCCTTAAATTGCCTATTTGGCTTCCGTGTAGGGATCGATACCGAGTTGTCTGGCTCAACTAGGTATCGAGCAGCCATGAGTAAAACACTGTTCAATTTTGGAGAGCATTTTGCACTCTAATCTCAACGGATGTATCGATACCCTTTCTTGAAACATCTTGACTACGAATATTTAAAATAATATGTTATTACATATTATGATAATTTTCTCATGATTACAACTCTTTGTAACAATTATCATAAAACCTATTATTTCAGGATTTTCTAATTAATATACCTTAAATCTATTACTTAATTAATTATTTACAATATAACAAAGTGTATAACAGTGGTCAAATATCTTTACTATGAATAAGATTGGTTATACAGTTAAATATATGTAAAAAATTACATACTTTCCCTTATTGCACATCCCTTACTCTGTTAGTCGTTGAGCTAGATCAATTTAAGATGCTATTTACTAAAATATTGTTGAAGCTTACGTGGTTGAATAAGCTCTTCGATTACATCCTTTATGGGAATTACAGGTGTCGTGTTAGAACTGATAGAGTTATGAGTGTTCCATAGGGCAATTACATAAATTGATTCTATAACACAACTCTTTTAGATATTGTTACATCATTGAGACTAGTGTACAAAATGCTCTCCATGTTGGATCAAGTGCATTGCTAGTGGGGTAAAAAGGGAGAATTTAAAAAATAATCCTTTATTAATTTGCACAAGTTCATAATTTGCATTTATATGAATAATAAATTTATACTAAATCATATTTAGTATTGATTATTAAAAGAGTTTGTGGTATATTTTAATTTTAATTAAATTTGTATAGTAAATATTACATCTATTTTTTATGATTTAATACTAATTTTTTATTGTTAATTTAATTTAATGTAATTTTATATGTTGATGTTATAATATGTTACAAACACTATAACTATAACAAATATAGTGATCTAACCTATGGGTAATAAGGTGGACATGTGTCATAGATGTATAATTAACTATTGTGATTTATGGTTAATAAATAGGTTTAATGTCATAGATTAGTGACAAGTCATATACACATTTGTAAATATTATATATCTACATTATCTAAACCAATAATGATAAATATATTTTTTATTTGGCCATTATTTTATTAATATATATATATATATATAAATATAGTGTTATTTAAAATTAAATATCTATACATATACATTAAAATCATTATAATTTTTGTTTAAGTATATATATTTGAATTATATATTATTTAGTAATTCTTATATTTTATTTATATTAAGTAGTTGATAATTTAAAATCTGAAATCATGATTGAATATTTTTTTATGTTAAAATTTCGATATGCATATTTATATGATTTTAATTTAATCGTTTATTTAAAATTAAAATTTTAAATCTTTAGACTTATTCAAATATAAAACATTTGTTTTTGTTGTAATAATTATTATGGGCAGTTAAAGGTTTTTAATTTAAAACTGAAATCGTGCATAGACTTATATATTATTCGATTTTTTTAATTTTTAGAAATTGATAATGATTTATAAATTTAAAATTAAAATATAAATAAATAAATAAATATATATATAGGTATCCAAAAATATTTTTTTATTTCATTAAAATAGCTGAGAATAATCTTATGTTGATATAACGTATTTTAAATGTTCTTCTTTATATATTAATTATTAGAAATTACATTCATTTTTGATTTTTTTTAGTAAATTATGGTTGAATTATATTAAGGTGACAAGCATCGAGAATGCATACACATATGTTTGGATGAATTAAAATATGATTTACCTTTGTAGAGATCCAACCGATTGTTGAACACCTTGGTTGCTGGCTGTTTTCTTCCCTAAACTACTTATTCTTTCTCCTTGATCATGGGATGCAATTCCGTCTACAAAATTTCACTAACATCGGCAATGGAGGTTGGGATTTGGTTTAATGTTAATGTAAAGAGGGAATGAATACGGTGGCTATTTAAAGCCAACTGGCTCACAAATATCTAGCCCTTGAAGACAAAGTCTACCCTTGCCTCTCCATGCTTTGGTCACCTTCTAAGGTTTGGGCTTCCAAACTTTGGGCTAAACCGATTCAACCATTAATTTAAGTATTTAATTAATTTATTTAAGCATGTTCATTTAATAATCAATGTATAACTTTTATACATCATTTTAATTAATTTTTAGGTTTTGAATAAATAATTAAAATGGTATTTAAATTCAAAATAATATATGTATATTTAATATTTTGTATTAATTTATAATATTTATAAATTAATTTTGCATTGATTGAACTCGAAAACTAACTAGCAGCATGGTTGTGTTGAATCTTTGATGTGAACTCGGTCTCAGACAATATTTAAACAATTTAAATATAGAATCCTGTACAGACTTTGCTGGAGTATAGTATTGGACATGATTCAATTCTAATAGATCATTTAGTTGAAATCAAATTTCTAATCTTTATTTAGCTACACCTAGTAGTGACATTTGTATACATTTTCTTTTCATCAACATTGTATCACTGAGATATATGGAGTTTTCTTTAAGGTCAAAATCTCTATTAATATTTGTGGTTATTTGCATAAACTGCATTTAAAGTCCTTGTATTGATTAAAAATTTAGCCAACCTTGGAATTAAGTTAATGCATGTCTTAACAAAGGTGACTTGCTAATAGTAGACTTAAAAATGGAAAATGAGGAGTAAATAAGCAATTAAATAAAAGAGACAATATATAAATTGGTTCGGCTAAGCTTGCCTACATCCACTATGAAGCTTTCGTACTTTATTGATCTCTTAAAATTACTAGGAATTACAAGAGAATGATGAGAAATTAAGAGCACTTAAGGTTATAATGGCTAGCTTAAGAAATCTTTGTATTTTCTGTGCTATATAAGGACTTTTGGGCTTAAAAATCAACCCTTTTGATGTTGAATGGAAATGGTATTTATAACAGTCGACGTTGATCAGTGGATGACTGAGATTGCATAGTTTATAGGCAGTAATCACTCATTGTCGCTAGTCTAGTTTTATTGCTCGATGAACGACAACAAGATATGTGCTATGAATATATGGCTGAGATGTGTGTCGGTTGTTGCTCTGTATGAGGGTGCACTTTGTGCTTAGAAAGGTGGCAAGGTACATGAGCGAGTGTGCTTCCGGCATACATGTTATAGTAGTCCGTGTAGTAGGTTGTACTTTTTGTTGTGTTGCACACTCTTCGAGGAAACAAGTTCAGAGAGAAGCTTTTTGTACACAGTAACGGTTAAGTGCTTAGTGTAGAAGATTTCCAAGAATGACTAAAAGGCACGAGCTAAGCATGCGGTGACAAGATTGGCTATATGAGATCGGTCGTAGGTGGGTTGAGATAGAGCTAGGCCAAAGATTGGTCGCTTTTAAGCTGGGTCAAGTCAAATTAGTTGGTTGTACGTCATCTTGAGTCGGCCTCTATGGATGTATCACTAGCCTATTTTCTTAGTTGAAGGGCTTGTATTAGAAGTGCTTGCTAGATTGGATTGGGCCAAGCTGTTGCACTAGCGTGTTTAATGCCATGTAGATTGACTTGGGCCAGCTAGGCTTAGAAATCATGGCATAACTATCATTGATGTTTTCTTAAACCGAGGTAGGCTAATGGGTGCTAGCCAACTAATCTATTACTTGAGAGAAAATTGAGCAACATCTTGGTTGAAATTTATCGATTAATTGATTTACTTTGGCCATCTACATGGATAAAATCCATATGCATCTCCTTTTCCATCTTGAGACTGGCTAGGACTGCGTCATATTCGGTTTCATTATGTGTTGCCCTGAAATTAAGGTGGACAAAAAAACAAAGTTCTCTTCCTTCATGGCGATAAGTTCCATGCCGACCCCTTCCCATTCTCGTTAGATGCCTCATCCATATATAAGTGCCAAGCTTGTCGACTGGTGATGGTCCCTTCTTCACCATTTTTCGGGCTTGAGTATTCGATACTGAAATCTGCCACAGCCTATCCCTTGATAGAAGTACGGGCTGGAAAGACACATTATGTTGTCCCATCTTGATAGACCACTTCAGTAGCCGCCCCGCGATGTTGGGTTGGCAAGGAATTTGTTTCTATTGCTGGTTGATCAGGACTTTGATGGGATGTGATTGGAAGTACTGTCGGAGTTTCCTAGCCGACATTAGTGGGCAGAAAGCTAGCTTTTCCAAGCAAATGACTTTCCCTTCTTAATGAGGTCAAAGAAAAGGATACACCAATCAATGGCCTTGAACACAAACTAGCTCAAAGCATCATGTGACCATCCCCGTTTTGGCTTTGTGCTTTCTTTAGGGTTCTAGGAATTCACTTGTCTTGGATGGCCTATATTTGATCGGATTTTGAATCAATTTCCTTGCCGCTCATTACATAATCGAGGAATTTTCCCGATTGAATGACAAAAGAGCACTTCATTTGATTTGGCTTCATATTATGTTGGCATAGAACGTTGAGAGTCTCGTTTAGGTTATGTATATACCTCTTGGCCAGTTCTTACTTTACAAACATGTCATCTATGTACACTTGCATTAGCCTACCAATCTGTTCCAAAAACATGTGATTGACAAGCCGTAGGTATGTAGTTCCCACATTCAAAGCCCAAACGCCTTGACATAGTATTAATAAAGGTCTGCATTAGTGATCAAGAATGTGTGCTATCAGTATGGGGCGTGCATGATAATCTGATTGTACCTAGAATAAGCATCCACGAATGCGAGGAGCTCATATCCACTAGCCGTGTCTACTAGCTGATGGATGTAGGGCAATGGAAAGGTCTATAGGATCGCCTTGGTCGAGGTCAGAGAAATCAAATTTCTCCAAGACCCATTTGGTTTTCTGGCCAATACTGGGTTGGCTACACATACCGAGTATTCTGCCTCTCGGATGAATTCTTTAGTCAATAGCTTCTTCACCTCTTCTTTAAGAGTTCGATATCCTTCTTGGTTGAAGGTTTTATGCTTTGACGGATGGGGGTTGCCTTTTGGGTGATGTTCAATGCATGGTAGATGATCCTTGGATCGATGTCGGTCATGTCGGCATGCCTTGAAGCAGAGACATCTTTGCTTTTCTTTAAGAATTTAATAAGATGTCACAGATGAGTTTGTTGATGTTAAGAGGCTATGGGTTACTGTGTTGGACATCCCTGCTTGCTAATGGGTTCGACTTTCTTATTCCATATCGTGATAAGCGCTTTTGTTCTTTGAGGAGTGGCTAAGAAGATGGGGTCCATGCCATTCTTGTATTAATTACAGCGGGCGGTCCCGACATGAACGAGAGCACTATAGGGCTCGAGGGTTCTGTCATGTGCCACGAGGCCAGTCAGTGTATCTTCGCTACTTTGAGAGGTCTCGATATGAACCGGAGTACTGATAGGATTGAGGTTACTCCTAGGTGACACACCATCAGCCACAGTTTCTTCATGAGTAGGGACGGTCCCGTCACGAGTGAGAGCACTACCTGGCTTGAGCACTCTCCTAGGTGACATGTCATGGATAACCTGAATTCATTAGCTTGAGTGTTTAGACCTCGGATTGGGCGGGAGCGTCAATGGGTTCAAGGTCCTTACCGGTGGAGTTGTTGATGCTGATGCCTCTAATTCAGAGTTAGGGGCAGTATCGGTACGAACCAATGCGCTGATCGACTCGATGGTTCTTTCATGTGACTCACTGCTAAGCATTGCGAGCTCTTGTTGGAGTATGAGGACACCCTTCTTTACTTGCATGAGGGAGGTCCCGTAACACTCCTGTAACATCCCCCTACTTGGAGGCCTAAAACTAACGGTTATGGATGCTGTAGTCATCTAAAGTTATTAATCCTCGGCGACCAAATACGGCAACGTTAGATACATTGATACACAGAAACACATGAATATGGAAAAAATTTGAAACATCAAACAAGTTCCACATTCCATTTCAAAAGATTTCAAATTCAATACATAATACCACAATCGTTATCCACGTTCAGAGAAAATATATTTATTACAACATATGCCAAGAGCGACATATGAAGATGCCCCCTTGGTTGATTAGAGTACATGTAGGCAATTTTTAACAACTTTGCCTTTACAAACAACACAACAGAATCAAAATAAAAGAGAACTCTATATAGCTATAAAGCCTCCTGCATGTCTCCGGAAGCTTATTTGTCTAAGGAGGTACCTAAAAACCTCAATTCTTAAACTACTCAAAATCAGTTGAGTACCCGAGAGTTTAAGGGGAAAACATAAACTTCAAGTCAGACATAAATCCTGGTATGAATAATAATCTACCATCTCAAATCATATAGATATCTAGTGAGACCACGTCGCTTAGCAGAATGGGTTTTCCCCTCACTAGTATCTTAAAACCTTTATAAAACCATATACCATGCTCATGCATCCACAATGGTTAAAACAATTCAAAAAATTATGATACGATGATATGCAAAACAAGTAAAACAATTCTGAATTACCCATCCCCATTCACTTTAACTATCTGTCTCAGTTATAATTTCTAGGGTTACTATTAACCTATTAGTTTTCATGGGCTTACTAATAACCAGTTTAACATTTATGGACTCCCTGTCCAGTTACATAGTTTTCATGGGATAACTAAGAACCTATTGGCCCCTGCCAATATATTTATTGTTTCATGGGTTCTCTTTAAACCTATTGGTAACTCCAATATCCCTTTCTTATCCTAGTTTTCATGGGTTGACTAGGAACCTATTAACATCTGTCGATATCTTAATCCGGATATAGTTTTCATGGGTTCACTATAAACCTATTGACCCCTGCCAATATCAAATCATAGTTTTCATGGGCTAATTATGAACCAGTCTTTCTGATATCTTCATTTAAACATAGTTTTCAAGGGCTTACTATGAACCTATTGGCCCATGCCAATATCTTTTCCTATACACAGTTTTCATGGGCTTACGGTGAACTTATTGGCCCCCTACCAATATCTTTAATTAATATTTTATCATCCTATACTCTGGTCTTCATGACCTCCTAGATGCAATTCTACTCATTCGGGAGCTAATTTAATTTATATTCACTACTAGGTCAACCTAGATGGTTATTCTCCCCATCCCTAAATTACAGTTATGGGTCCATTTCAATGTGAACATATACATTTATGAAGAAGCAAACATAATAACTTGGTTAATCCCTTTAACCTATTAATCAAGGAAAACTTCTTCAAAACTCCATTTCAAAATACTTTATTTATGCCATGGTTTTCCTTTAAAATGAGATTGGGTTATTTGTTTTGAAAAACTATGGCTTTCGAAACCTTCAAAACTTTGCTTTCGACCTCACTGGATAGCCTCCTTCGAAAGCATACAAATCTCTTTTCAAAACATTAGGCCCCTGCCTTTTGAAACACATTAAAACCTCTCTTCGAAGCCTTTCGAATGTAACAAAGTATTACTTATTAACTCTTAGAAGCATAGCTTCGAAACCACTGAAAGTACCCCTTTTGAAATCTTTGCAAGTATCCCTTCCGAAATCATTGAAAGTACCTCTTTTGAAACCATTAGGTCTATATTTAAAAATATCATTTGTGTCAAAGTGAATCTAAACGAAAGTATCTCTTTCGAAACCATTCTTTATCATATAAAAGTATTGGGGAAAACTTGATGGCGTTGGCACCATCCATTCGAAAGCTTCAAATCATTTAAACCAAAACACTGAAGGATACCATCGAAACCCCCTTCCGAAGCCATTGCCTTCGAAACCCGTGGACCCTTTTGATAGCATTGAGGAAGTGGCTTAGTATAAGTTTAAAACAAAAACTAACCTCCAAAAGCATTGATGACTTCAATACACTCGAAAGGTATAGAAACGGCAGTAGAGTTTCGACTAGGTCAGAACCATCATTTTTGAAAGCATTCTTTTATAAACAAGGGTCTTAGTCGAAAGCTCCACTTTTAGACAAAGAAAGGCGGCAAAAAGTTTTAAAGCAACTGGGTATCGACTTGGTTGAAAGCACCCTTTAAAAACAAGGCATGTGTATATCGTTTACAAGTAAACAATGGTTTCGTCTCTATCGAAAGCAATGCTTTTGACACCCTGCCTTCCGCACTTCACCAATCCACTTTGTACCAATCTCATTGATGCCATGTGGATTGGTTTTGGCTTTAATAGGTTTCAGCTAGGTTGGTCTCGATTGAGATGAAGCGGAGGCACTGGAGTCGAAAGGCACTTCTAAAGGAGGCCGAACCAACTTTTATGGGTAAAAACTGATTAATGCCAATTAAAGCAAATACTTTCTAACTAACCTGCCACGTGTAAACATATAATCGGTTTCCTTAACTTCAAATTCTTTACAAAAATAATTGCCGCTTAATTCCAGGTCTACTTCAAGATTAATTTAACAAATAAGCCCTTCCATTAAGCAAAACCAATATTACAAATAAGTCCTTCTAAAATAATTTAAATTCCATACCAAATCACTTAGGAAAAATCCCCAAAAATTACAGAAATTCACTTTCATCATGTAATCTAACATATCAAAATTTCAGACCCAAATCCTCAATAGAGTTTCTGAAATAAATTTATATACCAAATTAACTATATTTTCCTTTGAAAATTCATAGTAATCTTTCCATAGCTTAGAAAATTATCAAAATTAAAACACAACTCCAAAATCATGTTTTACATAACATAAATTTTTTCCATGGTATTCAAAAATCATTTACAATCGGTTTTGCCCTAAAACCGCATAAATCCCCATTTAAACAACCTTTTCTGAATCAAACAAATTGTAATCCAATCATATCATCATCCAAATCATCATAAAAACGAATTTAATATTAAATCCAAAAACATATGATCATAAAACAAAATAGAGATGGTATAAATTATTATTCACCTTGATTAAGATAAGGAGATTGGATTGAAGTTGAGATTTATTCCCCTAGCTTTAATCCTTAGCTTTACTTTGATTTCTCTTCTCTTTTCTTCCTAGCAATGGCCGGCCCTTCTATTCTTACGTTTGTATTTTGTTTTCAAAATGACGTGAATGGGAAAAATGAACATGAATGGGAACGAGAATATATATAAGGGTAAGGGGTTATGTGCAGCTATTTCCCAATATACCCTTATGTAAACTAATTAGCATATAAGTCATTCTTAAGCCCATTTGATTAATTAATTAAGCATGGCCTTCTTATCGTTTATTCAATCAATTCCCTTATCACTCTAATTATTTACATTATTCCATTTAATTTATCTAATCAAATCTCCTGAATAATATTATCAAAAATTAGGGGTGTTAAAAGCTCCCCTCCTTAAAGAATTCCGTCCTCGAAATTCAGTAAGGACTAAATACCTAACATAGCAATCATCTGTAATGACTCCTAAAAAACATACTAGTCAACCTGACCAGAAATTATCCGTATAAATCTAATATAGACATACCCTCAAAGCAGATCAGAATAAGTATCTCGAATTCTGTCCTTTGTATCCCAAGTAAAGTCCTTCTCGTTCTCGCTCCACTGAACTTTCACCAACCTGACTATCTTGTTCCTCGATCTTTTCTCATCTCTCGCTACAACCCGAGCTGGTTGTCTAAAAAAAGTCAAATTAGGCTCTACTGCTAAGTCTTCCAACCCTGTCGAAGGGATAGTAGTCTCTGGATAATGCACATACTAGTGAATATGCGACACATGAAATACATTATGGACACCCACCAAACTGCTCGACAACTCTACTCTGTATGCGAGCTTTCCAATCCTCTCTATAATCTGGAATGGACCAACATATCTCAGTGCCAGTTTACCCGACTTCCCGAACTGTACCACACCCTTCATCAGTGATACTTTAATGAAAACCTTATCCCCAACTGAGAACTCTAGGTCTTTACGCCTCTTATCTGCGTAGCTTTTCTATCTGGACTGAGCTTCCTTTACCCTTTCTCGAATCAACTCAATCTTCTCTAACGCCTCTCTAACCAAATTTGGATCTAAGACTAATTTGCCTCTTGTCTCCAACCAACATGCTGGTGATTTGCACGGCCTTCCATATAAAGCTTCAAAAGGCACCATTCCTATACTAGTCTGATAACTATTATTATAGGAAAACTCAACCACATGTAGGTGATCTTCCCAAGATCCACCAAAGTCCAATACACAAGCTCTTAGTAAATCCTCGAGTACTTTATTAACTCTCTCTGTCTGCCTATCCATCTGAGGGTAATATGCAGTACTCATCTTGAGCTTAATCCTTAACACATCTTGTAGACTCTTCCAGAATTCCCTAGTGAACAAAACATCTCTGTCACTGACTATGCTACTAGGAATCCCATGTATTCTAACTATGTTCATCATGAACAACTTAGCTAAAATAGGTGTCGTCCTGGTTGATTTAACTGAAATGAAATGGGCACTCTTGGTCAACCTGTCTACTATAACTCATATACTTTCATTTCCTCTATTTGACCTTGCAAACTCGTCTATAAAATCCATAGATATCGAATCCCATTTCCAAACTGGAATCTCTAGAGGTAGAAGCAATCCACTCGGCTTCTGATGTTTGGCCTTCACTTGTTGATAGTTTACACACTGCTTAACCCACAAGCCAACATCCCTCTTCATGCCTTCCCATTAGAAGCTCCTCTTCATATCTTGATACATCTTGGTCCCTCCAGGATGAATCGTAAATTTGGATCGATGACATTCTCCAAGAACTTCTTTCCTCAAGTTCTCAACATTTGGAATACACAACCGTCCCTTCTTTCTCAACTGTCGCCTCTGATCAAGACTAAAGTCTTTCAGATCATCGGCCTTAGTTCCAACCTCAAGCCTTCTGATCTTCTCGGCTAATATTGGATCCTCCTTCTACTTAGAAGTAATTCTCTCGATCTACACTGTTCGAACTTCCAAACAGGACAACAAAGCGGTGCTTTGACTAGAACTAGCAGTCGATCACAACTGCACACTACAAGTAGTCAAAGCTTCTAAATCATTCCATTCTGTTAACATAGCTAACACCACATTCTGATGTCTTATGGTAAGAGCATCCGCTACTTTATTACCTTTCCCTGGTGTATACTCTATACTAAAATCATAAGAAGCCAAAAACTCCAACCACCTCTACTGTCTCATATTCAACTCCTTCTGAGAGAATAAGTATCTTAAAGACTTATAATCTGTGTATAGCTCAAATCTCTCCCCTAAGAGATAATGCCTCCAAATCTTCAATGCGAAGATCACCGCAGCCAACTCCAAATCATGAGTAGGATATCTCACTTCATGCGGTCTAAGCTGTCGTGAAGCATAGGCAATCATTTTACCCTTCTATATTAACAAAGCTCCTAATCCAGTTCCACATGCATCGGTATACACCACTAACCCTTGGTTTTCGTCTGGAACTACTAACATAGGTGCATTGGTCAACAAATGCTTTAACTTAAGGAATGCTTTCTCACATTTGTCGGACCAAACAAACTTCACCTCTTTTCTGGTTAGCTTAGACAAAGGTGCTGCTGTCCGCGAGAAATCTTTGATGAATCTTCGGTAATACCGGCAAGTCCAAGAAATCTTCTAATCTCAGTCACCGTCTCTGGTCTCTTCCAATTATTAACAGCTTCGATCTTATCTAGATTGACTGACAACCCCTTCATTGAAACCAAGTGACCAAGAAACTTAATCTCTTTCTTCCAAAAATGACACTTGGAAAACTTTGCTTTTAGCTAATGCTGCCTCAGCGTCTCAAGCACCATTCTAAGGTGATCTCCATGCTCTCTTTCATCCTTAGAGTATACCAAAATGTCATCTATAAACACCAACATGAATTTATCCAAATACTCTCGAAAGACTCAGTTCATTAGAACCACAAAGAAAGCATGTGCATTTGTTAACCTAAATGGCATTACTAACCACTCATACGAACCATACCTAGTCTGAAATGCTGTCAAAAGAATGCTGTCCTCTGCACTCTTAATTGATGGAAACTTGTAACCAAATACAACTGGGAAAACACTCTGGCTCCACACAATTGATCAAATAGATCATCTATTTTCGGCAAAGTATGCTTATTTTTTATCGTTCTCTCGTTTAACTTACGATGGTCGATACACATCCTCAACGACCCATCTAGTTTCCTCACGAACACCGCGGCCACTCCCCAAGGCGAACTGCTTGGTCTAATAAAATTCCTTCCTTCTAAATCCACTAGCTCCACCTTCAATTCTTTCATCTTGGTCGTTGTCATCCCGCTAGGTGGTCTACTTACAGATTCAGCTCCAGGCATAAGATCTATCTGAAACTCAACAGCTCGTTTCGATGGTAGTCCTGTGATTGGCTCAAAAATATCTGCAAACTCTCTTGGTACTCAAACCTGACTTAACTCTTCTCCCAGTTCCATTGCACTCAACAAAGCACAACTACTCCGGTTAGAGTTCTCCACTGAGAATATGATTCGGTTATGACTACTTGGGTGTCTCAGCGATATCTCCCCATCCTGGCAAAATATCCCAGCCTTGTACTTGCCCAACCTATCCATACCCAAAATGGTCTACGAAATCGAAAACATACAGACTACATGCAAACTTATGACCTAACAAATCAAGTTCTAACTGGTCACATCTCATCCCTAGAGTTGCATACCCTCCTATTGGATTCGCAACCCTTAAGGAAGTAACAAGGTATGTGGGTTCTAAGCATAACCTATCAACCAAACACTGAGATATAAACGAATGCAATGCACCGGTATCAAATAGTATCCTAACTTGTATACTCTGATCCAAAACGTACCTTCCATCACAGTCTTTCCTTTTTCAGCTGCAGTTGGCTTAGCAAATGATGTTCCAACAGCAAAAACCTTTCCCTTGTCCGCCTTAACCGGTTCTGGACACTGTTTCTTATAATGCCCAACTTGGTTACAGTTGAAGCACTTCACATTCTTCTTATCTGCAGCCTTCTTCCCCTTGTCTGACTGGCACTCATTTGTATAATGATCCTTCTTGTCACACTTGTAGCAAACTAAATCAGCCTTTGCCTTCTTGGTAGCATCTCCCAGCTGGTCTACCTTTTTCTTAAAGAACTTTCTTTTCTTTCCCTGAGAACCCTAGGTTTCAACTGGCTTCTCTCTAATACAAATAGCAAACATCTCCTCATAGCGGATTGCCATCTCCACAACCACATTACAAGGATCACAGATATGTGTCAGGGTCGCCCTAGTAAGCTCAGGTCTCAATCCCCGAATGAACCTCTCATTTCTTCTGATGTCAGTGTCTATAGTAGCATACCCATATCGAGACAGCTCGTCAAACTTAGTGGCATACTCGATAACCGACATCTCTCCCTGAACTAGATCCATAAACTTTCTCATCAACGCCGACTTAGCAACCACAGATAAAAACCTCTGTTCAGATCTCCTCCTAAATTCAGCCCATATCAACTCTTCCTCTGCAACTCCAACTCCGGCAGTAACACTATTCCACCAATATAGTGATGACCCTTGCAACTGTCTAAAAGCCAACCTTCTCTTCTGCTCATCATCTAAACCCAGATCAGCAAAAATACACTCATAATGCAACAGCCAATTCTCTACTTCTATGACATCCTCTGTTCCCATAAACGGTTTCCCTCAAAGACCGGTTTAATCTTTGCTCAGCTTAGCATAATTATTCCCAACTGGAGCCACAGGATTAGTTCCTCCAACATATCCAGCAACTCCAGCAGCTTCTCCTGCTTGTATCATATTGACGAAGAAATGATACATCGCCCGCATATCAACTGGTGGATTTCCAGCACCCACATTGGCATCAGCATTTTGGTTAGCATTAGCCTGTCGACCTTGGTTCCTCCAGGTAGGTCGAGCATTTCCGTTGGTTGTGGTGATTCCTTCACCGAGATTTCCTCTTCCGTTTCCTACTTCCTTATCTTCTTTCTCGTAAATCTACAGTAAGATACAGAAGAACGGTCTAAGAAAGAGGGGAATACGTACTTACATATATATATCAAATACAAGTACGTTACTGTTTCGTTAACCCAAACCCCGATCTTATTTTCAGATTCATTGGATTATGTTTCAAAAAGCTTTTAGGATTAACTTTTCTTTTTAAATTTCATAAAGCTATGCTCTGATACCAACTTGTAGCATCCCCCTACTTGGAGGCCCAAAAACTAATGGCTATGGAAGCTGCAGTCATCCATAGTTATTAATCCTCGGCGACCAAATACGGCAATGTTAGATACATTGATACACAGAAACACATGAATATGGGAAAATTTTAAAACATCAAACAAGTTCCACATTCCATTTAAAAACATTTCAAATTCATTACATAATCCCACAATCATTAACCATGTTCAGAGAAAATATATTTATTACAACATACGCCAAGAGCGACATATGAAGATACCCCTTGGCTGATCAGAGTATATATAAGCAATTTTTAACAACTTTGCCTTTACAAACAACACAGCAGAATCAAAATAAAAGTGAACTCTATATAGTTATCATGCCTCCTCCACGTCTCTGGAAGCTTATTCGTCTAAGGGGGTACCTCAAAACCTCAACTCTCAAACTACTCAAAATCTATTGAGTACCTGAAAGTTTAAGGGGAAAACATAAACTTCGAGTCAGGCATAAAGCTTAGTATGAATAGTAATCTACCATCTCAAACCATATAGATATCTAGTGAGACCACGCCGATTAGCGGAACGGGTTTTCCCCTCACTAGTATCTTAAAACCTTTATAAAACCATATACTGTGCTCCTGCATCCACAATTGTAACAACCTGGTATTTTCAACCATTAGCATCCACACATGTCGGACTTGAATTGCTCAAAATATCAGATTGTTAATTTAAATTTGGCAAAACTCAGCATATACAGTAAATAAAAAAATCATAGAATCACAGACACAAAGTAATATAAAAATGCAGTGGAATAGATAAATAGTAGTTCATGAAGCTACTATGTACAACAGAGTTTGAAAATAAAATACAACAGAATATCTCAAATACAGTGAAGTCTACAGTACAAATTGTTGACCTCTCTGAACGAATCAACTGGAAAAGCTGAAAGCTGAATCGATAGTTGGATCCCCAAACGAAGCTCCAAACTCCAAAAGCGAGTCTCAAATGTTGTATCACTCAGTCTGACCCGAGCGTAAAGCAAAACACAAAACACTCGAGTCAGGATTAACATTCTTATATCAATAAATCCAACTCAAGTGAAATATCAACTGAATTACAATTAACTTAAAGGATGTTTGGGATAACCATCCTCTAACGATCTGTGGAACTATCTACAATGTAGAAATATATACTATAACACCGTGATCATTCCAAATTAATTTATACTTCAAAAACAAAATATTATTTTCATTCGAATATATCTATTTCCCAAAATAGTATATATATATATATTAAATAATTTATAAAGTAAAGTATTTGCAATTTCCTCAAATCTCACACATCGCTTCAAAATCAACTCGACTTTCCATTCAAATCAAATTCAATCTCAATTTATCAACTTCCATTCAATTCAGTTTTCCAAATAACAAATTCAAATTTTATTGATTTCAAATACAGATCTTAATCACAAATAAACCATTTAAATTCCAGTATATTTCAAGGCTTTAATATTCAATGTTTTCAAAGTTAAATTTAATAGTTTCATATAGATCTTGATTTAACTTCATTATTATTTAGTCAGGGAATATTCACTTAATAAATTCAATATCATTTAACTAGCCTTAAATTATATTTTTACTAAATATTTCCTTAAATTTATTTAAACGGGAAATATTCATTAAATTACTTAAATCAAGACCAAGTTATAAATCATATCTTGAATCTCAATTTCAATAAGTTCAAATCGGTTATAAATAAAATTCTTTATTGAATACAATTTCAACTAAATTCAAATTATCTTCCCAACCTTAACTTATTCAAATTATTACAAAAATCTATTTGGAAATATAAATTTTTACTACTAAAACATATTATATGTATTAGATCAATCTTAATTAAATTAAATATTATTATTAAATCTATATATATCATTACCATTTATGTATAAAAATTTAAGAATCAACATTTATTAAAGGGTACTTTTGACACAGGTCCTTATTAAGTTTCAAAATTCACGAAAAGTCCTTCACTAAATTTCAGTGTAAATTAGGTCCCTGTTTTTTATTCACGATTATTGCAGAGCATGATGCAACATTTCATAAAAGTTGTTGACATTTTCGCAACATTTCTGTACACTGTGAACATAGTGTATGAAAGTTGCGGAAATATCAACACTTATTTATAAAAGTTGCTGATATTTCAGCAACATTTCTGTACACTGTGAACACAGTTTATTAAAGTTGCTGAAATATCAGCACTTATTTATAAAAGTTGCTGACATTTCAGCAATAATTTTTCTTTGTTTTTACAATAAAACTTTGACACAAATAGTTGCTGAAATATGAGCACTTATTTATAAAAGTTGCTGACATTTCAGCAATAATTTTTCTTTGTTTTTACAATAAAACTTTGACACAGATAGTTGCTGAAATATCAGCACTTATTTATAAAAGTTGCTGACATTTCAGCAATAATTTTTCTTCGTTTCCAGAAAACAGGGACCCGCTTTACAATGAAACTTTGACAGGGACCCGCTTTACAATATGAAAGTATGATAGGGATGTCTCCCTAATTTCCACTTTATTAAAACCATACATTTCCTTCCGAAACCATAGAATTTAATTTCAAAATATTTGTATATGGACCAACGGTGTCTGTATATATAATTTCCTATCCTATGGACAAGTGTTACGGATATTTATCATTTCAATCCGTAATTTAAATACATACGGGTAGATATCATTTCGACCCGCAATCCCAAATTCAATTCAAATGAAAATCGCTTGTGTTTATCATTTCAACCCATAACGAAATTCTCCTATTCTAAAGTTCGTTTGGGTATGTATCATTTCAACCCATGGTGAATTCTAAACTACAGGGAACTTGCAGAGTGATAACAAATAATAATATAACAGCATATATCATCAATAACAATATAATATAAACAACAGGATATGGTGTCATATCCCATAGGTGAACAGTTACAGATAATAGCATATACAACAATTTAAACAACTAACAGCAGCATATTTCAATTGTCGTTTCAATTGAAATCAAATTTAATAAATATAAGAATATTAATCTTGAGTGATTGCTCACCTTTCGAGGCTAGATAGGATAGACAATGAAATTAAGTTACGAGATGCAAGAACAACTTCCAAAGCAAAGCAAGATGGATACGGGTTCGACAGACAAGCTGAAAGATAGGGAATTGACGAAATCAAATCAGAACAGGATCGATGAAGATAAATGGTATAAGTGAATTTAAATATATATAACTATATATATATAATCAAATTCTAAGTTCAAACATATATTAAATAATATATATATATATATAGGAATTTCACAATCCATTATTTTAAACTAAAACTCAAATACTAAAGTCAACATATAAAAATAAATTATATGTTATAATTAAAACAATATTTGTTACAAATTTAGTATTGACGAAATCAACTTAAACCAAAAATAGTATATACATATATAAACAAATATATGTAAGCTATTTCTATATGCCACCAACTACATTCATGTTACTCAAATGTATGCAGACCCAACAACATACTAGTATAAGTTATATAGTAACCTATATAACACTATTATGACTCATACTTTGTAATATAACTGTAACTATTTATAACATAACCTACTGTAACATACACTTCATTTACACTCATATATATGTGAACAGCAAAAGCACTATATGTGTGACCAGTATATGTTAAATCAGCTATACCTACAAACTGGCATATATATATATATATATTAGCATCATATACAAACACCTACCTTGCAATATATATAAGTGCAACTTATAAAACAATGTACATATATATTATATATAACTAACGATATATATTTTATAAAGTCTACAAGTATAACCAAAACGATGTGCAATAGATCAAAAGCCTAGACTAGATTATACTTACATTTATATATACCTTACAAGTTCAAAACCGATACTCACATCAACATTCTAAGACTCACATGCATCTTTCTAGACCAAATGTATATATAAATTTCAAACAGTATGTACCCAGACACTAAACCGTATATATATATATATAAACATATGTGTGTATACATACATACATACATACATACATATATATATATCCTATTTTTCAAGGTCAAACTCACATAAATCAGAGAACATCTTATATAATACTAGCACACTTTAATATCTATAACCGAATATACCCTACATACTACATATGTATTATATGCATGCAAACAGAAAATATAAGTTATATATAATACGGTTATATATAAAATATATGCAAGCAAACCAAATTTATATAGCGACATAAATATAAACATATATAAAACTATACAATAAACAAAATAAAGATATATACTAACAGAAAATATACCCATATATAAACTTATACTTATATAATCAATATTGTTATAAATTTTTTTTTTCAAATACAACTTAACAGGCCTATTACCGTTTACTATTTATATATACAAACTCACCGAAGCTAACCTGCAAGGGAAGAGTGGACTCGGATGACGTGGCAAGGGAGCTATTTGGCACGGCTGGGCTTCGGCACGAGGCAAGTTAGGGTGGAGGCACAAGCTTGCCGCGTGTGGCTGTGTCGTGCCAGGGAGGGAGGCTTTCGGCTAGAGGTGTGAGACAAGTCGGGTGCGATCTCGTTGCAGAAGGGAAGGCTTCGGGTTTTGACTTGGGTGTGGGAAGGGAAGTCATGAGAAATGTGGGAAGGAGCTCAGCCAAACAAAAAAATAAAATAAAAGGAAGAAGAGCTACAGAAAGAGGAAGAGAATAAAGATACGTAACAAATTCACCTTTTGGATGAACAGTGAAGCAATTTCAAAGTCTGACGAATATAAAAGAAAGGTAAAAGCAACGGTCACGCGAAAATTCAGCTGAAAATTTAAATCAATTTATTTTATTTGGGCAGCACGTTTCACATTTGAAACGTTAAGGAAAATATAAAGTCAAAATTTCGGTACCGTTACAACGAACAGATTATTGTCTCCGTCGTGTACCGGATTTCAAAAAAAATAAATTAAATATACCGCAGAGATCAGCACGAAGAGACGATCAAAACGGTATACAAATATCAATGGTACGATCATCCTATCAAAATTCGATAATCGGCACCGATATACGTTGCTATTCCGTACGGAAAAATCCAAACGGAGCTAGAAACGTCCGAATTTCGTGAAACGAATTTCGCAGTCTGATTCAGAGTGTTCTAAATAAATTTTCTCATGTTGACATATAGAGGTTTCGGAATACTTTTAAATTCAACTGTTATTAACTAATTTAAATTGAGATAAAATTACACAATAAAATAAACTTCCATATTATCAGATGAAAATTAACCAGTTGCTATGTTAAAATAGACGTATTCCAAATAATAAATTTTTATTTTCAAATTTTATTGTTTAAAATTTCACAAAATTCAGTTAAATACGTTATTAAAACCAATCAAAATTTATGGGTCGCTACACTCTTCCCCACTCAAAACTTTTCGTCTCCGAAAAGGAAGGAGGTAGGAGAATAGAAACAACCAGACATAAAAGATAGATTAAAAGACAAGGATTATAAACAATTAATTTAAACTATATAAATTTTACTTGAAATATTCATTTGAAAACTTCATTTGCAATTCAATTATCTTTAATGCTTTAAAACCTTTCAAAACCCATTTATAAAATTTCTTGCTTCCTTTATAAATACCATTTATATGTTTAAATAACACCTTTATAAAGATATGAAAACTATTTGAAAACAATTATTTACATCCTTAGTTATATTTACAAAGAAGCTATTGAAAACATTAAATCCATAATTCCTAAATTCATTAATTTTATCTAAAATACTTTTCAAATATTATTAATAAATCAATAAGCATTTACTTTAAATCTGTATTATTTAATTAATAACTTCTAAAATATTAAAAACACTAAAATTTTTCTATTAAACCATGTAGTATATAAATAAACAATATTTTAAAAAGGATATAGTCAACAAGGAAAAGAAGGAGGATTTGGAAAAACGGAATATAGGTGAATAAATAAAGCTGAGCAGATAAGGTAGATTCAAAAGAATAGTATCGGGCATGAATAATTAATTCAAACCATAAGAATTTCAATTTCAAATATTAATACAAAATTCCTTTGTTGGAAATACTTTTATAATAAAATACCTTTATAATAAAATAATTTTATAACTCGATGTTTCAACAAGTTTATCCTCGTTCTTGCAGACTCTGGCTATGCGTTGATCAGACGCAAAGCTAGAATTCTCCAGGTACTTAGTAGACTTGTTTCAACACCCAGTGAAAATACTGAAATACTTTTAAAAACAGATATGGAAAGTACAATCCAAACAAATCAACCAAATCATTGTCTAACCATGGATCGCAGATACACAATGGTTACGCCTGGATCCCCCAGGAAACAATCCGTATCCGTAAGCTTTCTCAGCCCTGCGAATTACGCCATGATGACTAGTAGACCTCAGATACACAATGGTTACGCCTGGATCCCCAAGGAAACAATCTGTATCTGTAAGCTATCTTAGCCCTACGGATTTCGCTACTAAATACGACCTACATAGATCGCAGGATACACAATGGTTACGCCTGGATCCCCCAGGAAACAATCCATACCCATAGGCCATCTCAGCCAGGTGAATTACGTTATGCAGTCGCACTCGTAAGACCATGGAGATCGCCATGGAATTCGATGGACACTCGAGTATCATATCCGGAAAACCCAAATCTGATAAAATAATATCGATAGAATGAATCCACAATGTGGCCACAAAGCGGATATCAAGCAGAAGGCACTTTCCATATCTTTACTTCGAAAATATGTATCATATAGCACCTTTCAAATCAATTTCAAATATCATACTTATATAAAGTCCATTATATATAAGATTTCATTTCAAATTGAATACTTTCCAAAATCAATAGTATATCAAATCACACTTATATATACTTCGACTATATAAGATTACACCTTTCAAATTGAGTACCTTTCTAAATCAATAGTTTTCAAATCAACTTCATACTTATACAAATCAATTTTATATAAGTTTGATAACTCCCAAATCAAGTATTTAGTAAAATAAGGTTCTCAATTCAATTCGTTTCAATATCAGTTCAGTTTCAAAATCATATACAATTCCACCAAATTATTTCTTCTCAATTTAAATATCTTCAGTTTCAAAGTTTCCAAGTTAATAGGTTTAAAAAGTCATCCTCGTTTCCAAATCAACTTAATTTATGTCAAACCAATTCATTTTCAAAATCATCATATAAACACTGGGTTTTAAATTCCAATCTATTTTCGAAACCAAATATTTTCTCAAAATCAATTATACCCAAAATGATTACACAGTTTATAACCATCACTTTAAAACCTTTAAACTATTATTTCTCTCTGAAATATCCAATTTACCTTTTGAATATTATTATTCTATACATATAGTTTTATAAAAGATGTTTCAAAGTCAAAACATTTAGAACTAAATTTTATTCAAAACATTTCAAATCTACATTTCATATTAGTAAAATTCAAAATTGTCTTATTCATTTCCTTAACAAAGCAGTTTCGAATTTTTTTTTTAAATCATACCACTTCATACTTTAAACATACAAAACTAAACTTATATACTTTATCAAATATTTTATACTCTTCAAAATTACTAAGCTTTGAAAATTAAACATCAATTTGGAAGTGTTCGAACCTTCAAAATAGTCGGTGAAATCAAATTTCAAATCCAAGAGTTGGAAATCAGCAACAAATCAGTAAATCAATTTTAATAGATAGGGTTATATCAAATCCGAAACTCGAGGACTGAACACCGGGCTTACTTCAAACCGTTTAAAATATATATACATATATCTTTCGAATATCAAATCATACTTCGGAATTTGAAATCAAAATTGGTTTCACAAAATCACTCGCATAGCAAAGCTACTAAAGTGGCCTATCCCCCACTCTGAAACTCGAAAATCAATGTCGATGATGCGTGCGCTCGTCACCGAAATTATTCTCCAGCGACATAAGTGAGTTCTGGACTTCTATCTTCTTGAAAACTTCTTTGAAATTTCTTCGAAATCATTGGAACTCATTTGAAGTCATCCGAAACATTTCTTACTCGGAAAATACTTTCAAATCGTATTACTATATATTTTCAAAATATTAAAACCAATTTCAAAATGTCGGGTTCAATTTCTCGAATTTCAAATTCAAAACCCTTCAGTTATAAATCATCTTTATATAAATCAATTTCTTATACAATTTCAGAATTTCAAATCCTTCTGAAACTTCAAATTCTAGTTTTTTAAAAGGTATATAATCCTTATCAGAAACATTTCACTTTTATAAATAGAATATAATCATACTTATCAAAACAATAATTTCGATATATAAACAATTTCTAAAATACAAACAAACCCGATTTTTCAAAGGTTGATTCAAGAATGGATTTCAAAACAAAGATAGAGATTCAAATTAGAGGAACTCTAATCAAATAGAATTATGATTCGAAGATAAGCTCGAACAGAGATGAGATAATTAAATTTCAAATAGAAGATGGATATACTTATATAAATCGCGGGCGACCTTAACCGGGTCAACCGTGACTTCAGGAATATGATCGATGTGGGCAAATCGACATTTGATCGCCAGAGATAGAATTCAGGCATAGCAGGAGATAGATAGCATCTTAACTGAGGATACAGAAATCTTCGGTGAATCAATGTCAATTCTAAAGGAGTTTCACCCCTTTACAAATCATTCAAAGATTGGCGGGATCGTCGACCTTTATAAAGGTCATTCGAAAGAATACAAATAGGGGGAGACAAGAATGGATTTTGGAACCGGGGGAATCATTCCAAAATTCAAAGGAAACCGAATTGAAGAGTAAGGGATTCAAGCTCGAACGAAAGTGATTCCGTAATTAAATTTACCACACATGCTAAGTTTTTCCTAGAACCTGGCTCTGATACCAACTGTAACAACCTGGTATTTTCAACCATTCGCATCCACACATGTCAGACTTGAATTGCTCAAAATATCAGATTGTTAATTTAAATTTGGCAAAACTCAGCATATACAGTAAATAAAAAAAATCATAGAATCAGAGACACAGAGTAATATAAAATGCAGCGGAATAGACAAATAGTAGTTCATGAAGCTACTATGTAAACAACAGAGTTTGAAAATAAAATATAACAGAATATCTCAAATACAGTGAAGTCTACAGTACAAATTGTTGACCTCTCTGAACGAATCAACTGGAAAAGCTGAAAGCTGAATCGATAGTTGGATCCCCAAACGAAGCTCCAAACTCCAAAAGCGAGTCTCAAATGTTGTATCTCTCAGTCTGACCCGAGCGTAAAGCAAAACACAAAACACTCGAGTCAGGATTAACATTCTTATATCAATAAATCCAACTCAAGTGAAATATCATCTGAATTACAATTAACTTAAAGGATGTTTGGGATAACCATCCTCTAACGATCTGTGGAACTATCTACAATGTAGAAATATATACTATAACACCGTGGTCATTCCAAATTAATTTATACTTCAAAAACAAAATATTATTTTCATTTCGAATATATCTATTTCCCAAAATAGTATATATATTAAATAATTTATAAAGTAAAGTATTTGCAATTTCCTCAAATCTCACACATCGCTTCAAAATCAACTCAACTTTCCATTCAAATCAAATTCAATCTCAATTTATCAACTTCCATTCAATTCCGTTTTCTAAATAATAAATTCAAATTTTATTGATTTCAAATACAGATCTGAATCACAAATAAACCATTTAAATTCCAGTATATTTCAAAGCTTTAATATTCAACGTTTTCAAAGTTAAATTTAATAGTTTCATATAGATCTTGATTTAACTTCATTATTATTTAGTCAGGGAATATTCACTTAAAAAATTCAATATCATTTAACTAGCCTTAAATTATATTTTTACTGAATATTTCCTTAAATTTATTTAAACGGAAAATATTCATTAAATTACTTAAATCAAGACCAAGTTATAAATCATATCTTAAATCTCAATTTCAATAAGTTTCAAATCGGTTTAATTAAATAAAATTCTTTATTGAATACAATTTCAACTAAATTTAAATTATCTTCCCAACCTTAACTTATTCAAATTATTACCAAAATCTATTTGGAAATATAAATTTTTACTACTAAAACATATTATATGTATTAGATCAATCTTAATTAAATTAAATATTATTATTAAATCTATATATATATCATTACAATTTATATATAAAAATTTAAGAATCAACATTTATTAAAACCATATATTTCTTTCCGAAACCATAGAATTTAATTTCAAAATATTTGTATATGAACCAACGGTGTCTGTATATAATTTCCTATCCTATGGTCAAGTCTTATGGATATTTATCATTTCAATCTGTAATTTAAATACATACGGATAGATATCATTTCGACCTGCAATCCCAAATTCAATTCAAATGAAAATCGCTTGGGTTTATCATTTCAACCCATAACGAAATTCTCCTATTCTAAAGTTCGTTCGGGTATGTATCATTTCAACCCATGGTGAATTCTAAACTACAGGGAACTTGCAGAGTGATAACAGATAATAATATAACAGCATATATCATCAATAATAATATAATATAAACAACAGGATATGGTGTCATATCCCACAGGTGAACAGTTACAGATAATAGCATATATAACAAGTTAAAGAACTAACAGCAGCATATTTCAATTGTTGTTTCAATTGAAATCAAATTTAATAAATATAAGAATATTAATTGTGAATGATTGCTCACCTTTCGAGGCTGGAGAGGATAGACAATGAAATTGAGTTACGAGATGCAAGCACAACTTCCAAAGCAAAGCTAGATGGATACGGGTTCGACAGACAAGCTGAAAGATAGGGAATTGACGAAATCAAATCAGAACAGGATTGATGAAGATAAATGGTATAAGTGAATTTATATATATATAACCATATATAACTATATATATATATATAAAATCAAATTCTAAGTTCAAACATATATTAAATAAATATATATATATATAGGAATATCACAATCCATTGTTTTAAACTAAAACTCAAATACTAAAGTCAACATATAAAAATAAATTATATGTTATAATTAAAACAATATTTGTTATAAATTTAGTATTGACGAAATCAACTTAAACCCAAAATAGTATATACATATATAAACAAATAAAAGTAAGCTATTTCTATATGCCACCAACTTCATTTTACTCAAATGTATGCAGACCCAACAACATACTAGTATAAGTTATATAGTAACCTATATAACACTATTATGACTCATACTTTGTAATATAACTGTAACTATTTATAACATAACCTACTGTAACATACACTTCATTTACACTCATATATATGTGAACAGCAAAAGCACTATATGTGTGACCAATATATGTTAAATCAGCTATACCTACAAAACTGGCATATATATATATATATATATTAGCATCATATACAAACACCTACCTTACAATATATATAAGTGCAACTTATAAAACAATGTACATATATATTGTTATCCCGCCTTTTGGCAAGGCCGTGACACCAAGGAATTGACTAATAATCAATGACGGCCTGTCCTAGAGATCAGTTATACACAGACTCACTATGGATATCGATGAATTTTGTCCGAGTCGGTTCAAGCCAAAATTGGTAGGACATAAAAAGCTAAGCCATGAGAGCCAACGTTCGAAATCTCAAGTCAATCCGAGTTCGTATGCTCGAGTTATGAACGATAAAAAATTGGATGAAAATTAATCGCCGTTCGACTCGCTCCACATCCCTCAGATGCCAACTTCGACTAGCTTCGCAACACTCAGAAGCGACCACTTCGACTCGCTTCGCAACCATCAGCAGTAATTGCTTCGACTCGCTTCGCAAATACTCAGAAGTGCCTACTTCGACTCGCTCCGTGTGCCTACTTCGACTCGCTTCGCCTTCTCCGCTTCGACTCTAACACAGAATCACTCTTCGACTTGCTCCTCTACATACCACGCTCCGACTCGATCTACTTCACATCCACATAGTAGGGCATGGCAATCAAGGCGAACAAAAGCATAGTCATCGATACGAACGAAGGGACTCGCATCGATACGAATTGGGCTGATTCGTAACCGAGTCGAACAGAGCGAGTCGAACAAAACAGCCACCCAAAATCGCATTTCGTATCGACCATATCTCCTAATCTACAAGTCTAAATGCTACGAAATTTTCACAGAAGACTATGTGCATGCTAAAGAATTTCCACGCCAAATTTTGACTCCATTGGATGAAATCTTGATCGAGTCGAAATCTGTTCGTGTCGATCACGGATCGGACCAAAACTTCACGAGCTTGGGCGTGCGGGCCTGGTCACGTGCCAGAGAGGGCCTCTCGAGATCTGAGCGAAATATCAGCCTCCTACACCTATAAATAGACCCCCAAAGCCAACAGAAAAGGGGTTCTTCTTCCTCTTTGAGATCTCCAACGCCCGGACTCCGCCAGATCCAGATCTGAACTCCATTGCTGCTGCTACCAACAAATTTCATTACCGTAAATCATTGTAATTCGCTGTAGTTTGTTGATATCAATTGTAAACATCAAAGGAAGATCAATAAAGGAAACTACTTCATAGTGGACGTAGGCAATACGCCGAACCACTCTAAATTCTTATGTCTCCCTGCATTTTAATTATTCTCATTTCTGAAATTTGGAGTTTTTGTTAGATAATTCCTCTTTTTCCATTTTATTTCTTCACTTTATCTCTTCAAAAACTTCCGAAGAGTGTTGTGCCCAATTTTGGTACAAACACTTTGGTGCTTTCACTGGGAAAAACCTAATTTTTCTCCTGCTCTATGGATCTCCTATCTATATTGGATTGCATAAATCTAAGAAGATGATCCAGATCTAGAACTTTAAAGCCCTTCCATTCTATTCAGATTCGCAATCGAATCTAGGAAAGGACTTCATCAATTCATTATGGTGAGCACACATACCACTTCTACAGCTGCTGATCAAGGAGCACGGGATCCACAGAATCCCGCGCAATCACCTCCATCCAACCAAAATGCTGCAGGACCTTCAGATCCATCAGGTCCAATCACTAGACAAGAATTCCAGACATTGCTTCAAGAGTTGACCCAAAGTCGACAGCAGCTAACTGAACAACTACGCGCCAACACGGAGTTGACTAACCAGCTAAATCGCCAAAGGCGAAGAAGATCCAGAAGAGACCAAGGTTCTCACTCTTCCACAGAAAGTTCAGCCTCCTCCGATGGCCAAACCCGATCCACACGTCCACGGCTAGGTGTAAGCTACACCCAAGCCACGGGACACCAACCCTGCTTCGAACCTTGGGCAACCCAGAGCTGGACCATCCGCTAGTCTCCGCACAGAACCTTCAACTCGAGGAGGAGCTGCTCCTTATCATGTTACCGACAACATTGCTAATACCACCACTGCCGAACGGGGAGGTGATGCTAGAAACCAAGTTGATCCTCAACGTAGCCAACGAGAGCAGACTCCTGAGCCTTATGTCCCTGAGGATGTTGAACCAAGGAGGCGAGGCACGGACCGTCGACCGCGTCCGGTCCAGACTCGCGCTGTGGAACCCGACCACACCTTGGCACAACATGCTCCAAGTATCGGAACGCCGGATATACCAACGATGATCCGTCAAATGATCCGTGAAAGTCAGGGTCTCTCTAATGATGACTGGGGAATCTCCCGAAGTCATACCCCTTTCACCGATGATGTTTTATATGCTGAACCACCTCAGCACTTCAGGATGCCAGCTTTGCCAGTTTATGAAGGAAGTTCTGATCCCAATCAACACGTCCTGAAATACGAATGGCTGATGAATGCTGCTAGAGCTGATGATGCAGTAAAGTGTCGTAGTTTCCCCATTTCCCTAGGGGGCATCGCTACCATGTGGTTCACTCGTTTGCCACCGTGATCCATCTCTAACTTTGACCAGATGGCCACCAAGTTTGTTGAACAATTCCGTATGCATATGGCGAGGCCTAAGGACGTTAACACTCTGTCTAGTGTTACACAAGCTCCCGGAGAAACACTTAGACGTTACTTGGAGCGATTCCATGCTGCGTGTGCAGAGATAAGCAATCCCAATGATAACTCTATCCTGATAGCATTGACGAAGGGGATTGATGCTGAGTCTGAGTTCAGAAATTGGTTAGCTGGAAAACCACCTACGTCATTGGACCGTTTCTATTCCATGGTAGCTCAATTTCTGAGAAGGGAGGATGCGAAACAGTCCAGGAAGCAGGATGACGCAGCGCCCAACATCGAAGGAATACAAAGTAACATCGCTGTTAAAAAATCCGAAGATAGTTCTGGGAAAATTCAGTTGAACGTACAAAATAAACAGAATCAGCAGAGAGACAATGGAAATCAGAACAAAAAACGCGATCAAAATCGTGGTCCACGACGTAGAGCTTCCATGTACGATGATTACACACCATTGAACACGTCATTGGAAAATGTGTATTTGCAGACCTGCAATACCATGCACTACAAGAAACCTGCCCCAAAACCGCCAACTGAGAGACAAATCCAAACAGGAAAGTTCTGTAGATTCCATGAGAGTTATGGCCACAACACCAATGAGTGTCGTCACCTACAAGACTTCAATGAAAAACTGATACGTGAGCGGAAGCTGGATCAGTATGTGCGGGCACCGCAGTCTGGTGGTGCGGGCCCATCAAATCAGAATCGTGCGCCGAATCAAGAAAGACAGGAGGAACCCGCTCGTGCAAGCGGGAGGTTAGTTATCAATACGATAAGTGGTGGTCCTCACCCAACAGATCGAAGCTGGAAGGAAATGGAGTCGTATGCCACTTCTATCAGGCATGCGGACTTCGAGTGTTGCAGTAATGTTGATGAAGGAGCTCCGGCCAAGCAACAGAAGACGATGACGGATGACATCGTGTTCAGGAACAGAGACGCTGATAAAGTCGAAGCCCCCACTATTGATCCACTGGTCATCTCGGCACAAGTAGGTCCCGCTTGGATGAAGAGGATCTTAGTTGACAGTGGGAGCTCTGTGAATATTTTGTTCAAGCGAGCTTATGATCAAATGAAAATGGAAGTCACGGACTTGAAGCCTAGCCAATCTCGAGTCCATGGTTTCAACGGAAGTGCTACTATACCCACCGGAATGGTGGAACTGCCAGTAGAATTGGGAGTCGGAGATCGTTGGAGAGTACGGATGTTGCAGTTCATTATTTTGGACATAGACTCCCCTTATAATGCTTTCTTGGGCAGACCGGCCCTCGCTGAATTCAGAATAGCCATCGCCCCGTGGTGTTTGACTTTAAAGTTTCCCACTGATCATGGAATAGGAATCATTCATGGAGATCAGGCTGCTGCCAGAGCCTGCTATGTTGCTGAGCTGCGGGAGGCGCAGCGAAAAGAAAAAGGAAAGGGCGTGGAGGAATCTCTCTGCGTCCGTTTTACCGATAATTGACAATTAACGCCCGGGCCCAGGCCCGGGCACCCCGGCCAATTCCTCAAGGATCTTGACCCAAGAGAAACTGAAGACGAAGGAGAATCTAAAGAAAGTCAAGCATCCCCGACCGAACTGACGATTGATGTCTCAATTGACAATAACGATGATTCGAAAATGATAAAGATTGGATCTCAACTAAGCCAGCAAACTCAAGAGGAATTGGTTGAATTTCTGCGGGCAAATCTTGACGTATTTGCCTAGACACATTCTGATATGTGTGGGATCTTGCCAGACATCGCGAGCCACACTCTGAACATTGACCCGCGGCATGTCCCGGTCAAGCAAAAAAGGCGCGGTATGGATACAGAGAGATCTGCCGCCCTTAAAGAAGAAATAGAAAAGCTTGAAGCGAACGGATTCATTCGAGATGCGCTATATCCTAAATGGGTGTCGAATCCCGTGCTCGTCCGAAAACCAAACGGGAAGTGGAGAACGTGTGTCGATTATTCCGATCTGAATAAAGCATGTCCCAAAGACAGTTTCCCACTTCCCAGAATTGATCAGCTAGTAGATTCGACAGCCGGGCATGAACTCTTATCCTTCATGGACGCGTATTCTGGCTACAATCAGATACCGATGCATTTACCCGATCAAGAACATACCAGCTTCATAACCGATCAGGGACTTTACTATTACAAGGTTATGCCGTTCGGACTCAAGAACGCTGGGGCTACTTACCAACGATTAGTCAATCGGATGTTTGCTAATCAAATCGGGAAAACAATAGAAGTCTATGTAGACGACATGCTTGTGAAGTCACGACTCTCCACTGACCATGTAAAAGACCTGGAAACTATGTTCAACATACTTCGGGAATACAAGATGAAGCTCAACCCACTGAAATGTCACTTTGGAGTTGCATTCGGAAAGTTCCTTGGGTTCATCGTTAACGCCCGGGGAATCGAAGCCAATCCCGAAAAGATTTGGGCAATCAGAAATCTTGAAACTCCCAAAACTATAAAGCAAGTCCAGAGCCTCAATGGAAAGGTAGCGGCATTGAGCAGGTTCATTTCAAAGTCCATCGACAAATGCATTCCCTTCTTCGATCTGATCCGAAAAGGGAAACGAAACTTTGAATGGACCACGGAGTGTGAAGGCACTTTCCAAGCACTAATTCAACATCTATCCACATCACCAATACTGTCAAAGCCTATTGACCATGAGAAGTTGTATGCATACTTGGCGATATCAGAAAACGCTATCAGCGCTGCCTTGGTCCGAGAAGAAGACGGGGTACAGAAGCTAGTGTACTACATCAGCAAACGATTGACTGGGGCTGAAAGGAACTATCCAAAGCTAGAAAAGTTGGCTTATTGCCTTGTAATCGCATCAAGAAAACTCCGACCGTACTTCCAAGCACATCCCATTGTTGTTTACACCGACCAGCCGTTATGACAGGTCCTTTCGCGGCCTGAGACGTCTGTTAGGTTACTCAAGTGGAACATCGAACTGAGTCAGTTTGATATTGCTTACACTCCAAGATGAGCAATCCAAGGACATTTCCTCGCCGATTTCATAGTTGAATTTACCATTCCAGAGGACTTGCCCGAAACCAGTAAATCCCCCGAATACATCTGGAAGCTGTATACAGATGGTGCATCAAACGACCGATGTTCGGGCGCTGGTGTTGTACTCGAAACCCCCGAAGGCCGATCCATATGCTATGCTGTGAAATTCGATTTTCATGCGACTAATAATGAAGCTGAATACGAACCTCTTAGCTGGCTTGAAACTCACCAGAGATCTGAAAATTATCGCTGTGGAAATTTATTGTGATTCACAATTGGTTGTGTGTCAAGTACGGGGAGAGTATCAGGCAAGAGATCGAAGGTTGGCTGCTTACCTAGCTCGAGTTCAGGAAGCACTGAATCAATTCGATTACTACGCCATCTATTGTATACCTCGGGAGCGCAACCAAAAGGCCGATTCATTGGCAAAGCTAGCCAGCACAGGTGAAGCTCAGCAAATGGGACTCGTTCCCGTAGAAACGCTATCTTCCCCAAGTATCGACCGGACAGAAATAAACCGGGTATGCGAAACCGTTCCCGAAAAGGATTCATAGATGACTCCACTCAGAAATTACATTGAGCACGGAACCCTGCCGGAGCGCAGGAGTGAAAAGAGACAAGTCCTTCGGAAGGCCTCACGATTTACCATCCAGAATGGACTCATGTACAGAAGAGGGTACTCGTTTCCCCTACTCCGGTGTATCGCTCACGACGAAATTAAACAAGTATTGCACGATGTGCACGAAGGGGAATGTGGCGATCACACCGGAGGGCAAGCACTTGCCAAGAATATACTTCGCTACGGATACTACTGTCCTACCGTGAATCGTGATGTGTTGGACTATGCAAAGAAATGTGATAGGTGCCAGAAATATACCCGAATTCCTAGAGCTCCTCTTACCGAGATAACGCAAATGGTCAGCCCGTGGCCGTTTGCAATGTGGGGCATCGACATCATCGGTGCTCTACCTTTGGCAAAAGGTGGTGCGAAGTACGCCATCGTCGCAGTTGATTACTTTACAAAGTGGGCTAAAGCCGAAGACCATTACAACGAAGAAAGTAATCAACTTTGTGGTTCGTAACATCATCTGTCGATTCGGTCTCCCACACACCATTGTTACGGACAACGGAACCCAATTCGACAATGCTGAATTCAAAGATTTCTGCAAACGATTTCACATCCAAAAGAAATTCTCCGCAGTTGCATACCCTCAGGCAAACGGACAGGTCGAAGCAGTTAATAAAGTTATAAAGTCCATCCTGAAGAAACGACTGGAAAAGGTCGGGGGCAAGTGGGTCGATGAACTTCCTATGGCTCTATGGGCTTACCGAACAACCCACAACACCGCGACCAGCCACACTCCGTTCTCTCTTTCTTACGGTTCAGAGGTCGTTATTCCAGTCGAGCTAGAAGTACCTTCTCATCGTGTGACATGCTATGATCCAAAGACAAATGCTATATTACTTGCTGAATCTCTCGATCTACTAGATGAGAAGCGTGAAGAAGCTGATTTGAGGACAGATGCGCATCGAAGTCGAGTTGCCCGATAGTACAAAGCCAAGGTCCGTCCGCGAACCTTCGAACTAGGCGATCTCGTCTTAAAAAGAATCTATCTGGTTCCTTCGCATAT
The DNA here is from genome assembly GCA_030737815.1 of Allium fistulosum. Classification (NCBI taxonomy): domain Eukaryota; kingdom Viridiplantae; phylum Streptophyta; class Magnoliopsida; order Asparagales; family Amaryllidaceae; genus Allium; species Allium fistulosum. The sequence continues at coordinate 639,185,492 of CM060903.1, read as the reverse complement.
GAAGCCGGCATCATAAGGACCGTATGTTATTGAACGGAGGCTCGGAGATGGCACATTCAAGTTATCGACCGTCGACGGTCTTACCCTGCCAAGAGCTTGGAATAGCGAGAGCCTTCGCCGCTATTACACCTGACAGGCTATTTTTATCCATTTAGTTTACTTTCCTTTTCTGCAATTTGTTTATGCATTTCGAAATTAGAACTTGTAATAAGGCAACTGACTTTGCCATACTTTCTTATTTCAGCAATAAAATGCAACCTCTTCGAGCCAGAGCTGTGATTTACTTGAAATACTTCATATGACCATCACTATGTACAGAGAGCTAAGTTTCACCATACGGTGGGATTTATTCAAATAGAGAGTGACTGCGATGCAACCAATCACTTGCTAAGTGAAACCCGAGCTCGGGGGCAAGCCATCACATCAAAGTCAAAAAAGCATTGACACACGACAATCCTTCATCAACTCCGAACTCCCAGAGCGCGAGTCGGAGTATAAACATCAACTCCGTATTCCCAGAGTGCGAAGCGGAGTATAAACATCAACACCGAACTCCTAGAGTGCGAGTCGGAGTATAAACATCAACTCCAAATTCCCAAAGTGCGAATTGGAGTATAAACATCAACTCCGAACTCGCAGAGTGCGAGTCGGAGTATAAACATCAACTCCAAGTTCCCAGAGCGCGAATTGGAGTATAAACATCAACTTCGAGTTCCCAGAGCGCGAACCGGAGTATAAACATCAACTCCGTATTCCCAGAGTGCGAAGCGGAGTATAAACATCAACTCCGAACTCCTAGAGTGCGAGTCGGGGTATAAACATTAACTCTGAACTCCCAGAGCGCGAGTCGGGGTATAAACATCAACTCCGAACTTCCAGAGCGCGAGTCGGAGTATAAACATCAAATCCAAACTCCAGAGTGCGGGTCGGGGTATAAACATCAACTCCGAACTCCCAGAGCGCGATTCGGAGTATAAACATCAACTCCAAATCCCCAGAGCATGACTTGGAGTATGAGCATCAACTCCGAGTTCCCAGAGCGCGAACCGGAGTACAAAAATCAACTCCGAGTTCCCAGAGCACGAACCGGAGTATAAACATCGACTCCAAACTCTCAGAGTGTGAGCCGGAGTATAAACATCAATTCCAAATCCCCAGAGCGTGAATTGGAGTATGAGCATCAACTCCGAGTTCCCAGAGCGCGAACCGGAGTACAAACATCGACTCCAGATTCCCAGAGTGCGAAACAGAGCGTAAACACCAACTCCAAGTTCCCGAAGCGTGAATCGAAGTATAGATGTCAGCTCCAAGCTCCCGAAGCGCAAGTCGGAGTACAAATGCCAATTCCAGGTCCCCAGATCGCGGACATATGATTGAAACTTAAGCCGGCGTAACCAACCGCCGGTAAACGAATGGGAATCCCAGGAGTGTGGATATGATCATCGACAATCAAATGAGCATGGATGAACTACTCAATCTCTGCTTGCCTTAGACATCCATTCGGTGGCACTAGACTTAACATGTTATATGTAAGAAACGATCGTCGACTGATGATCTACAACTCACCATCAAGACTGGAGGCAAGACTTAAGCATCGATCATCGACTGAAGCAATGCGATGTCAAAATTCAACTCGCTTCCCGGTCGCAAACCATGTCCACAGTTTCCGAACTTGGCAAACAAAAACAAACTTGATTCAAAAGCTAAAACTTCACAAGTACGCTTCAGATATTGAAACACTTGGACAAATACACAATGACAGAAAAGAAGCCAAGAAAGGGAAGTTTCATTTCTATCGTTTATAAAATAAATTCGTGTACAAGTTTCCAAAATTCCTACTAGCAGGGGCCGAACCCGCATCTATACACGGTCAACAAAATGAAAGTCAAAATACACTGGGGAAGCATGTTTAATCTTTTTTCTTCCTTGCCTTCCTCCTCGGTGTAGACCCGCTGGAGCCACCGCTAGTCTTCCTCTTCGAGCCTTTACTTTTCGGCGGTTGGTCTTCAGGCAAGGGCATTATGTCAACGTCCTCCTCCGAGCTCGTGTGAATAAGAATGCTCCCTGCGGGCGGAGTTGGAGGAACAAGATCAATTACAGAAGGTGGAAGGGGCACGCTAGTGAGGAAAACAGTACCGCTGGGAGATATCATGCTAAGGGAAGCAGGTCCCGGTGCTGCCATCCCACCTCTGAAACTGCCACCATGAGCCGCTGCTGCCATTTCAGCGTCGATTTGAGCGAACATCTGCTCTTCAGTTACTGCTCGAGCCTCGCTGAGAGCATTAGCGGTCAGCATTGATGAACTTGCAGCAGGATCAGTTCCACTCATGACGGATGGCAGGTCAGCAAGAGGATCGTCGTGACGACGAAAGAGTTCATCCATTAGCTGCTTGTCAAACATAATTGTACCTCCCTGCAGATCGTCAAGCGGAGCAGTTGTACTCATGGTGATTGCTTCGGTCGCAATAGCCTCCTGCGTTTGATATAACTCTTGAGTAGCAGGAGGCATGGCCGGTGCGGCATCAATCACTGAACAAAGAATGAGAAAACTGTTAGAACTTAACTCGATCGAAGATTTCGACTTAAGAAAGATATGTGGAATGTTCAGAATACCTTCCTCAGTTTGACTCATATGCGGCGGAGCGGCATCAGTAACTTGCGCTGCAGCCGAAGACATCTGCGATTGATCTGGATTATAAGCAGGGACGGCCTGGGGATCAGCCGTAGACGAGGATTCGGGCTGGGTTGATGCGGAAACTTCAAGACTTGCTTCATGGTGGTCAACTCCAGAACCCTCTCCCACTTCAAAGTGCTGGGCGCCAAGTTTTTCCTTCTCACGCAGAATCATCGACTCATGGAGAATCCTCTTTTCATCATCAGTCAGAGTGCGATTCTCGAGTTCGAATTCATCCACGAACTCGCCCTGATGCGCCTCTTTCTCCTCCTCGACCAGTCGGCCCCAAGCAATATAGAGATGCATCGGAAAATCATCGAGCCAGGCTAGGCCCCTGTGCCTCAACACGTTAGCGTTGTAGACAACAAGAAGGTCTTCGATGTCAGCCTCTAGCCTGGACTCGGCCAACTTCAATCTCTCCTCGACCTCGGTCTCTACCTTCTGGACCTTAGCCACAGCCGCATCCCGTTCACCCCTGAGCAGGACAGCTTGTTCGCATGCCTCTTGGGCTGCATTGTTCGCGTCATCTTTCTCCTTGGCCATATCAGCAAATCTGGCCTTAAGTTCATTAAGCTCCTTGACCGCCGCATCCCGCTCGGCAATGACTTTGGTGTTCCGGTGACCCATCTCCTCCACCAGGGCAACATGAGTCTATCCCAACCTCTCCATCTCCGCCTTCGCCTCGTTAGCCCTTTTAACGACCTCAATCTCAGATTTCCGAGAAGACTCGGACTCAGCGGAGAGTACCTGAATAATCCGATCCCTTTTTGCGAGCTCGGTCTCCATCTTCTCGAGCGCTTTGGCTCGCTCAAAAGCCACTTTGGAAGCTTTCTCGGCAGCCTTTGCCCACTGTCGGTACTGGGTGTATATGTCGTGAACGAAGTCGTGCACCGTGTTTTCCACCCCTGATGGAATTCTCTTTAAGTGTGGTGGGAAGACATAACCGTCGAAACAGATGTTCGGAAAGTCCTTCCTCATCTGGGCCAATTTGAGGGCCCTTTCTCCTGTGGGGTCAGCTGGGACCTGCTCTGTAATCATGGAGGCCGTGGTCTCGACTCTCTGGAGATGAGTTTCGGACCTAGAAGTATGAGAAGACGGCCTGTGACGAGGAGGATCTGGCGGATTTGAAGTTTGAACAGGAGGAGGAGACGGAAGTCTAGGAGGAGGAGAGCGTGATCTGGATCGATGTCTATACTCCCTGTAACGTCCGTACCTATCCTGGTTAGAGTATTCGCGATCGCGATCTCTATCTGAATCCCTCCTGCGGGAATCATAGTAACCAGAAGCTTTTCGGGCTGAACGGAGATACCCAAGCACGGACCGGCGCCTCTCTTCCTTCTTACAGCCAACCGTTCACTTCCTCTAACGAGCGAGGAAACTTCGTTCCCGAGCATCGATCCCCTTCCAGACATTGTACGTGAAAATGATAACCGAAAAAAGAGTTAGTAACTTCCTGAGTTGGACGAAGTACATTTGTGAATCATGTAGTGTAGTGAAGTGTATGCATGTGCAATCCCCCGACCAACCGGAAATGTCGGCCGCACTCGTAGCAAGCGACCCGCTCAGTTCAAAAGCACTATCGAGCCCTTCCGTCCCGGCGTCGTGCAGAGACGACACAAAATCCGGGATCGGAATATCAGCAAGCCCTGTAAAAGGACTCTCCACTTGCGGGGGAGGAGCCTCCGAAATTCTAATCCCCTGGAAAGGTAAAGACACGACCACGGATTTAAATCTCTTAGATTTAGGGCGTTTGTGAGCAGCGACCTTGCCTTTTCTTCTTTCTCCCGAATCCAGGACATCGGCAGAAGGCCCAGCTGGGAGCTCAGTATCAGTAGGCGTTCTTTCCGGATCAACTTCTTCGGTGATCACGACTGCGGGCGCTTTGCGCTTCACCCGTTTCTTCGGGACCACTCTATGTATCCCTTCCAGATGTATGCTCTGTCTCCGTTCTATCAGCCCGACAGCCCTCAAATTCCTGTCAGTCAGGACTAAGTCTATGTGCCTCTCTTCGCCCGGAAACGCTTGAAGAATCCAAACAAGCTCTCTGAAGTATGCGCCATCGGGACGAGAGATTGCGGCTATAGGAAAGGAAAAGTATGTCAGTTTTGAAGTCAGTTACTAGTATCTCAATGATTCAAGAGAGAAATGACAACACTTACGTCTATCCAACCACCGCCCAGCAAATCCAGGGGGGCACCGAACGTAGAACCATTCAGTTTTATAGTAACTTAGCCTTCCCCAGGAGCCTAATACAATGTGGCAGCTTCTGACCGCCTCCAAGAAGGTGAAGGAAGGGCTGTCTCCACGGCTCTTGACATTGAATAAATATCTGATTTCGACCGGCTTCGGCGGTCGAAAGAGGATCTCCATAAACAGGACAAAGGTGCTGTTCAACAAGGCATACCCGTTGGGATGTAGCTGAGATGGAGCTATGCCAAGGAACGATAACATCTCCCTTATATATTCATTGAAGGGAGGAAGTGTCCCCGCCGTGCAAGCGTGACGGTTGAAAGCAGTAAACCCCTCCGGGGGATTGTGTGGCATGTCAGTTGGCCCAGGAAGTAGCACATCGTCGAGCGACAAACCATGCCTTAAGCAAATCCGTCCTAGCATATCTTCGAAGATACCCGACGGCACTGAATCTGGCGGACTACAAATAAACCGGGCACCCGGACGCTCGTCCGGACCTGGCTCTATAACTTCGGCTTCAATAACCGGTATCTCTATGGTTGGAGGAATAGAACTTGGGAGTTCCGGTTGCTGAGAACTTGAGGGGTCCATGACTAGCTAGCATATAAAAAATCATTGTTAAACAGACAAATAACACTCGTGCATCCCCCAGTGTAAAGTGTGTGAGTGTTTTGTGCAGTGCAGTACTGTATATTATTTGAGAAGATCAACCGGATTAAGGAAAGCATGTAAACGACGAGACTTCGGAATTCAGTCGGAAGGACCGTCATCGCTGACCGTCACAACCGTACCATCTAGCTATTAACTATCATTCCAAGTTAAAGTTTGGTGTCATTTTAGTAAGTCCCAGTTTCATCGACAAACTTCAATAGGCAATCAGATATGCGGTGAAACGGTTAAGTCCAGTAATGCAAGTTTGAAGCTCGTCGGAGTCAATTGTTCAAATGTGCAAGGAGTTTCAAGTTTTTTAATGTTCAATTCGTGTCGCTCACGAAAGCCATGTTCGCATCAATAAGCTATGGTCGTGTGCGTGTGAGTCAGACTCGGTCAGAAGGTTGGCATGCAAGTTCGACTCGAACTAGTGAGCTCAATTCGAAATCCCCAGTTCGACTCGCTCCCCAAGACCATTGAGTTTGACTCGGCCCCAAGAACGCGAAGTTCGACTCGCTCCCAAGACTGCACACTTCGACTCGATCGAAAGCCACCCCTTTTCGACTCAATCTAAGGCCATCGTTTCGAGTCCATCAGGCGCGACCCCTTCGTATCGATCCATGAATTCAAAGCACTCGATTCGATGCGAAGCTCCACCATCGATCGATACGAAGACCTTCGCCTCATCATCTCGAAACCCATGTTCTAGAGCGAGACGAAGCTGAGGCTAGAGAGCTTTCGATCGACCATGACTCTGACTGATTTGATGAAAACCCAAGCCTCATCGTTTACGCGTGGATTCTCTTATTGGATTACCTAGATCTGTCAGTTAGTTCAGATGACTGAAGATAGGAATCGGTTCGAGGGCAGGATTGTTTCGTTCGTTCTTCTCGAGTTTCTGAGCGATACGATACGAAAGGTAAAAAAGTGAAAAACGGCTAAGTATAAAGTATTTATATGGACTTGGAAACAAAGGGAATAAACGCTTCCCTAGAGTTTATGATGCAAAGTATTTATATGGACTTGGAAACAAAGGGAATAAACGCTTCCCTTCGTTCTTCTCGAGTTTCTGAGCGATACGATACCTTGTCATCGAGTCGAACAAGCACTTCGTATCCATCAAACCCTGCGTCTATCGATGCAAAATTCTTGTTCGTGTCCATAATTTCCAACTCCTTCCCTAGAGCATCGATACGAACAGTCAATTCGAATCCATCAAATCATGTCTTCCAGGGGCCAACTCCATCAACTCGACATACTTACTTCGCATCCATAAATCCAATGAAAATCATCTTCGATGCTTCAACCCTTCACAATCGATTCAGGAGAGGATCGTTATGAAGGAACATTCAAAAGCAACCATCGAGCGGTGTGGCAGCGAATTTCACATCGGTTCAGGAGAGGATCGATACGTAATTCAAAAGTAAAATAAACTGACAACGACTCGTGGACGTACGAACGTCAACGAGAGTTAGGTTAACATATATGCATAAATGTCGGACTAGTATTCAATACTCCAGATTTTCAAGAATCAGATACTCATCTAATAACGATTACAACAACAAACGGGTAACCACTAGCATACGAAAATCAGTTTCAACAGTACATGGTACAGCAGTCGACAATCAACGGTTAACATTATCGAGAAAAATCAGTCAAAGATTACAACTTTCATCGAAAAAGCGATAGTTATCCAGACTAAAGATTGCGACATTTCAAAGCACATCATGTTTCCACAAGACGTACTTTGGGGGGCAAATGTTATCCCGCCTTTTGGCAAGGCTGTGACACCAAGGAATTGACTAATAATCAATGACGGCCGGTCCTAGAGATCAGTTATACACAGACTCACTATGGATATCGATGAATTTTGTCCGAGTCCGGATCAAGCCAAAATTGGTAGGACATGACAAGCTAAGCCATGAGAGCCAACGTTCCAAATCTCAAGTCAATCCGAGTTCGTATGCTCGAGTTATGAATGATAAAAAATTGGATGAAAATCAATCGTCGTTCGACTCGCTCCCTTCGACTCGCTCTACATCCCTCAGATGCCAACTTCGGCTTGCTTCACAACACTAAGAAGCGACCACTTCGACTCGCTTCCTTCGACTCGCTTCGCAACCATCAGCAGTAATTGCTTCGACTCGCTTCGCAAATACTCAGAAGTGCCTACTCCGACTCGCTCCGTGTGCCTACTTCGACTCGCTTCGCCTTCTCCGCTTCGACTCCAACACAGAATCACTCTTCGACTCGCTCCTCTACGTACCACGCTCCGACTCGATCTACTTCACATCCACATAGCAGGGCATGGCAATCAAGGCGAACAAAAGCATAGTCATCGATACGAACGAAGGGACTCGCATCAATACGAACTGGGCTGATTCGTAACCGAGTCGAACCAAACAGCCACCCAAAATCGCATTTTGTATCGACCATATCTCCTAATCTACAAGTCCAAATGCTATGAAATTTTCATAGAAGACTACATGCATGCTAAAGAATGTCCATGCCAAATTTTGACTCCATTGGATGAAATCTTGATCGAGTCGAAATCTGTTCGTGTCGATCACGGATCGGACCGAAACTTCACGAGCTTGGGCGTGCGGGCCTGGTCACGTGCCAGAGAGGGCCTCCCGAGATCTGAGCGAAATATCAGCCTCCTACACCTATAAATAGACCCCCAAAGCCAATAGAAAAGGGGTTCTTCTTCCTCTTTGAGATCTCCAACGCCCGGACTCCGCCAAATCCAGATCTAAACTCCATTGCTGCTGCTACCAACAAATTTCATTACTGCAAATCATTGTAATTCGCTGTAGTTTGTTGAAATCAATTGTAAACATCAAAGGAAGATCAATAAAGCAAACTACTTCATAGTGGACGTAGGCAATACGCCGAACCACTCTAAATTCTTGTGTCTCCCTGCATTTTAATTATTCTCATTTCTGAAATTTGGAGTTTTTGTTCGATAATTCCTCCTTTTCCATTTTATTTTTTCACTTTATCTCTTCAAAAACTTCTGAAGAGTGTTGTTCCCAATTTTGGTACAAACATATATTATATATAACTAACGATATATATTTTATAAAGTCTACAAGTATAACCAAAACGATGTGCAATAGATCAAAAGCCTAGACTAGATTATACTTACATCTATATATACCTTACAGGTTCAAAACCGATACTCACATCAACATTCTAAGACTCACATGCATCTTTCTAGACCAAATGTAAATATAAATTTCAAATAGTATGTACCGAGACACTAAACCGTATATATATAAACATATGTGTGTATACATACATATATATATATATATCCTATTTTTCAAGGTCAAACTCACATAAATCAGAGAACATCTTATATAATACTAGCACACTTTAATATCTATAACCGAATATACCCTACATACTACATATGTATTATACGCATGCAAACAAAAATATAAGTTATATATAATACTGTTATATATAAAATATATGCAAGCAAACCAAATTTATATAGCAACATAAATATAAACATATATAAAACTATACAATAAACAAAATAAAGATATATACTAATAGAAAATATACCCATAGCAAAATCAATCATAGAGGAAATTAAAATTAAAACAATGGCAGATCTGGCGATTTTTTCCTCGCGAATCCTTCCTTCGCTTTCTTGATTCCGTGGCGCTCTCGCTGTTCGCTCGTCCCTTTTCATGTTCCCTTCTCCTCCCTCATCAACGCGATCTGGCCGTCGGTTCCGTGGCTTGGCGGGCGATGCTGTCGTTCATCCTGACCTTCTCTCGTCCCGAGATTTCCCCCCTCTAAGTGCAAGTAAGTCGAATATGACTGAACCTGATGTTAGCTCTGGACATATTAAAGCTTCGTCTGATGTGTCTCCAGCGCAAACTTTCTCTGGTAAGCAGAACTTCCTTACTTTGTCCAGAACCAATGTTAGTTCTGATGATGCAAACTGTAACGCCTTGGATGAACTTGCATCGGGCTCTTCTGTTGCCGTCAGTGAATTTTGCAGTTTGGCAGGGGATGTCTTTGCCAAGGCTAAAAATATTATCCCAGTAAGTAGCACATCTAGTGTTTGTGTTAATGCAGCAGTAGGATCTGGAACTATCTGTAAAATAAATAGCACGTCCGTCCCTTTGTTTGATATCATGCCATCAGACATTGTTTGTTCTGGGTCTCCCCTTGCCTGTCCCATTGTTGGTTCTGCCTGTGACCATACGCGTCCACTTGCCAAAGCTGTTGTTGATCCTGTGAACAATGATTTATCTCCTGGTAGTGTCTTGTGTGCTGATTCTCTTTGCACCATTCCGGTTGCCTCAACTTCTGATGCTGAGTGTTGTCATGCTGCTCCTCGCACTGCTGTCCCTATTCCTTCTGTTCCCAGGCCTTGGACTTCCCTATTTTCTTCCAAACCACGTAACGCGGGAATTTATGAACCAGTTGATTTCGATATCGTTGAGGAAAATGGAATTATGATACCTCCCCCCTGTGTAATGCAAGCCGGAATTGAATTTTGGTCCGAATACGTTGTTGGATTTTTTTTGGACCCTATTCATCGTCTTCGTGATGTGGCTGCTGTATGTCGTAGAGCCTGGAGACTGCATGGTGGTCTTAGAGTTAAGTTGGTTGATTCCTTGTACTACCTTCTGTTCTCCTCCCCTGAGGAACGTAGACGTGTTCTAGAGTCTGAACCTTCCTTCTTTGACGGTCAGCCTTTTATTCTTACCCCCTGGTCGCCAACGATAGCAAGTGTACGCGAGCAAGTTTTTTCGGTCCCTGTTTGGGTTTATTTCTCCCAAATTCCTTCTGCTTTGCAGCCGTTGCTTGGCTTGAATTGGCTTGCGTGCAATATAGGAAAATTGAAATGCTTTGACTCTAATACGGTTGCGCGTGACAAGCTTGTTTTTGCCAAAGCCTTGATTGAGATTACTCCTGACAAGCCTCTTCCCACCACTATTCCTGTTCAGCTAGCTGTTGGTCATGTGGCCAATGTTCGTGTTCGTTATGGTTGGGTCCCTGATATTTGTTCCTCATGTCATTCCTTTGGACATAACGAAGCTGATTGCGTGCGCTCTGTTGTTCCTGATGCTGCTCCTAGAATTCCTCTGCCTCGTCCTCCACTTAGGAAATGGGTTCCCAAGGCCTCTCTGAATGTAGCTCACTCTGATCCTCTCCCATCCTTAGAGCCTCCTGTTTCCCCTAATCATGGTGCTGTATCCCCTGACCATGGTGTTGTTCCTCCGGTTCCCCCTGTGGTTCCAGTTCTCTATCCGTCTCATATTGTTTGGGCTAAGAATGAGCACTCTTGGGTTGATTGTCGTACTGATATGAGGTACAACCCAGTGGATAACTCATATTTTAGATACATATCTGATGATTTATTGGATCTTCGATGCCTTTTTTATTCCATCTCTGGTGATACTTTGGTTCTCGACATGGATGGAACGTATGCTCTGACGAACGCAGAGCTTCTTGCTGATTCTACCTGGGAAAGATCTTTTGTTTACTCTTCTTGCAGTGACTGTTATGATCCGTCCCTTGCAGTTCTATTTCGTCCCTTTATTGGACTTCTTGACGGTGGACCTTTGATTTCTTCCAAGGATGATGACAGTGTGGGAAATTCTTCCTCTGCGGAGGAGGACTAGCTGTGGTATTTATTTTAGTAGTTGTGACGCATCTGTCATACTCCTGTCCTGTATTAGATTTGTATTTCGTAGCTAAGGTATCTCTGCCTTACTCCTGTACTTCAACTTTATTACTTACGTAATAAAAGTGGTCGGTCCACTATAAAACCGTCGGCCTTGCCAAAAAAGAAAATATACCCATATATAAACTTATACTTATATAATCATATTGTTATAAAGTTTTTTTTTCAAATACAACTTAACAGGCCTATTACCATTTACTATTTATATATACATACTCACCGAAGCTAACCTGCAAGGGAAGAGTGGACTCGGATGACGTGGCAAGGGAGCTATTTGGCACGGCTGGGCTTCGGCACGAGGCAAGCTCGGGCAGGGCACAAGCTTGCCGCGTGTGGCTGTGTCGTGCCAGGGAGGGAGGCTTTTGGCTAGAGGTGTGGGACAAGTCGGGTGCGATCTCGTGGCAGAAGGGAAGGCTTCGGGTTTTGGCTTGGGTGTGGGAAGGGAAGTCATGAGAAATGTGGGAAGGAGCTCGGCCAAACAAAAAAATAAAATAAAAGGAAGAAGAGCTACAGAAAGAGGAAGAGAATAAAGATACGTACCAAATTCACCTTTTGGATGAACAGTGAAGCAATTGCAAAGTCTGACAAATATAAAAGAAAGGTAAAAGCAACGGTCACGCGAAAATTCTGCTGAAAATTTAAATCAATTTATTTTGTTTGGGCAGCACGTTTCACATTTGAAACGTTAAGGAAAATATAAAGTCAAAATTTCGGTACCGTTACAACGAACAGATTATTGTCTCCGTCGTGTACCGGATTTCAAAACATAGAAATAAATATACCGCAAAGATCAGCACAACGAGACGATCAAAACGGTATACAGATATCAATGGTACGATCATCCTACCAAAAGTCGATAATCGGCACCGATATACGTTGCTATTCCGTATGGAAAAATCCAAACGGAGCTAGAAACGTCTGAATTTCGCGAAACAAATTTCGCAGTCTGATTTAGAGTGTTCTAAATAAATTTTCTCATGTTGACATATTTAGGTTTCGGAATACTTTTAAATTCAACTGTTATTAACTAATTTAAATTGAGATAAAATTACACAATAAAATAAACTTCCATATTATCAGATGAAAATTTACCAGTTGCTACGTTAAAATAGACGTATTCCAAATAATAAATTTTTATTTTCAAATTTTATTGTTTAAAATTTCATAAAATTCAGTTAAATACGTTATTAAAACCAATCAAAATTTATGGGTCGTTACAACAATGATTAAAACAATTCAAAACATTATGATATGATGATATGCAAAACAAGTAAATCAATTTTGGATTACCCATCCCCATTCATTTTGACTATCTATCTCAGTTATAGTTTCTAGGGTTACTATTAACCTATTAGTTTTCTTGGGCTTACAAATAACCGGTTTAATGTTCTTGGACTCCCAGTCCAGTTACACAGTTTCCGTGGGATAACTAAGAGCCTATTGGCCCTTGCCAATACCTTTATTGTTTCATGAGTTATCCCTGAACCTATTGGTAACTCCAATATCCTTTTCTTAACCTAGATTTCATGGGTTGACTAGGAACCTATTGACATTTGTAAATATCTTAATCCGGATATAGTTTCCATGGGTTCACTATAAACCTATTGGCCCCTGCCGAATATCAAATCATAGTTTTCGTGGGCTAACTATGAACCTATTTTTTCTGAAATCTTCATTTAAACATAGTTTTTGTAGCCTTACTATGAACCTATTGGCCCCTGCCAATATCTTTTCCTATATACAGTTTTCATGGGCTTATTGTGAACCTATTGGCCCCCTGCTAATATCTTTAATTAATATTTTATCATCCTATACTCTGGTCTTCCTGACCTTCTGGATGCAATTCTACTCATTCGGGAGCTAATTTAATTTATATTCACTACTAGGTCAACCTAGATGGTTATTCTCCCCATCCCTAAATTACAGTTATGGGTCCATTTCAATGTGAACATATACATTTATGAAGAAGCAAACATAATAACTTGGTTAATCCCTTTAACCTATTAATCAAGGAAAACTTCTTCAAAACTCCATTTCAAAATACTTTATTTATGCCATGGTTTTCCTTTAAAATGAGATTGGGTTATTTGTTTTGAAAAACTATGGCTTTCGAAACCTTCAAAACTTTGCTTTCGACCTCACTGGATAGCCTCCTTCGAAAGCATACAAATCTCTTTTCAAAACATTAGGCCCCTGCCTTTTGAAACACATTAAAACCTCTCTTCGAAGCCTTTCGAATGTAACAAAGTATTACTTATTAACTCTTAGAAGCATAGCTTCGAAACCACTGAAAGTACCCCTTTTGAAATCTTTGCAAGTATCCCTTTCGAAATCATTGAAAGTACCTCTTTCGAAACCATTAGGTCTATATTTAAAAATATCATTTGTGTCAAAGTGAATCTAAACGAAAGTATCTCTTTCGAAACCATTCTTTATCATATAAAAGTATTGGGGAAAACTTGATGGTGTTGGCACCATCCATTCGAAAACTTCAAATCATTTAAGCCAAAACACTGAAGGATAGGATCGAAACCCCCTTTCGAAGCCATTGCCTTCGAAACCCTTGGACCCTTTCGAAAGCATTTAGGAAGTGGCTTAGTAGAAGTTTAAAACAAAAACTACCCTTTGAAAGCATTGATGACTTCAATACACTTGAAAGGTATAGAAAGGGCAGTAGAGTTTCGACTAGGTCGGAACCATCATTTTCGAAAGCATTCTTTTATAAACAAGGGTCTTAGTCATAAGCTCCAGTTTTAGACAAAGAAAGGCAGCAACAAGTTTGAAAGCAACTGGGTATCGACTTGGTCGAAAGCACCCTTAAAAAAAGGCAGGTGTATATCTTTTAAAAGTAAACAATGGTTTCATATCAATCGAAAGCAGTGCTTTCGACACCCTGCCTTCCACACTACACCAATCCACTTTGTACCAATCTCATTGATGCCATGTGGATTGGTTTCGGCTTTAATAGGTTTTTGCTAGGTTGGTCTCGACTGAGATGAAGCGGAGGCACTGTAGTCGAAAGGCACTTCTAAAGGAGGCAGAATCAACTTTTCTGGGTAAAAACTGATTAATGCCAAATAAAGCAAATACTTTCTAACTAACCTGCCATGTGTAAACATATAATCGGTTGCCTTAACTTTTCAAATTCTTTACAAAAATAACTGCCGCTTCATTCCAGGTCTAACTCAAGATTAATTTAACAAATAAGCCCTTCCATTAAGTAAAACCAATATTGCAAATAAGTCCTTCTTCTAAAATAATTTAAATTCCATACCAAATCACTTAGGAAAAATCCCCAAAATTACAGAATTCACTTTCATCATTTTATCTAACATATAAAAATTTTATACCCTAATTCTCAATAGAATTTATGAAATAAAATTATAAACCCAATTAATTATATTTTCCTTTGAAAATTCATAGTAATCTTTCCATAGCTTGGAAAATTATCAAAATTAAAACCCAACTCCAAAATCTTGTTTTACATAGCATAAAACTTTTCCATGGCATTCAAAAATCATTTACAATCAATTTTGCCCTAAAGCCACATAAATCCCCATTTAAAAAACCTTGTTTAAATCAAAGAAATTATAGCCAAAGCATATTATCATCCAAATCATCATAAAAATTGAATTTAATCTAAAATCCGAAAACGTATGATCATAAAACAAAATAGAGATGGTATAAATTATTGTTCACCTTGATTAATATAAGGAGATTAGATTGAGATTGAGATTTATTCCCCTAGCTATAATCCTTAGCTTTACTTTGATTTCTCTTCTATTTTCTTCCTAGCAATGGTCGGCCCCTCTATTCTTACGTTTGTATTTTGGTTTCAAAATGACGTGAATGGGAAAAATGAAACGTGAATGTGAACGAGAATATATATAAAGGTAAGGGTTATGTGCTGCTTTTTTCCAATATACCCTTATGTAAACTAATTATCCTATAAGTCATTCTTAAGCCCATTTAATTAATTAATTAATTAAGCATGGCCTTTCTTTTCATTTATTCAAATCTCAATCCCCTTATCACTCTAATTATTTACATTATTCTATTTAATTTATCTAATTAAATCTCCTGAATAATATTATCAAAAATTAGGAGTGTTACAACTCCCTAGCTTTTCGTTGGTTGCCTCGGATTTCTCCGACCATGCCTTGGAAAAGGAATTTCATGATGAGCCGGTTGTATGTGATAATTACATCAGGTTCCACTAGAGGTGGTCATACTATTAAGATGTTATAAGTAGATGGAAAATTAACTACTTTAACGTTTACCTGCATCTTTGCAGCAAGGGGCCCTTTGTCGAAGGTGGTCAAAAGAGAGGTTGTCCCAATTGAACAAAAGCCAACACTCCCAATTTCGTAGATGGGCAAGGTGGGTTGAGGTTGGAGGCAGGAAGCTTTAGTGCCTCAAAAACATGTCTGAACATCAAATTGAATGAGCTACCCCCTTATATGAAGGCTCATGTACATTCGCGTTTTCAATTGTGAGGTGATAACCATGGGATCGTGATGAGGGTAAGAGATGACTTCTTTGTCCTCGACTGTGATTGTGATGGGCTGATCCGCCTATAGTTTGGGTGCTTTGGATACTTGGTGCTCTAATGAATAACCCTGGACAACCAAACCCACCTCTCTTTAGTATTTGGATGTGCTCCACGACTGCTGCCAGCTACACGTGGGCTTCCACAGTGGTTAAAATATTATTATAGCTTTGACATTGTTATTGAGCGGCCAGGGTTGAGCAGGTTAATTATTGCAAGTTGTTCTTTGATCGACCTGGTGCTGAACATATTCCACAAGCACTCCTTCCCAGATTAGCCTTTCTATCTCATCCTTTAGTATATATCACTCATTAGTGGAGTGTTTATTGATTTGATGGATTATAGAGTACCTGTCATTGCCGTTAATTTCCTCCCTTCTTCCACCTTATGTGGTGTGCTATCTTTGAAACGATACCCGTCCTTGGTCGTAGATATATGGATTCCATATCTCGGTTCAAAGTTGTGTAATTAGCATAACTACACTTGTATCAAGTGTTGCCTTCTACACACCTCTTTTTGTTGTTCTACCGACCATTGCCTCGAAGGTCAGTTGTCACATGAGGATCGACTTTGTTTGAACACTAGGCCTTATCATCGTTGTTTGAAAAATCAGCATGTTCCATCCTCATGACGTCGTTCGCCTACTAATAGAAATCAGCTAGGGATGTAATAAGCTTCTTTTGTAACTGTTTCCACATCCTTGACTTATACCTCACCCCGAGCAGAGGGCCACAGCCAGGCTGTTCTTATTGACAACCTAGTTCGGGTGGACTCCTTGTTGAAATGGTTTAAATATGATCTTAGATTCTCGGTTGGCCCCTACCTGATGCACTACGCCATAGATTGCATACTGCAACACCAAAGAAGTGATGCAGGAAGTGCCAAAAAATATTGCTGTAGGCTAAAAAAGGGCAAAGGCAACACTTTCTCGGTGATGCATTTTGCCGCGTTGCCGCAGACCTCAAAGGCAACATTTTGACTATCTAAGGCAACATAAGAAATATTGTTGCAATAGAACCATATTTGGGTCTATAGCAACATCCATAGGTGTCTGTACCAACATTCCAAAATGTTGCTATAGATATTAACTTTCTGAATTTGTGGGGCCCACAATGTAGAGCATATTTGATTTTTTAATAGAAATAAATATTTATTTAATAAAATGCTATTGTACAGAATTTGATATTCAAACAGTAATTTATTTAAATAAATATTTTATTTCAACATTTGAAATAGTACAAATTCCTGACTCCACTATTTTACAATTCAATGATATATAACACTGATATTTACATATACAGATATTCCTCACTACATCACTCAGTTCACTCATTACATATGCAGTTTCAATTTATACAAACACCGACACTGACAAATATATGACAAGCCGAGCCGAAGGCGAGCCGAGTGCCGAGCCGAAGGCGAGCCAAGAAGCGGGTCCGGGCGCAGCGCCGGCGGGGGTCCGGGGCACCGCCCGATTCATCCGATTTCGGAAGATCGAGCCTTCTTTGAAACGACGTAAAATGATGCACAAATGAACACCTCCTGCGAATTTGAACACCTCCTCGATGATTGACTTTTGCAACTCTTTCATGGCTTCTTCTGAATCATCCGACCTTTTTCCAGCCATCATTCTTAGCAAATTGTTCAGTGAAAACTGAAATAACCTTGCTTTTAGCTCTGCCTTGGTAAAAGACCTGAAACCATGATAAATAAAAATTGACATTTCATCGAACAGGTTGTGTGTTAATAAGTAATACATTACCACAGTTCACTCATCTAAACTTCCTACTAGACATCAACTCCTTCTCCTTGAATACTACCAAACTTCAACCTCTACACTGCCACCATCCACTTCCCAAACTGCTGCAACTTACATCCCCTACAGCCCTTAACAACAATTGGTACATTTTGAATCAGGATATGAAATTGCAGCCTGCAATCTAGTTGGCTGCTTTCTAGTATAAGCACGTGCAATCTATACTGAGATTGGAACTGAATGTAATCAAAGAGATAATCATAGCAGCAGTATGTTCACATAATTAGTCATAAGCCAAGAGGAGGACAAAGTGGCAACTCGTGCTGAACTAGCCTATCACCACATTTACCAATCAACAAAAACATGTAAGCCTATTCGTCGGTAAATGTAAATCCAATGTTAAAGTTCACAACTTTTCCATAAATATAACAAAACATCACCTGGCCAACACAGAGAGTAGAGACGGGACATCGAATATACTGCATAGTATCATAAATTGCCAACCCAGCCATCACAGAACCACCAGGTGAATTGATATAAAGAGAAAGCGGCTTAGACGGATTCTCAGATTCGAGGAACAGCAGCTGAGCCACCACTATCGCCGACGTATCATCCTCGATGGGTCCGTTAAGGCAGATGACGTGCTCTTTGAGAAGCCGGGAAAAGATATCGTAGGCACGCTCGCCACGGGATATGTGCTCAATGACCATCGAAATCAGGCCGTAGAAACGGTGGTGGGGTAGTGGAGTTTTGTTGGGGCCTGCGGTTGGTAGGATTTGGGAATTAGGGATTTTTGGAAGAAAAAAAAGAAACGAAAATATGATTTGGAAATTAGGGATTTCAGAAATTGGGGGTGAGAACGAAAATGGTATGAAAAGTAAAGCGGGAAAACGAAAATTTGTGGCAAATTGTAGCGGTGATCCAGTTTAACAATCAGATTAAATGTAGACCGTTGGATCGTATTCACGCGGATTGCTAATTTTATTAATTTTTTAATCTGAATACATCTATAGCAACACTATATAAAAATGTTGCATCGTGTTACACTGGTTTAGCTAGAGCAACACATTTTTATGGTTAAGGTAACACCATAAATACAACGTTGCAGTAGGACCAAAATTTTATATCTATCGCAACATTTTAGCTGGCAACACCTTGCAAAAATGTTGCAGAATGTCATCTATGGCGTAGTGATGTAACCTAGCTCACTAGCCACTATGACATAGGTCTTCGATGGAAAGAACCTAGGTTCGAGTGTATACAGTTAGGTCCAAGAATGAATGTCGCCCAGTTGCAGATGCAAGTACGAGTAGAAGGCTGGTTTAATAAGAGTGGTGGGAAGAACAGACATTTTATAGGGCTGGAAAGCTGGCCGGCTGTAACACCCCACATCCCTTAGTATACCCAAAAGGACACACTAAAAGATGTGGTGCGTTGTAGGTATAACTAAAACTAGCAGAGACTAAGATTCACAAGACAAAAATATATAAACGGTGGAAACAATTATAATAATAATAATTTATTTAGAACAAAACCTCAGAATTACTTTATAAATCAAATAAGTTACCAAATACCAAATACATTAAATGTCAAACTAACCTTACGTGTCTTGCAAAATAAAATCCATAGTATCAATAATATCAGAGTAGAATACATCCCTCACAAAATGCCAGCTCAACAAAAAGAACTAAAAATTGAAACTGAAGGAAAGAAATACCTGATAGAATCTCCAACAAGTCTCCAAGAAGCTGTGGTCTACCTTCCTTGCCCCTGATTACCTATGGGGGAAAGGGAAAATAAAGGAGTGGGTTAGACTAAAAGTCTGGTGAATGATAGTAATTACTGGAATCTTTAAGCAAAGTAAAAGCAATAGACCATACAACAGTTCTAGTATATAAAAGGAAACAAAGGAAATAGAGAGAAGGAATAAGCTGGAAATAAATACGAATTAACTAAATTGACATAATTGATTAACTTTGATTGTTTGCACTTGTTTTTGATAGATGCTTAGATTAGGCTGAATTCCTAATACTACCCTTAGATCGGCCTGCTACTCCATAGAATCTACTGTGGACCGGACGCTAGAGCTCCTTACACAGTAGACATTGGTGCCTACGAAAGGCATACACTAAGCGCTTGGAACTCATAACGATTACTGAGCACCCGAATGGAAGTCGCATGCGTAACTGCCACCATTCTCATGTTACCTGTTGCTCCACCTATTGGGTCTTCTTATTACCTCAAGCTCCAGCATAAGCGTGCCTCTCGTCTCACTTCAGGATTATGTGAGACACCTCATCTCACTTCAGGGTTATGTGAGACACCTTGTTTCACTTCAGGGTTATGTGAAACACCGTGTCCATAGAAATAATGGAGGAAATGCTGTTGGTACTGGCCCGCCATCCAAACAATATCTAGTTGCGCCCCTTGCCCAAATCCCCATGATTTGGACATCTACTTATTGACCATTTACTACCGTTATGAACATAAGCGTGCCTATTCTCACTTTAGGATTATGTGCGACACCTCGTCTCACTTCAGGATTATGTGAGACACCTCGTTTCACTTCAGGGTTATGTGAAACACCGTGTCCATAGAAATAGGGGAATGTTATTTGGTATAGGTCCTACTTTAATTCTTTGCCTATTAACTAAGATAAATTATTTAAATAAGCCTTTACTTTTGTTCCTAGTATTTGTGCTTATTAATTTATCCTAAGTCTTAAAATAAGCCTGAATCTGTTCTATTTCTTATTATAACCTACGTTATAATCATGCTTATTACTTAACCAAAGGTCCAAGTGTAAAAAAATAAGCTTCTTTAATCTTATACTCTTTTTAATTATAATTCTAAGTTATAACTAGGCCAATTTTCTTTAATTAGTCCAATTCTAACATCAATATCATAATTAGGCTCAATTTCAGTCTTAATTCCATTTTTATTACAGTCTTTACAACTTACATCTTATCTTCCGTTATTTCAGTATTCTTATAATTTTAATCCATATTCGCGTTTAATCTATTCTAAGCCATATGCGAAGAAGAAGGATAAATAAAAGAAAACTGAAAATAGAAGAAAATCCAAAGTGTAGGAAAAAGATGTAAATAACGCATAAATAAAAATAAATGAATTAAAATACTGTAAATAAACTGTAAATAAATGGAAAATCTATAATTAACAGAAATAAACTAAAATTAACTGAAAAGAATAGCTAAAAGAAATAGACTGAAAATAATTCTAAAAACTGTAAATAAACTACTAAAAAGGTTATCCCAAAAATCGTAGTAAAACTACAACTATTGGAAACCCTATTATTTTAAATTACTTGAAGAAATCTAAAATAATTACAATCACTCACATGTGGTTCTAAGCTCTTCCCTTTTGGTCTTCCCAGATCCACTTGAGGGTATTAAAATATTTATATTAAAAAGATTGTCTCCTTGGAAAATTATTCCTTTTAGGGTCCTTCTTGAAAAGGTGAACCCAAGCGGAGAAAATCTAGAATGAAAAAAAGTGTTAGGCCTAGTGTTCTATTTATCGATGTAGAAGTGGATCTCGGACCGTTGGATTTGAGGATTGAACAGGATGCAACCACGTCATAAGCTGAATAGGAGCCATCCGATGCAAGAACAGAAGGACCAAATTGGTTAAAAGAATGCAAATGACGCGTACAACGTTCGGACGAATGAGACGAACTTTCATTCATTCAAAAGGTGAGGCAGGTCGACCAGGCGATCGACCGCCTTGGTGCCTAGGTCGACCGGCCGATCGACCTAGCCCATATTATTATTATTATTATTATTATTATTATTATTATTATTATTATTTCCGATTCTTCTTTATTTTTGTTTAATTCATAACTTGCTCATATTAGCTCAGATTCTGACGTTCTATATATGGAAATTGACCAAAAAATTACTACGGACACAATGGTGCAACTCCCATGGCTCAATTCTGATAATTTCAAAAAGTTATTTTATTATTTCATTAATTAACGAATTAATTATTATGGGTTAAATTTCGGGTTGTTACATTCTCCCCTCCTTAAGGGATTTCGTCCCCGAAATCTCTAAGGATAAAAGAATGTACTAAATGTTTCTTTGAATGCCACACTGCCATCCCATGGTCATACAACTGATTTCTACAAACGTATAACTCCTGAGCTCATACGTCTCAGGAAAGGGTGTTAAGCTAAGAGAAGTTGCCTTCTCCGCCACCAAACAGATGATACGTTCATAGAGATCACTTATGTAACTAAGAATGCATTATCAAATATTCGTCCATATAAGTTGTCTAGGAACAGGACAAATCGAAGGCACTCTCCTACCATGTCTTGTCGGGAATTCACCATAGGTTTAGTAGCAATTAGTCCTTGCATCGGATATTTCATAACAAAGAAACTACCGCTATTATATGTATATTGGGAGTTTATCCCCAAATGATCAACAAGTAGTCCTTCATTATGAAAATCCAATTGTTCATATCCATATCTTTACCTCGAATACGTAAATTGGTTCGAAGTGGTATTCAGATAGGAATCATCCAGATCCGACCCCGGTTCCTTCGAAACAATCATCGACAAAAAGATGTTCTTATAAATAGGAAATCATTCTTTAATTAATTTAGTTATTTTTATCAAAATCTCTTTTGGAGATATATATTCCTTAAAACATTCTTTCCGGTATATATGGAATCAATAAACCTCTCTTATCACTGCTTTTGATTTCTTAAAACCTTTTTACACTTAACTCGTTTCCGACATTTCGACCTTATTTATCCCTCGCCCAAGGAACATGCTAGGTAAGCTAGGACACTAGTTGCTCCTGAACATCTCCTTAGTTTAAGCACCTCACATCCGGATCTCGTGAATAGAAAAATCCAGTCTGCTCATCAGCTTTTAGTGCCAAGATTAAACCACTTAATTTGCAATAGATTTTCTTTAAATAGTTTATTTAAATCCTTTTAAATAAACTATAAAAGCTTCCAAAAAATCATTAAAACACTTAATTATCCTTTTGGAAGCATTTATAAGAGATTTGGAAAGCATTTATAAAAGCTATATTTCAAAAGTTATTGAATAAGTGCTGCGGAAAAGTGCTGCAGAAAGTGCTCTTTTAGGCTATATTGATCAAAACAACTTTTTATTATATAAAAATTCATTTTTCTTACTCAAATCACTTTTAAAACATTTTAAAGATTTATTCCACATTTTTAAACAATTTTAAAACATCATTTCCAAAGAAATCCAGTTTTGGATTTCGAATTGCATAATCGAAATTTTTCAAAAACTTGTTTTACTCATATTTCAAAATCTACTTATCGAAATCTTGATTTTCTTTCTTCATTGGAAAACTATAGATATAATATTTCGGAAAATTCTTATCTCGACGAATTCCGAGCTATATTCCATCTTTTACACTTGTTTAACTTGATTAAATAAATTTATAAACCTGTCAGCCTGAACTTCTTAATTGAGTTAATCCTGAAAATTTGAATCAATATAATGAAGAATTAAACTAGATAATAAGAGATTTAACAAAATGTGAAACTTCCCCTTTTATTATTCAATATTAGCTTTTACAAATCCTCAAATCCATTCTTGATTAGGGTTACAACACATTTCCTTTCATATTCTAAGAATGAGGTGGGAGAGAAAAAAAGTCAGTCCCAAAACCAGGGCCTTTGGGTCCTATTTATATATGTAGGCGGCTCTCTTTTCGGCTTTATGCCTTCGGTTGAGCCGGAAGGTCACCCTTTATACACAGTGCAAACCTTTCGATGTAGCCAAAGGGTTTTTCTTACTTATGCTGCCATGAACCTTTCGATCTTGTCGGAAGGTTGCTTCTTTGCTTGGTGCTGATTCATTATCACTGTTTCCCTTACAAACCTTTCGGCATTGTTGAAAGATGTCTTGTATATTTCTCAACCTGTTTGGGAGGTTTGGTGTGCTTTTGAAAAGGTCATTAAACAGTGGCTTTTACTTGCTTTGACTCTTTCTTCTCCTTTGAATTCCTTGGATTCTGGAGGTGGAACCTTTCGACCTTTCGTAAGGTTTTAGGTTAGTGAACTTCAACGGTTGCATCCCTTTGGAAGTTCCAAGAGGTTTGAGCTGCGCTCTTCTTTTTCTTGCTTGTCCAGGGGTCCTTAGTCCTAGCCAGAAGGTTAACTTTTAGTGTAACATTTGCCCCCCCACCCATACGAAGGGATACTCTTGACTTTCCAAGTCAACTTTACCAAAAGCTTCAAAATTCTCCACCTCTTGATTTTCCCGCGTTGATCCAGGACGTCCACCTAAGTCTGATCCGACGGTCAAGAATTTGGGCAACTTTCCTCTATATAATCTGCTTCCTCTTTTTCTTCCATTCTTACCTGAAATAAAAATCACCGAAACAAAGTAAAGGAATTCCCAAAAACTTTCCAGACCTCATCTCGCTATAGCAAGGTACTCTTTGAATTTACTTTATAATTTTTAGTTTCATTCTCTCCGTTACCAGTTTCTAATCAGATTTTCAATTTCCCATATTCAAAATTGAATTGGGTTGTTCCTGGAAATTCTTTTTTTCTCCTTAAATCGGTTTTTGGATAAACTTTATCCATAGTTTTGGATCCCAAATGGGTGGTGTTTGCCGTGGAAAAACTCCCCTTTTTGTTGAGTTTAAATTTTATGCCCAAAACACTTGAATTCAATCCTTAATCTTTAAGATAGATTTTATCAATCAGCAATGTTATGTTATGCTTTGAAATGAAGTTAATTTAATTTTAGATGAGGGCGATTTTGCCAGCAGGTTCGTCTTCCTTGTTTCTCGAGAAAAATTTGAAATGGCATTTATTATCGGATACAGATTTTCTCAAATCCAATATTGCGATCTGGGCTCCGCTAGCACACAATTGGGTGTTTCAAAATGACTTCCTTGTCCCTCCAAAAGAGTTTGGGGGCGGTAAAGATTAACTTTACTTCTTCTATGCCTTTTGATGACGCCGGAAGATGTTTCAGCATTACCTTACCATTATGATTGTAAGGTTAGGCAACATCATGGTTAGATCTTCTGACCTAGAGCTTTCGGCAGTACTAAGGGTTTTGAACCTTTCGATTACATGCCTCAGATAGGGTTGAAGTCCTTTAATCTAAAAGTTTGTGTTTCAATGTTTTGGATCGGTTCTTTTTATGATATTTGTGACAACCATTATTATTTTTATATTTTTTTTTCGAAGGCTCTAGCCATGACCTTTCGGCATCATCGAAAGCTTATCCTAGCCTTGCATATGTTTTCATTTTTAATTTATCTAAACAGATTTGTCTACTTTCATTCTCTTAATAGACACTTAAATCTATAATTGGTTAAAGGTTTTTAATTAGAATGTTTTCACCTGGCAGAACAATGAGCTCCCCAAAAGTTGAAGCTGTTGCTAAGCATTCCCTCATCGAATCTCAGAGTGACATTGTGCCATCTTGAAAGAGTTTGGCATCACTAGGGTTGAAATCATTCCTCCTAGCCCCACTGACACTATTGACAACCCTCCGGTAGGGTACTTTGCATTTACTGCCATCCACATATGGCATGGCGGTTTCCTCCCATTTCCTACATTTCTACACAATTGGAGTTGCTCTGATACAGCTTTCACCTAATGTGTATACCTAACTCTTGTCTCTTGAAATACTAGCGCTGAAATCTGGACTTCCGTCGCTAGGTCCTGAAATTTTAACTTCTTTGACCAAATTGGCAAGGTTAAGCAAGTCCAATAAGCATATTTACAGGGTGAACGTGTACAAGAAACTGATATTGGACGGTATTAACAAATTTAAGGATTGGGAAAACCAATTCTATTTTGTTAAGTGCTTTTCTGATGTCCATAGGGCCTTTGCCTCTCCTCATAAGTTTATACCAATATCGTCTTTGCTTTCCCCTATGTTTCTTGCTTACTATTCTTCAATCTTTTTCAGGTGATTCTCCTAAAGCACTCAGCGATGCATATCAGAAAATTATCAATTCATTGGTTGCAGCTCCAAAACATCTTAGGAGCAGGTTGTCGCTTTTGACCCTTCCAAATTTAAGGAAGCACTCTTTATTGGCAACTGGCCAAAACATTCTTGATACTCTGCCTGCCATCATGCTTACCACCCGGGGTAGCCATTTCTATTCTTCGGGTAATGCTGACCATTTTACTTCATTATCGCCAATCGGTTCTGATGCTTTAGGTATCTCATCAATTTGGTGTCCTCTTTCCAAAGAATTCTCAAACTTACTTTATCTGATTCATTTTTTCTTCTGGTAATCGTAATAGTTCCTCCCAAGGTTGTGGTGCCTTTAAGGGAAGTTGCTCCTCCTTCCTCATCCACAAATGCCTCAGAAGTTATGGAGTGTTTTGCTAGCTTCAAGAAATCCTTGAAAAGAAGGCACACATTGCCCCCTGGTGAGGCCCCTCCAACCAAGATGACAAAGATTATCGACCTTGATGAGGGAGAAGAAGACAGTTCTCCTAAGAAAGCTCCAGCAAGCCCAGTTATTGAGGCTCCAGAAAATACTGTGGGGTCAACCCCTCCTTCTCCTGCTCCCATTCCACCTATCTCAATTTCTTATTCACCAACTGTATTGGCACAGATGCAGGTTGCTCTTTTTGGGACCCCTTCTAAGTCTCACACTCTTCTAGGATCATCGTCTTCTACTTCTTTGACATCTGATCTTAGCGATCTGGTTAAGTCTATCCTTCAGTCGGAACCCTTTACTTCTTCTTCTCCACCACCTTTTAATCCAAACTTTGTGGAAAACCAATGCTCTCTTATGGAGCAACAGCTTCTGGAAAGTTTATTTTAACTAATCAATTTTATTATCACTGGATCTTTCTAATTGTTACCCCATATCTCTTTCTTGACACAAGTTTCAAGGAACTGGGTTTCTCTTATCGAGTACGCCTCCAAACTTTCTTCTGGATCCTCCAAACTTCAGGAGGAAAATGCTGAATTAAAAACCCAAATTTCTTCACTTTTAGCTGCCCGAGATGAATCTTCCTCCGAGTTAAAATGAGTTCAGGCCTCCCTTTCCAAGGGTGAAGCTGACCTTGAAGCAGAGAGACAAGCTCATCAGCTTACTTTTGAGCGATCTCAGGCTTCCCTATCCAAGGTTGAAGCTGACCTTGAAGTAGAGAGGCAAGCTCATCGACTCACCCATGATGAGAAATGTGCAAGGGAGCTTGCTCTAAAAGACTTGGAGGACGAAAAGACTTATTTAATTTCCAAGAACACATTGTTGGAAGATAAATTACAAAAGTCTAGAGCTTCTCTTTGTGAGAAATGCGGATTACGGATCTTAAGGCTAGAATTAACACTAGAGGGGGGGTGAATAGTGTTTTAAGGAATTACTAATTCTTTTTGAGTTTATATTAATTTGAACACAAATGTATGCAATATTCAAACATAGATATGATCACAGAATCAAACACATATGCAAATATAAACTAAAAGCAATAAAGGAAAGAACACACCGGATTTTATACTGGTTCGGAGTTACCCTACATCCAGTCCCGCAACACAAGTACGGATTTCCTTTCAAAATCAATTCTTACCATTACACCCTCGATTTCAAGGCTACGAGGTACACCACTCCAGATTCATAATCCTCTGGGTAGAGATACTTGATTTTACGTGCAACAAGTTCACCCAATTGATTTCCTAGGCTACAATCACACCTTCTCTCACTTGATTGATTTTCCAGGCTACAAGCACACCTTTTCTCGCTCGATTGATTACAAAGAAGCCTATAACTCTGAATAGCACTGGGATCTTATTGAGATAGTGATAGAGAATCAAACGAGAGATGATCTAGTTAGATTCAATGGAAATTTCGGTAGAGTAATAGTAGAAATGTATATAAAGAAATGTGGAAGAAGAAGAGAAGTGAAATCAGAAAATTATGAATATAAATTCGTTAAAAACATCCCCTATTTATAGTAGAACAACAGCCATGTCCACTCGTAAAAGGTTATGACGAATAGACACTTCTTTTGAAATTCAAACTTTTGAAGTTAACTGACACCATGTCGACAAGGGTCCCTAGGGGTTGTCGACATGCCTAAGGAATTTTTGATAATTTGTTTTTCTTTGAAAATAACTTTTATCTTGTATTAACACTATTTTAAACTTTATAAATATACTTTACTATAGTTAAAATACATAAATAAGTATAGAGAATAATATTTTGATATATATAAAATTTTACTATAATTTCATATTTAAATCTAAGTATAAATATTAAAAGTTAAATATATAATAGTTAAAAGATAGTTTAAAATCAAGGATAATTTGATATTGAAAATAAAGATTATTTTGAGGCTAAAATATTTAAAAACCAGGATAGATGTTTTTGATTTTAAAAGGATGATTTTGAAATCATTTTGAAAACAAGATATAATTTTGTAAAACATTTGAATAAAAGTTAGTGGATACAAAACAATGTTCCACTAGATTTTTCGTCGGTTCCATCCTACTTAGGGTTCCATCCCTTTAACAAGTTCGAAGTGGATTCCATTCCACGAATAAAATGGATTTTAAGATGTCAGTGCTTTTCTAGGAGTTTTAACATAATTCTAGACTTGATACTTATCTTGTACTATTGAAATCTTGGACTCTTGATATCTTGATACTCATGAGTCTTCAATCTTGATATCTTGAATCTCTATACTGTACAGTCTTCATTCTTGGTACCTGCATGGTTAAATCCTGCATATACATAAATATCTAAACTATAATATTAGTATTTATATTTTATAATCTTATTCTAAGGTTGTTGTCATCAAAACTAACTTCTCAAGGACTAACACTCTTAAACTTGCTATTCAAACTCTCACGAACTTCCAAAAGCATGTTTTTGATTTCGTCGATTCTTCCCTAGGGCCCATGATGTTGAACTACTATGCGGATGCCCTCTTGCTTGCTTATATCGATAATCGTGACAAATGTCCTGACCTCAGTTTTTCTTCACTTTATCTGAATATAGCCAATAGAGTCACAGACAAAATTGAGCAATTCAGACAAAGCTCTGAGTGGGAGAGTGAAGAGGGGAAGATTGACTTTAAGAAAGCTCTCTGTCTTGACGTCCCTTCATTTGACATTGAGTCTTATTTTGAGGAGGAGGACGACCAAAATAAAAATCCCAATGAGAAAGAGGACGATGACCATATGAATTGGGATACTGATGATGATGACGGTAACCACGACAATCCTCCCGGAGGTCAGGGCTATGACGGAGACAAGGGAGGTCATTCTGATGCTCAAGAGGACGATGGCGGCTCAACCAAATCCCTTCAAAAGGAGCCATCTCCCAATAAAGATATACCTCCATCATCTCCTTGGCCAAATGCTCCTTTGGAGGAGGAAATTGTTCATGTCCATTCCGAGGGTCCTTCGGGGACAGAACAAGTTCCTCAAGTTTCTATCCCGATTTCTCAGGTATGGGCTTACCTGTTTAAATACCTTACACTTCGAAGATAATAATTAGTGACTAATTATCTGTCTTAGATAAAGAAGAAGTAAAATTTTCCATATAGCACAAAACTTGAGAGAAAACGGGCGGAGATTAACAAATTATATAAGGAGTTAGACAAATTAATAGCGGAACACAATGCTCTATCTCTGAAATATCATAGTCTGGACAGGAGTACTTCCGCTTTAGCATCTTTTAAATGTAAGAAAGCGACTCTGTAATGACCCGAAATTTTCGACCCCGAAAATTCAACACTAATACGTCCACTGTAGAAATGCCGAACAGTCGATCCCCGGAAATTCCAGATTGTTAGAGTTAGAAGAAAAGAGGTAGAAGAAGGGACAGAAAAACAAATCACAGAATCTCACATTCGCAACGGATCAAAATATAATATCAATTAATAGCATTTATACAAAGGAAAGCTGTATCTGCTAATTTACGATCAATACATCAGAGTTACAACCACACACAATAAATTGGTCAGTTATAATTAACTTGTTCCAGATAAACAACAATATATCACAGCGGAATACACTCCATACGTTCCTGCCATCCAGCTCGCCTCCTGAGCTCCCGAACGTCCTAACTTGGAAATCTGTAATACTCGGTCTGACCCGAGCATTACAAAAAAGTAACACCCGGGTCAGGCTGGAAACCAGCGTGAGTAAACCCATATAATATGAAATATCAAGCTATATAACTTATTTGCAAACCAGGGTAACTCGTACCTTATACGAGTTCTTACTTATTATAGTCAATCATTTTCACACACAACTGTTCTCAGGTTAAATGTCCAGGTTACTTAACTTATTCCATTCCAGCCTGATTAATCTCACATATCCAATTTATAAGGAATTTATATTTACTATTCGAAGTGGTTCCGGGTATTGCTGATACCTGACCCCGGTCTCTTCGAATCCAATATTATTCTTTAAGTCAAATTGTTTAAGTTTAAACAATATGATTTATATTCAGGATTTATATCCACACAACAATTCATCTCAGATAGATAACCCACCATATCACAGTTCAACCAAGAATCTCATATCACAAAGCATCACAAATCACATGTCAAAGATATCAAATAATCTAAGTCATTCAATATATCTCAATCATCTATAAGCAAGATAAATTAATTGTACCATTCCTAATTAATTTAATTGCTTTTAAACCCTGCTTAATTAACATTAATTAATTACAAACCTTTAATTAATTAATCAACCTTTAATTATCCATCCCAACTAATTATCCATAATTACTTCCATTAAGTAATTATTCCATTGGTTAATTATCCTCAATTAATTAACCTTTAATTACTAATTAATTTAACCTTTAATTACTAATTTATTTAATTAACCCTTAACAAATTAATCCTTAATTACATACATTAAGTAATTATCATTAAAGTAATTTAATTATCTCTTAATTATTTCCATCCAGTAATTATTCCATAACCACTTATGTTAAATTAATTAACCCTTAATCACTTTCATTAGTTCATTATCTTTAACTAATTATATTCATTTATTAACCTTTAATTAATCACATTAAGTAATTAACTATTCTCTAATTAATTTCATTCAGTGATTACTCTTTAATCACTTATAAACCTGATCACCTAATAAAATACCCGAGCCACATATCAAAATTTTCGGGTCAAATCTCGAGTTACTCATGAACTCACAACCTTCGAGTCAAACGCGAAAATGTCTTCGAGCCGAACACAAGAATGTCCGTCTTTCCCAACTCCTCTACAACTTCCAACTACACCGTACCCTCGAGCACCATGCACAACGATCTAACCATCATTGATCAACTCCGAAACCCTCAGCGAGTCACCCCAGCCTTTCCCGATCATACTGACCACCCATCACCATCGATTAGGCCGGAAATCAAAAACGAGCCACTCAGCCTCAACCTATAACCCAACCTGCTTGTCAAATCCCCTTCGTGCCGCCACTGCTGCCAAGCGGAGAACCCACAACTCCGTCCAGTCCTTCGCCTTGCTCACCTACTTCTTTTCCCCAACCACCGATAGCCTCCAGATCATCCATGACGCCGCAAATGCCCCGACCTCGACATCGACCAAGCAAGCTCCTAAACCCTACTAACTCCTCTTCCGGCCACAACAGGGAGCCAGAATTCCTCCAACCATTTTTGCCGATATCGACCATCACCAGGCTTTCTTTAGCAGAAACACCGACCACTCAAGTGCCGCCGATCACCAGAAAATACTCGAAACCCAATTAATGTTCATCTCTCGAATTCTCTTGATTTACAAATCTAAAAATCATGATTTTACTCTTAAAAATCCTAGTTTTCTAAGATGAATCAAATTATATACATGAAACAATTAATTGTTGAGGTCGAATTTTTGATATGGTTTAGATTCTACTGAAATTTTCCCTCTATGTTAAAACCATCTTTCATTTCTACCTGAAAACATTTTTAAAATTTTCATCTGAATATTACTAACAAGTTGTATTTACACATCAAGGTCTAGAAAGGATCAAGTGAAGAGATATTGAATTTTTGGTCCAGGTTTTTAAACCTGTACAACTAAACAAAGCCAACATTCTGTGTTCAAACATGCACATCCATATATCCAGATATATATACATACAATTTAAATTAAACAATCATGCAAACAATTATTATACTTTGTTCTAAATAATTACTGCATGCAACCAGATTTTTATAGAATAAACTTTGCTTACTCACCTGTGTTTGAAGACAGGGAACAGGCTTTTGAAATTTTGAAATCTGTTCTTGTATTTAAAACTGGAACTTAGTTTACTTTGATTTGCATTGATCTTGAATCTGCTTGCTTTGATTTTTGATCTGAGTTGTTGAATTGATATTGCTTGGTTTCAGCTTGAAATCTTGGAGGAGATTGTAAAGCTTGATGTTGTTTGCTTTCTTTTATTTTCTGGTTTTGAAGTTGTTAACAGGTTTTGTTTCTTAGTTTTGAAAAAATGAAGATAGAAAAAGAATAGAGAAGAGGAGATAGATATATTTATAATCTTGATTTATCTTTTATTTAAAAATGAAAAGAAAACAAATTACATGACACTTGTAATTTGCATGAGAATATTTTCTTACATTTGTTAAACTATATGCTAAAAATCTTACACTTGTATTTAGCATGTGTTAATAAATTTTAATATGTTTTTTTATAAATCTTTATATTTGTTTTCTATTTAGTTAATACATTTTCTTAATTTATATTTACAAAATCTTTTAAAGAAACTAATATAAAACTAATTATATAGTAAATAAAATCATATATATATATATATATTATTTTTAAATCCAATTTATTTTATGATATTTATCTTTTGAATTTCAAATTCAAATTCAAATTCAATTTAAAATCAGCTCATATATATATATATATAAACAACACATATTTAACTTGTTCAACTTATAAATCAGTGTTTTCAATAGTTAAAATCAGATAATTATCCAATTATCTGATGACCAAAAATCCGGGTTATCACAGACTCCTTTACTAAAGAAAGCGCATACCCAATACGACGCCCTCTTGAAGGAAAATAGAGAGTTAACGACTCTATTCTGGATGATGATGGAAGAGAGAGATATTTTAATTGAATTTTTGTATAAAGTATATTGTAGACACTCAATCATAGATTTTTCGTATTTAGGCGAATTCGGCGGGGGTCTACTCAGACGTTTCCATAAGAGATTCTTAGATGAATTTGGTTCTAACCCGCATCCCGGAGCCTGCTGGAATTTACCATGGGTCAAATCGAATCCATAAGATATCCCCCCGAAAAGCTTAAGTATTATAAGGATAAATTTGTTTCTGAGTTTTCTTTAAGTCCATTTTGTATGAACCTGATGAGTAATTGTTAATATGTAACAGATAACCGATTTATGAACACATATTTTTGCAATGCTCCCTATACTTAGCTTCCTTTTGCCATGCTATTTCAGAATATCAGTTATTTAGGTCGAGTCGTCCCAAGGGACCATTTAAGTCAATATGTTAACTTGAGAAGGTTTTACTCTAAAAATGCACCACTCTTAAAGACTTCGAAGTTAGCGAGTTATTGCTTTCTTCGGGATTTGCAAAAATTATATTTGGAATACCCTCGTCTCCGCATTTGACTTTCTTAGTGAAGAGAAAGAAACTCTCTTAAAAGAAATTAGGACATTTCATTCCAAGCTAATTTGTGGTCGTGACAGTCCACCTGCTAGAAAATGGGATTATGGTAAATGTCCGCCAGTTATTACCCCTGAAGGGGTTTCTATACCTTTTGACTTGACTGTTATGCTTTCAGCTAATAATTTAGGCAAAGTTAGAAATGTAGTCTCTCAACTTTAGGTGTAATGAAAGCATTTGTTGTTCCTCTTAACTTTGTGGCTACTTGAGTTGTAATTCATCGATATAACAATAAAGTCATGTTATCTTAATTTCTATCTATTTTATTTCTTTTTGTTAAATAAGAGATTCAGCCATCTCTGTCTCATCTTCCCCAAAGTTTACTTTCTCGTGTCAACGCCATTAGAGAGAGGCTATTATCAAGGAGTGGTGAGATTGTAATTCATGATGAAGTCCTTCTCGAGCATTTCAGTGGCAACCTCGAAGCCGTGAAGTGGCATAAAAGATATCTTATCCAAAAGACCATAGCCAGCAATCATAAGGATCACATTGACTATCTCGAGGCTGAGATTAAAAAGAAAGACAAGGTGATTACTTTGCTTAAGCGATAAGTAAAGTCAAATCCCACAATTGACTTTGATGAGAAGATGTCTTAGCTCATCCAACGAATAAGTGACTTGGAGTTAAAATTGAAAGATAGTCAGGCACAATGTGCTTCTCTAGAATTCATTTTAGGCGATAAAATTTCAAAGATTAAACTTCAGGTTCCACAAGCAAGCTCTTCGACTGGAAGACTATTAGATCGAAGTATCTTGCAACTCAAAAATTTCCCACCATGCTCGGTCCTCCTCAGGTTTGGACGATAAAGTGGTGGGGAACTGGTGCCGGAGAGTGATATTTGAAATCACGCGGTATTTTAATAAGCAACAAAAGTCAAGTATTCTCAGACTATTAATGATTATGCTGCCAAGAATCAAAAGCTTAAGCATAATATTTATTTCCTCCAAAAACATGATGCTGGGTTAGAAAGGGAAAACAAGACCCTTAGAGTTGTAAACATGGCCTTTAACAGTCCTTTGAAAACCAACATCGAGGCAATTGATGATGAGAATACAATTAGAAGAAAGGATAAAAAGCTTAAAGAAGTTCTCGGTGCAGCAATTAACTGTGTAGTAAATCCTTACATAGTGGAGACCCTTAATAAAGCGTCTCAAGATTTGTAATTTGTTTATGTATTTGGGCTACGTAAATATATCTAGTGCATAACTTTGTTGTTTGTAAATGACTTCATAACTCAGATAAATTATGGAAATTTTATAAATGTCACTTGATTTGTGATCCTTTCTGTGATGTAACCTTTGATATACTTTTGAATTGTTCATTCAGCGACTTTTATGCTTGCTGAATCCTTTGCTATTCCATGCCATTCTAACTTCCCTGCGGAACACGTAGAAAACAATGCTTCTAATTATTAGCTTTTAAATTGGCATATTTGTTTATGTATATCATTCGCCTAGATTAGCAACTCATCTTGCCAATCGTATGAAAAGTAATTTCTTCAAAATGTTAAGATCTCATCTTTAACCATGATGAAAATCATGGATTTAACTCTTTCCACCTGTTCGAAATGCATAAGACTTGTTGGAAGTAAATCCCCTTATTTTGACATAGTTAGAAGCCTGAATTCCCCATTCGGGGAGTCTTAACAGTATTCTCTTTAATAATATTCTTTGGCCCAGATTCGAGCACTTGGGATGAATAGAAATCCAAATATTTTGTACCCAAATTAGGGTCTTAAATAAATAGCAGTCTTGACAGCCAGATTTAGGTGTTAATGATAGAGTTTTATGAGATGTCATTGGACCCGGATTCGGGTATTAGTTGATGGAAGATAAGTTGAAAATCACCTTTCCGTGTCCTCTGATAATAAGTGAGGGATGATTAGAATGCCAGTTTCAGTAAAAGAATATCAGAATATCCTTCCCGGTAATTAGCAATAGTGGCTCAGAGTATCATCTCCGGTAATAGATAATGTAAAGTTTGAAATCCATATCTGCTAATCTGGTATTAATAATGGAAGACCAGAAAACCTTTTTCGGTAATAAGTATCAGAAAACCGGAGAACCATTCTGGCAATAAGTAATAGAAGACCAGAGAATCAATCTGGCAATAAGTAACAGAAAACCAGAATATCATTTCTAATAATAAGTAATAGAAGACCAGAAAACCAATCTTGCGGATGTTCGTGGGAAGTACCTTATTTTCTTGTTGAATGCGCCATCTCCAGGCTTTGATGATGTCTTGCATGCTTTTGCTTTCTCGGGCCCGAGTTTTCTTTTTCCATTTGTCATTTATTTTGGCCTATTTCAGGCGGGGACTCTTTTGTCCAATTTTTGTGCTTATTTAAGTAGAGCCCATTTCATGTTGTTTGTCATTTTAGACATTACCGACCTTTTGGTGGTTGCTATTTTAAGCGATGCCGATTTCTGGCGGTGTCTATTTCAGGCATGGACTTTTCTTAGTCCACTGGACATTTCATCCGGGTTTCCGGTGCGCTCGACTAGCTTATTCTGAAGCAAGGCCCGAGGACTTACCCGACCTCCCTCCAGGAGGCGCCTTAACTTGGCCATAGCGTGACACGACTAAGGTCTTGTCGGTACCTTGGCCAGGCCATAGCATGGCGGGAACAAGGGATTACCCGTCCTCCTTCCAGGAGGCGCCTTATCCTGGCCATAACGTGATGCGGATAAGGGCTTATGCCTCTTTAACCTAACCATTTCTGACTTTGGCGCGGCTAAAGGCTTACGCCCTCCCTCCAAGAGGTGCCTTGACCTGGCCATCTTGGCGCAACCAAGGGCTTTCTACCATTATTGGTAGCCTACCATTTTAGGTAGTCCAAAGTTTAAGGAGAATTTCACTCCCGACCATGTAGATTTTTCTTATTCCGATAATAGAGTCTTTATTCTTCGGTTCATTCAATCCTTTACAAACTGCTTGAGTTTTTCTTTATCTAGGAGGTGCAAGACCATTGATTTATTTCATGTCCTTTTATCAGGCAAGAGTTTCAACGTAAATTTTTTTTATATTCTTCTCACATTCTAACTTCTTTTCCTGAGAAGGCTTTCAACTTAGCTTCTCTCTTGGTTCGGATGTAGGCATTTTCGGCCATGGTAGTAGGATCACTTTTTTTGACATCTGATCTTCTTT
Organism: Allium fistulosum; assembly: GCA_030737815.1. NCBI lineage: Eukaryota > Viridiplantae > Streptophyta > Magnoliopsida > Asparagales > Amaryllidaceae > Allium > Allium fistulosum. The sequence goes on along the minus strand of CM060903.1, from coordinate 639,149,146 downwards.
TTGGAACGATTTACGTACTTCCTCCTGGAAGGCAAGTTTTCTTCTCATGATTAGTTGGTTCTCTTCCAAGGGGTTTTCCCTTGCTCTTAAGATTTCAGCTGGAAATTTTCTTAGTAATCTTTATTTTCCCAACTGGCGATTCCTCTACTACCCTTAGTCCTTTAATTATGAACTCTTCTATGCGTCCATGGTTTTTCCTTGAGTGTTGGACTTCACTTATAATCTTATTCCATTTATGTGCGAGATTGTTATAACCCTTTATCATTTCTTTTTCAAAGGCAGTTCCAAAGGAATACGATTGGATGGTCCCTCTCATTTGTCAAAATATATCCTCTCTCCTTGAACTTTCTTTTTCTGGAGTAAAGGTTGGGACAAATTTCTAACTGACCTGATTGATATTCCAATTCCATGAGTTATAGGATAAATCCCATTTTTCCCTCTTGATGTCTTGTAAAGCTCGAAAGCGAAGGGTTTACTCTTCAAGTAAAGGCTGGCTATAATTTATTCGATAATTAGGACCTACATCCAGAGGTTATATTGATCCTTGAATTGATCTTTCCCTGCAAAAGCTTTCTTTTGCTTCGAGTATTGAATCCATACCTTATCTCTTAATTGTATTCAAATGGACTGTAAGTCTTATATCCAAAGTAAAACCTTTTCGGTTCAAAAAATGAAGTTAATGAGTCCTAAGAGAGTGCCCAAGAAAAAAGTCAGAAGTTCGAGCCCTCCTTCTAGCGCCAAAAATATTAACCAAATTTATGGTTAAACCCCGAAAGATACTCCAACTCAATGGTTGCTGATTTTCGACCTAAACCTTTCGGTGTGGTTGGTAGAACCGGTCTTCTAGATAAAGAACTTTTGACTTCGAAAGATCTTTTAAGGTGTCATATAAAGCTTTCCTTAATGTTACATATGATTACTTACCGGTCTTATCCCTTTCAAGTTGATCTTTAGTGCTTTCGAAAGGTTTGGGATGATTGATCTTATTAGCGGTAGTATAAACATCAAGTCCTTGGATGACGTATAAGGGTTTTCGCCCATAACGAAAGGTTTAACTTCCTATTCGAAGAGTGGTTGCGATTTGCCGAAAGGTATGTGAATGTCTACTGTTGGATTAAACTTTATTCTTATGAATTCAAACTCTACCGAAAGGTTTGACCACTTAGGTAACAGCGGCGGAAGGTTTTGGTATTGTGAATATAGAAGAACCTACCAACTTAGTTGAAAAATCCATCCTCGAAAACCAATGACTTCGAAGGGTTACCACTCTTATTAATTTAGATCGGCTGTAGTCTTCACCGGAAGTTTGGAGTAGAAAAATTGATAACTTCTGAGGGTCAAAGTTACAACTTGATCAAATAAATTTCTGATCCTGTTAGCCTAAACTTCTTAAGTGAGTTAATCCTAAAAATATGAATCAATATAATGAAGAATTAAACTAGATAATAAGAGATTTAACAAAATGTGAAACTTCCCCTTTTATTATTCAATATTAGCTTTTACAAATCCCCAAATCCATTCTTGATTAGGGTTACAACACATTTCCTTTCATATTCTAAGAATGAGGTAGGAGAGAAAAAAAGTTGGTCCCAAAACCAGGGCCTTTGGGTCCTATTTATAGATGTAGCCGGCTCTCCTTTCGGCTTTATGCCTTCGGTTGAGCCGGAAGGTCACCCTTTATACACAATGCAAATCTTTCGATGTAGCCAAAGGGTTTTCCTTACTTATGCTGCCATGAACCTTTCGTCTTGTTGGAAGGTTGCTTCTTTGCTTGGTGCTGATTCATGATCATTGTCTCCCTTACAAACCTTTCGACATTGTTGAAAGATGTCTTGTATATTTCTCAACCTGTTTGGGAGGTTTGGTGTGCTTTCGAAAAGGTCATTAAATAGTGGCTTTTATTTGCTTTGACTCTTTCTTCTCCTTTGAATTCCTTGGATGCTGGAGGCGGAACCTTTCAACCTTTCGTAAAGTTTTAGGTTAGTGAACTTCAACGGTTGCATCCCTTCGGAAGTTCCGAGAGGTTTGAGATGCGCTCTTCTTTTTCTTGCTTGTCCAGGGTTCCTTAGTCCTAGTCGGAAGGTTAATTTTTAGTGTAACAATGATATTTGAAGTTATGATTTGAAAAGGGTACTATGTATATTATGATACATTTTGAAATTGAAGATATGGGAAGTACCCTCTGTGAAATTTTGTAATCCACTTTGTGGGTTCATTCTATTGATTTGATTTGATTTTTGGTCTTCCGGACATAAACTCATGAGTTCCTTTGAATTCTGTAGCGTAACCTATGGTTTTATGATTAGATCGCAGTGTAAATCGAGGGTAGAGATTACTTAAAGTACAAATGGATTCTGCTGGGATAGCGACGTAACCATTGCGTACTACGATCTGCGGTGTTCGAGTGGTACTTTTCATATCTGTTTTTAAGTATTTTCATTGGGTGTTGAAACGGGTTACTAAGTACTTGGAGATTTCTAGTCTTGCGCCTGATTAATACGACCAGAGTCTGTAAGAACGAGGATAAACTTGTTAAAACATCGAGTTATAAAGGTATTTTGATAAAGTATTATATAAAGGATATTTTGATTATTTTTCTTTCTTTTCTAAATACTTTAACATGTTTAAAATATTGTTTATTTATGTTCAACATGGTTTAATGGTTAATTTTCAATGTTGTAAATATTTTGAGAAGTTATTAATTCAATAAAACATAATTAAAGTTAATGATTATTGATTTATTAATGATATTTGAAAAGTTTTTTGGGATTAAACTAATAAATTTATAAATAATGGATTTAAGGTTTTCAATAGCTTCTTTCTAAAAATAAGTAATGATGTAAATAATTATTTTCAAATAGTTTACATATATTTATAAGGATGTTATATTAAATATTTAAATGGTATTTATAAATGAAGCAAGAATTTTACGAACGAATTTTTGTACAAAATTAAAGTATTAAAGATGATTGATTTACAAATGAAATTTTCAAATGAATGTTTCAAATAAAATTTATATAAGTTTCTTTGAATATATAATTTAGAGATATTATATAAATAGACTATATATAAAAAAAATGAATAAATGATTTGGGAAGTTTTATTTATAGTAATATGCTTGAAAAATAATTTGAATCGCTATTTTTGAAAGTATGGTTTGAAATATTTACTTGATTTCATAGTAGTAATATGAAATTTATAAGTTTATTTACTATTTGAATTTTGCATTAAACCAAAATAAATGTTTTCCATGATTTGAATATTCATTTTTTAAAACAAGTATGTAAACTTAATTATGAAGATATGAAATTTTATACTTTGATTTGAAAATTTAATGTAAAGATTTGAGTATACTATTAGTTTCAGTTTAATAATGTAACGACCCGTAAATTTTAACTGTTTTAATAACGTAATTAGTTAAAATTTTATGAAATTTCAAACGATAAAATTTTGAAATATAAATTTGATATTTGGAATACGTCTAGTTAAACATAGCAACTGGTAAATTTTCGTCCGAAAATATGAAAGTTTATTTCGCGCGTAAACTCACTTCAATTCAATCAGTTAAAAAGCGATGAAAATAAAATGTTTCCGAAACCTAAATATTTTTACATAGAAAAATTCTAAACCATCTTTTGAGCAAGATGTCAGTTTGTCGTTTTTCCAAATTCGGACATCTTTGGTTCCGTCGATCTTATTTTTCAGTGTATTTCTTGCATTTTCCGTAGTAGAAAAATTCGAATTTTTATAATTCAATCGTACCACTGATTTCTATATACCGTTTTGATCGTCTCGTCGTGCTGATCTCTATGGTATATTCGATTGTCAAATTCGGAGTTCCGTTGTACGTTGCATTTTGCGTAACGCCTACCGTATCGATACCGGTTGTGGAACGTTTGGTTTCTGAAATCCTTTGAATTCTTTGTCCATTCACTTCCACCATAATAATCAGCTATTAACAATTTAAAATTCGTCTTTTTAGCTTTAATTATTGCTATTCTCTAGGAATTAAATTACATCTGTTCATTCGTCTTCAATTATTATCAAATACTTCCAGCCTAGACTTTTCAATATACACCTGTTCAATTCTTTTGACTTCGGTTCACATTTTTCTGCGTTCTTCAAAATTTTTTTTTTATAACAAAGATGGTTCACTTTCATTTTTGGAGGAAGAAGCTAGCTCAACCCAAGCTGCACCCACCCCATCCGCAGTGTCAGTCACCTCCGCCCTACCCACAGGCCGCCTCCACCTAGAGAACCACCCACCACAACAACTTCCAAACCGAGCACAGCCCCACCCCTCACACGCACTACGCCAGCCGATCTACTACCTCTCTCCGCACATTGCACCTAACCCACTACTTCATCGCAAAACCCATCCTCTTTCCCCTCTCGCGTGCCACAGTCGACCCATCACCACTGACACACGCCATTAGCCCACTCGGACCTGCCTACCTCAGCCTTCCAACAGCCTGGCCGCATTCCTACGCCAACCGCACCCACCAACCGTGCTCCTCCCTCCGCCTTCTCCTCCCCACCGCTGAACACCAGCTTCGTCCCGCCCTCCTCCCTGGCGGCAGCTCACGAAATTCCATCGCAGCCTCTCCTCCTCCCACGAGTGAAAGCTCCTCCACTCGCCACCATGCTCGCACCAAACCATCCACTTCGCTTGTGCTGCAACCAACCGACGCCGCACCTCACCTCAAATCTTCCCCTCTCCTCATGTTCAACCACTCTCTCCTTTCCTCGCCTGTCTCTACCTTCGGCCTTCTCTATTCCATAGCTAAGCCACTCTTCCTTTCGCAAATAGGTATGCAATTTATTCTATACGTTAGTCCAAGTAAATTTTGTATATGTTTTATATATGAATGGTTTTATGTAAAGTATAGTATATATACTATGTTCTGTGATTTATAAAATAAAAATTATAATAATAAAAAGAAGAGAAGCATTGCAGTTTTAAAAAAAAAAAGAATAGATCATTTTGATATTCTGTAATGAATATATACTAACATGTTATGCTTGTATTTAAAACGAAAATATATATGTTTGGAAAAGTATATTATATTATATAAACTATTATATTACATTGTTTAAAAGTGTATGTTATACATTATATATTTATAGGTTGTATATTTGTATACGTGAGTCGATTCTTCCATATATATGCTGTTTATATTTGTTAGCTTACTCATTATATAAGTTATATACGGAAGTTGTATGTGCTTGAATATATAAGCATTGATTTACTTTTACTGTATGTATATATAAGTGCAATATATATAGGAAGCCCCTCTTTTCTCCTTTAGTTATATATGTCTCTAAGTTGTTTACAGTTGTTCCCATATTTAAGTTTTGGTGTAATAACTTTATAGTCATAGGTCAGTTCATGAAAATATACAACTATTAGTTTACATGGCAGATTTGATATTATTATTATTATTATATATTAAAAAAACGTAATATATATAAAAAGTATAAAATGATGATATGTTTAAAGTGTTAACGTTTACCTGGGTTACATAAGTAAGATGATATATTGTTTATTTAATATTGATGTTTGAAAGATATATATATATATATATATATATGATTACAATGTGTAATTTAAATTGAATATTGGTTTTAAGAAAAATATTAATTATAATAATAACAGTTTATATATATATTCCATTTGTGTCGAGCTATTTGATTTTTTTTCTAATCGATTCTATTTATCACCTCTATAAGTCGAATACGTGTCAATCTTGCTTTGCTTTGAAATTCATGCCTGAATTCGCAACTCATCTCATCCTCGTCCTTCTCTAGCCTCGAAAGGTGAGCACTCACTCACGATTAACGTTCTTTTATTTATTAAATTTGATTTCAATTGAAACGACAATTGAAATATACTACTGTTAGTTAATTACACTGTTATATATGCTATTACCTGTATCAGTTCACCTGTGACATCTGACACTATATCTGTTAATTATTTATGCGATGATAATACAGTTTGGCTGATAATTGATTGATTGTTGATGTTTATATTGGACGTTAAATTGTTAATGTTAAAATGATAAATAGTATGCAATTGACTTGATATAGGATAGTTAAATGTTAAATTTGATTAACTGACATTTGTATAATATGACCCCTTTAACTGTTGAATTTATTGACACGTAGGATTTGTTTAATTACACTTTGAACCACTGAATGTATGTTGTTAAATTGATGATGTATGAAATTGTAAATTGGATGACAAGTGAAAACCGTAATGTAATAATCTTTAATCTACATGAAATGATAGTGTAGATTCTAGAAATAATTATATTAATTCGTACAAATAACAATGCGAATTAATACGGTTATTTCGGGATTATTTAAATTGATTATTGGATTGATATTGATTGTTGTTATTGCTTGTTTATTTACTTTGACACCATCCCAGTTATCACACTGCAAGTTCCATTTGCTATGTTTTGATTTTGAATTGATTTGGAATCGGGTTGAAATGATAAATACCCAAGTTGAACTTTGACCTAGGATAGAAAATTAAATAAAACCGATTGGTCAATAATTTGATTTAAAAATAAAATAAGGATTTTATTTGAATAAATATTATGGTTTTGAAATGAAATTGAAATCTGAATTTTAATGAAAGGAAATTGTAATATTTAATAATCTGAAACAAATATTTACAATGTAATCGATGAAAGAATGTTGTTTAATTTGAGAAATGATTGAATTAAGTTTTAAATTATTAAACTTTGAAATGATTTAATAATTAATTTTGAAATTATAATTAAGTTTGAAATTATTAAACTTTGAAATGATTTAATAATTAATTTTGAAATTATAATTAAGTTTGAAATTATTAAACTTTGAAATGATTTAATAATTAAGTTTGAAATTATAATTAAGTTTGAAATTATTAAACTTTGAAATTATTTAATAATTAAGTTTTGAATTATTTAATAATTAAATAAGATTGAATTATTTAATGATTAAATTGAATTGAATTCTTGATAAGAGAAATTGAACCTTTGAATAAGTGAATTTTATTTCGTAAATAATTGAAATTGAATTTCTTTATTAATTAAGTTTTGGAAAATTATTTAAGTAAGTAAATAAGTGAAATTGAATTTCTTTAAACAAGAAATGAAAATGTGATATTTTTGGAATTAATGTAAGGCTTGAAATGTTAAAGAATTTGATTTGACGAATTTAATTTAATTCAATTTGTAAGTTTTTGATATAATGGAGTTGAATTTAAGTAATTGATTTAATGAATGAGAAGTTTAATAGAAATTGCTTTGAATGACAAATTAATTTAACGATATTGAATGAAATCGATAAATGAATGTAAATTGATTTGAATGTTAAAACTAAATTGATTTAAATGATTTCGAAATGAAACTTTTGTACGAACTTGAATCAATATTTGAATTGTTTTCAATATAAAGATTGAAATTGAACTATAAGATTTGGAAACGGTAAATTGGAAGTTTTGAAACGTAAATTTTGGAAATTGGTTTTGAAAGCCAAATGAAATGTTGATTTACGAATTGAAATTGAAATTGATTTGATTTTGAATAAATAAACGACCAATCGGTGAAATAATTACGGAATTTATTAAAGAGACCGGAATTCGGTTATGGATATACTCTCTATCTAAACCGAAAACCACTTTAATAACTATACGCGGAGTGGTGATCTAGAATGAAGTGGTTGGAATGATGTTCGTGATGACTGAAGAAAGAGAACGATAATGGATAGCCTTGACACTTGTGTCAAATTGGAAATGACTAAAACAGGAGCCGTGCCGGGCCAATGGAGGATTAGCTACCTCAAGTGGACACACTTCTTCGAACTACTCATTACTTGTTGTCGATTGGTGCACCCTTGATTTTGGGAGTGTTGTTTCACGGTGTTGCGGGCGCTGCGGCGTTGCGTTCTCACCAGTCCGGATCAGGCAAACGGTAGTATCACTACCTTGGGTATTGCCTCATATGCCTTGTCATACTTGTATTCCATTTATACGCGACCACTACGAATTTGTTTTGTACCTTTAGTATATGGATTGCCCTCTGGTGACTTCCGGTTTTGGGGAAACTACGGTCTTGTATATGCTTTTGGGAATAAAAATGTGTTAAGGGTGGAATGGGCCATGACTTAACACTATTTTGATATCTTATTATTACTGATAGACATTATCTACTTATCGTACACTACTACATAGTAGATAGTTTAACGGATCCTTAAAGGATGGTTATTCCAAACATCCTTTGAGTTACTTGTATTTCAAATTGCTATTTCACTTGAGTTGGATTTATTAATATAAGAATGTTAATCCTGACTCGAGTGTTTTGTGATTTGCTTTACGCTCGGATCAGACTGAGTGTACCAGTATTCGAGACTCACCTTTGGAGTTGGTGCTTTGCTTGAAGATCCAGCCATCTATTCTGCTTTCAGTATTCGATGATTCCAGTGATGTATTCTGATTTGTATCTGATGTATTGTATTACTCTTCCGTTGTATCTGGTTTAACTCTGATGTAACTTATACATTTATATAGTAGCTTCATGAACTACTATCTCTTTTATTTCCGCTGCACTTATTACTCTGTGTCTATGATCTGTGATTATTTATTTACTGTATATGTTCAGTTTTGCCAATTTTAAATTAACAACGCGGTATTTTGAGCAATTCAACTCCGGCATGAGTGTCTACCTATACACTTATAATGGATGCGAATGGTACAAAATATCTGGTCGTTACAAATAATCTTTGAGTTTATATTTATTTTCAAATAATGAGTATAATAAATTATCGGATTTAAAGAACTTTATTTTAAAGCTTATTATAATGTTTTGATATAAATTTCTAACATTGTTTTAAACTTTTTGAGAAATCTTTGCATAATGCAATGAGAATGTTTTAAATATATCTTATAGTTTTACTAAGTGAATGAGGTTGAATGTTTTAATTGAATATTTAAATATATTGAAATATTTCTTTTCTCTTCAAAGACGAATACCAAAAACTTAAAAAATTTTATTCTATAATCGAATTAAGTTATAAACTTAAGTAAATGAAGTAGAAGCTTAAGTAATATTTTATGAAATGATTCATTAATGACTTATATATTTAATGAAAAATAAATTGTGTAAGAAATTAATCTTTACATAAACAAATGAGTATTAAAAATAAATGAAGCAATTGGTGTAGTTAAGAAACCAATTGAATTAAATATGTAAGTTGTATATAGATCATTTTATTCGCATGATAGTTTTGATCCAGATTTGAATAGATGATTTGTAGTAATTCACACCAGTTTGAATTAGGATTTTTCACTCGATTCTTGACGGCGACCGCTTGATACGGATTTTTGATATGAATTTGAAGCTTTCTATCATAGTTTATAGCTATGCAAGGAATATTTATAGTCAAGAAATTGGATCAGAGTCCGCACTAGAGCATTCGAGTTAACAATACTAGTTCGGAAGTAGAATTTGTGTATTCAAGCAAGTAATCAGAATTGTTATTATGTACAAAATGGTATATGTACATCGTACACACTTTAATAATTAAATATGGTGTTATGATTGTTTCTTCTGATTGCGATACTACATTGGTTGCATATAACTGTTACATTCCATTAGAATTACATGTAGAAGTGAATCATACTTAACAATTGCATTACATTGCTTTGTTGCATACGATTGTTGTATTGTGTATTTTTGGTATTTATGATAGAATGGTTAGTATATTGTCCTTTTTCATGTTTAATTCTCTTGACTTATGTAAGTAACATACAGGTTTATGGAAGCAATAGTTGTTGCTTTTGGTTTCATAAATAGAGTTTTGTTGCCCGACAAATAGGTACGTTTTCGGATTACGGTTTTGTAGCGATATATTATTGTTTTTCATGGTTTGGAATACTTTATTTTTGGAATATGATGTTTACAATGTAATTATTGATATTGTTATTTTTCTGTAGCTATCCGTGCAAAGGAGATGTTGCCAAAAAAATTCGTAAATTTAGGACTTAGAAAATTTTGTGGAAGTTGAGTTATTTTTAAATTTTATTAAACTTAAATATGTAAGATAAATTGTTTATAAATTGACTATTTTGAATAAAATATATCATATCTCTTGTTTAATTCTTTCTTGTTCCTTTCCAGGGACGAAAAGTTTTGAGTGAGGGAGATTGTAACGACCCGTATTTTTTATAACTAGAAATATTCAATTTCATAAGATTTTGGAATTTAATATTGTCAGAAATAAAAAATAATGAGTTATTAATGTAAAAATTTGTTAGAATTTAAAGCTTGATCTTAAATAAATGCTAAAACAACCAATTTTAATAAGGTAGAGAATTGTAATCCTTATTAGAATATAATTTAATGATATTGATTTGAATACGATTTATTTAATAATTGTTTGAATGAAAGTTCCATTGATTGTAATAATATATGTTAATCTAAGAATGGAATAATTTAACAAGAAAATGTTGGAAAATATAAAATGAACATTTGAATAAGAACTTACATTTTAAATTAAATTAAAATGGACATTGTAATAAGAATTAAGCTTTGACTTGGAAAGAATAAAACGAATGTTTATATCTAATTGAAATATAATTGTAAAGTTAATTTGGTTATAATTGTAAATAAGGGATAAAATCAAGGATGTATAAAACGATGAAACAATATGTTATTTAATTTAAATTGGTTTTAATATAGAATATGAAATTAATTATTTAGTAAATAAATTTACTAACCTTTGTTTGTGAACAATAAATTACAAATGTATGAATTAACAAGTTGTAATAATTGTTTTATTTCTCATCTTGTTATTTAATCCGTTTTGAAATTAATTTGTAATGAATGGAATTTAATGTAATTGAAATATTTCAGTAATATGAGAAAGGACGTAACTGTAGAGTAATGAGTGCAATAAAATGGAAACTTATGTTTAATAAACACATAAGATATTGTTTGGTCTAATATAAAGAACATTTAAAGAAAATAAACAAAAGAATGTGTTGAAAACTAAATTGTAATGAACTAGAATTTTATTACGGTTGTAATTAAATGTTGGAATTAATTTAGTATATAGATATTGGGTTTAACATGGAAAATTGGGTTTCAAAGGAAAACAATTGGATTAATTATAGGGTATGCTTTAAGATTTAATTATTGTAATTAATAGTAATTAAATCTTGTCATTAATAAGAAATAGAAGTAGATGGTAATTAATTGGTGATATGTGCAACTTACGTTTTGAGTTAAAAATATAATGAGAATTTCAATGAGAAATATTACGTTCAAATTATAAGTACTCAAATTTGTTATAGATATAATAATAATAGGAAATCAATTGATAAAGAAACGACCTGGTTGTACAACGTATTATTTCTGCAACTCTTTAATGGGATTATCTTTAAATATAAGTTGGTTTGAAAGGGGGAGGTGTTAATTGTAAATTAATGTGTAATAAAAATAAATATGTTTCAATAAAAATAAAAGAAAAAGATTGATTTATTGAAAAGAATATTTTTATCAAATAAAGTGAATGTTTCATTTGTGAATATAAATTTAATTTCATTAAAACAAAGAATTGAATTTAGTTGTCTGTTTCTAGTTGGAATATTTGATTTATAAAAAAAATAACAATAATAAAAAGGTAAGAAAACAACTTAAAGGTTTGGTTAAAACTTTGATTTGGAATAGTTAGCATATTTACATAGGAAATTTATTTCGTTTCAAATTTGAATTTGGAGTCTCAGTTCATGTTTTATTATGTAATGGTGGTCCCCATTATGTTAATTGCAGCATTTAATTTTATTACTGTGTAATAAATAAAAATATACGTGTGTGTGTGTAAATTTGAGCATTTTGGGGTTAATAAAATATGTTAAAATGAACGTTTTTTTATTTGAGTATATTAGAGTTGTGGTTTCCATGTAAGGTCTACCTTCTCAAATTTAAATCTTCGCTTTCATTTATTTTATTTTATTATTATTACTTTCTTTTATTAAATACCTGCCTCTTTTGGTTTTCTAGTAAGTTTGATTTATTTACACGTGAGCCTTGCCTTGAAATGTTTCATGTATGTTAATGAAATTAATTGAGGTAGCACACGTTTTGAAATTTTATACCAAAATATTTGCTTGCCATGTAAACATGTCTTATCAAATTCCAACGTGTACCTTTCATCATTTGTTAATTACCTGCATGTTAGTCTCTTTTCATTTTGCAAATTTACATCTTCTTGTATCCTACCCTTTCATATTCCAATTTCCAAACGTGCTTTACCCATATTCATTTCCTATTTCATAAATCACTTCCTCTAATTTTCCATTTCCAAAACGTGCTTCCATTATTTCTTTTGCCTGAAGTTTTATTTCTCTTCTAAAAAAACAAAATAATGTGAGCAACTTATTTTCATAATGCCAATCATTTCCATTTGTTTGCAAATCCATTTCCTAAAGCCTCCTTCCTCCATGCATGAGCTATCGTGTCATTTTTCCATTGATTCTCTAGGCTTTTGAAACATGAGCAGGCTTCAAAATTCTTAACGTGGGTAAATTATTTTTTTATTTTTTTTATTAAAATGTGTGTACATGTTTTTATATTTCATTTTCATAATATTCTTATAAATTGAATATCTTCTGCATATGAACTCCGATTGATGCGCGGTTTCTTCCATTGGGTTCGTATCGAAATTCAGGACAACAAGAAACTAGATTGGTTGAATTTGGAGACTGTTGATATTTAGGCTTTTATTGGATTTTTAACGGGCTTTAAATCAAAGGTGAGTGATTCAACCCACTCACGCAATCTAAAATTTCCATTGCATGTGAAATAAAATTTATGATGTGATATATAAATTTTTGATTATTGTTTGTTAATTTAAATTGACATTTGAATTGATATTGAATCTGAATTGACATTAGATTGAATTGACATTTAATTTTATATTGGAATTTAATTGATAGTTAAATCCCGACATTGATAACTATTAACTGTTGTGATATATTGGTTGATTTGGATGTTGTTTAAATAGATGCTTATTGATTGATATGTTGGATGTATGGTTGTTTATTTATTTTTGATATATCTTTGTTATCACCTTGTACATTGTTGACATCATTTAATTTGGTCATCTGAATCATTTTAGAATTGGACAACTAAGACATTTAAATTATGGGTTGAAATGATATACACCCATACAATTTCTTAAATTTGGATTATTTATTGGAATTGAATTATTTGAAAGGTTTAAGTTTTAGTTTAAACTTCGGATTTAATTTAATTAAAGTGGTTAAAATTGGCATTTTGAATTATTTGAAATCTCTTAAATTATTATATTCACGTTGTACACTTGATAGGAGATGGAAAATCCCGTAACATCTCTGAAACCATTGCACTCGTATTTTTATTTGATATTGATTTGACTTACATAGGAATTTTTAGTTCTGACTCGAGTGTATTGTTTTTCATTATGCTCGAGTCAGCCTGAGTATTTCAGTATTTTGAAGACGTTATTCCTTGGAGATGAAGATGAAGATTAGTGATCGTATTTATTACTATTTTTCCATCGCATTAATTGATATGTTGTTATTATACTCTGATTAATGTTGTAAAAATGTGTAATTAAATGTATATTGTAAAACAGCTTCATGAATTGTTTTATTTTATTATTATATTTTATCGTTCCGCTGCGAGATTTTGTGTATTGTTTTCATTCTTTTCTCTTGTTTTCTTTATTAAACCCCATTGATAATCCGCCCTTTCGAATGGTTTGAGTCAGACATGTGTGGTTTATTTTCGACTTAAATTGTCCAAAAAGGTGGGTCGTCACATCGCTATAGCTCCACTACTCGAGTCCCAAAGCTTACTATTCTTCGGATTTTAGCTTCTAGATTCCTCGACCAAGACTTGAGAAGGCTGGGGATGCACGGCCTAGGGTGGAGCAAGGGTTGTGCTCGGCCTAGTGATGGAGTGAGGTGGAGTTTGTGAAGAACAAAGAGAAAACGAGGGGTTTTGGGATTGTTTTGAGGTGTTTTACTATATATAACTATAATTATAATTTAATTTCTTTTTGAAATAAATTTTGACATTATTTCCTTTAGAATGGAAGCAATTAAAGTGGAAGCAAAAGCTTAAGAATATGAAGAAGAAGATGAATGAAAAAGAAGAGAAGAGGGTAGGGTATTTATAGGAAAAGAAGAGTATAAAGGAAGACATGTACACATCACCTTTTGCATCACCATTTCAAGGCTTCTCCTACACACCTCCCTTCCTCCAAAGCACGGCTAGAGCCTCCCCCCATGTGCACATCACTTCCATCTTCTCATGTGTGTGTGTTGACTTATAAAAGCTTAAGGAGCAAGTTTGCTTAAAATATCTTATATATTTTATATTATTTTCTTATACTTAATTATTTTCATATATGTATGTTTATGTGCATGTTACATGTATGCATGTGTACATGTATATGTGTATGTATCATATCCCCACAATGTTGCACAACTTCCACACGTTGTATCATTACAAATCCCGATTTCGATTTTCGTTCATATTTTCTCTTTTAGATTAATATGCATATTTTTGTAAAAAAGTTTTAAAAATAAATTTTATTATCATTACTAACTAATAAAAATGATCATATTTTATTTATAACATCATATAAATTATTATAAATAATTATTCACAGAAATATTTGTTATATCGATAAAGTTAAACGATCATTTATTTCAAGCGATATATTTACGGGTCGTTACATATATCACGGGGTTGAGATCGAAAAGTGGTGATAAGTATATGATGTTTGATTTTCCATATGCAAACCTTATACATACACCCAGATAGCGGTCTGTCTGTTATTGATAACTTGACTAGTTTTAAAACTATTGATTGTTGATTCGAAGAGACCGAGATCAGATAAGCATGAGTTATCAGAAAACCACTTCGAACCGACATATGCGTTAGAATGGGAAACATCTTGAAGATGAAGTCAAAGATGAAGTTCTTTAAAGTGCAAGGGCTACTTGCTACTTATCCCGAGGGTGATTCCAAAATGGTAGTAGAAGTAGTGCCTTCGGTTTGTTCGTATCCTAAACAACTTGTAAGGATGAATGCGGCATTGCATTGTTTCCTGGAGGATAGTGTTATCATTCCAAGTGGGATTACTATAAAAAAAAGTAAATCCTTGCCTTGAACCTTACACCTATGAATGGCTAAAATAGGAGATATGCTTTAGGGCTATGTGGTTTGCTAATATTAGGGGGTTTCATCCCTGATCTAGATCGATATTATTTCTTTGGATGTATGCTTCATGCCCAGTACGGTTGTTGATTGAAACCAAGGGATGATCATATTCGGTAGTATCCAGTAAGAGGTAGGCCGGTCCTGAATCGCAGGGGGTCCCAGTGAGGCCCTCGGTACATATTTCTAGAAGTGACTGTAACAGGCAGTACCCCAGTAGCCTTTTCATTGTATGGAAATCCATTTTTCAATACATGCCTTTACGGACTTAGTTGTTCACTTAATATGCTGGACTGTAATTAATGTAACCATTTCGGCTATGATTAAATATTTATTTTAAACCCTAGACATTATTATAATATCACAGGATTCTTATAAAAAGGTTTTGATTATCGTAAGTTAAAAACCCATCTGTGTTTATGTGCGGCGTGGTCTTACGAGATACCTTTATTTTTGAAAGGTTTTATAAGTATAACAATTCATATGTTTTGAGTTTACTTAGATCAGACCTATGTCTAACCCGGAGTTTTCCTTTCATTCCCTTAAACTCTTGGGTACTCTAATTTTTGAGTAGCCAAGTAGTCTAGGTTCTTATGGATGCAAGTTGGAGGAGTATGGAGCAGGAGGCTTCACTATTATCTAGCTATCTATATTATTTCCTCTATGTGTGTATAGTATGTATCAGCATTGTGGGGGCAGGCAGTTATAACTATCCCTGGCTGAAATTGGTACCTATTGTAACTCTGATGTTTCATTTTGGAACTGGCTGTATGTACTATTTTATGTTATATTATATATGATTCCCTTGCATTGTAAGATTCTGTGTTTCTTCTTGTCTTTTCTTCTCTTTTTCCCCAACGGCTTGTCTTTCATACGCCTAGATGATTGGCACCTGAATACCGAGGATATATTAAGTGTCGTCTTTAGGAGTAAGAAAGGCAGATCATTACATAAGTTATTCAGCTCACTTGAAGTTGGAAATGCAAAGGAAAGAAAGGCATCGGTGGTGAGCCCACATGGCATGTTTAAAAGAGAGACAAAAGATAAAAAGCAAGCAAAGACCCAAGGGTCAACTCGGCACCAAGTTGAGAAGTACAATTCGGTTCTAAGTTAAGAAGCATCGGTTAGTTTGGCCATGATTTTTTGGGAGAAGTTCGTGGACGACATGGAGAATGTGGATGAGCATTTTTAGGCTATTTTAATGGTGGCATTCTTCTATAAATAGAGGAGGAGAGACATTGTAAAGCAGATCTTTTTTCGTACAACTATGAATCCATACAATTAAGATATTCTATTCTGAACTAAAGGTTGTATAACTCATACCCAAGCTGTAAGCAACCAAGTTGTAAAATATACTTTGTAGGAGCAAAGTACAATCAATAGAAAACAATTAAGTGGACATAAGCTGGAGAATTTGCCGAACCATTATAAAAACTACATTTCCTCTCCCTTTAAATTCCTTTCATCATTAATTGCTCGACTTGGTGTTTGTGTCGTTTTTAGGTCCAAACACACACACACACACACACACATATATATATATATATATATATATATAAAATTTCTAATTTCGAATTTCATTTGTAAAACAACATCTAGCAATTTTAAATTATATCAAAATTAGTGGTGATTAAATATATATCTCATACATCAACATTGGTCATAGGTGAGCATAGCCAAATATGTAATATAAAATGAGAATTGTACCTAATTAGATCCATCCCTTCGTGATACTTGAATTAATGAATAGAATCCTATATCGCCTGAATCACCACTTGATCCTGTTAGAATTGAATAAACCACCTTGTTTTAATTTTATTTGATATTTGATTGGTTAAAAGTTGAGTTTGACCATGGAAGAGAAAACAAATAGAAGTAGACAAGTATGAGAAAGGAGAAGGAAGAAAAACTAAAATGAATTAACGAGGGAGGTTTGGTTTTTTGGACAGAAGTAAACATTTTTCCTTTGTTTCTTTTAAACCTTTCCTCTTTAATTCCTAATCAATTCTAGATCTAATATCTACATAATATTATCGCCCTATGGTAATCCATATTTTGTCCTTTAGATGGACAAAAAAATCCCAAAGCCTATTTAAGTAAATAAATATATTTAAAGCATGTTTAAAAATATATTGACATCGTATATCGATACATACATATATAACTTTTATACTCACATTCAAATAATTACTAATAGCACCCAAAACCTTTGTAGGAGAAACCTACTACTTACTAATAACACCCCAAACATCAACACAATAATAATTAATATTTCTTAAATATTAATTAATTTATAGCATTTTATAAACCAGTTAAAGAGTATGGTTTTCAGAGCATTCAGAAATACACTTATAAGACTCAGAGGTTTGAATTCCTTCGACGATTAACATTGAACAATTCAAGGTTCACGTTTCACCTTAGCCAGTGGTATGATAATTTGGCTGAATTCATCTATTACATATATTTTTGGTAAAATCGTATTTTACATTACTTTAAACGGTACCAACAGTGATAATAATTTACATACATTCTCTTTGCCAACACTATATCACTTTAGGATGTATGGAGTTCGGTATTGATCAAAACTCCAATATTATCCACATTCAACTTGATCAGCCCATAAACAAAGTCCTTGGTTCAATAATAACAATAGTTACAACCATTCTACTCTAGTTAGAGATTTTGAATTTGAGTTGTCTATAGTCAGCCATGATACATACCTCATGCAATACAGGAAACGAAGTTTGTAACACCCTTAATTTCTAATAACATTATTCAGGAGATTTAATTAGATAAATTAAATAGAATAATGTGAATAATTAGAATGATATGGGGATTGAGATTTGAAAATAAATTATGGGCCGTGCTTAATAAGATAAATGAGCTTATAAATGATAGTTAATTAACCTAAGTGCTTATTAGGAAATAGCCGCACATAACCCATCACCTATATATATTATTGTTTCCCTTCATTCACGTTCATTTGCGCAAAACAAAAATAAAACGCGAACATAAGAAGAGGAGCTGTCCATTGTTATGGAAGAAAAAGAAGAGAAATTCAAATCAAGCTAAGGAATTAAAGCAAGGGGAATAAATCTTAATCTGAATACAATCTCCTTATCCTAATCAAGGTGAATAATAATTTATACCATCTCTATTTTGTTTATAATCATTTGTTTTCGGGTTTAAGATTAAATTTGTTTTAATGATGATTTGGATGATGGTATGCTTGGATTTATAACATATTTGATTTAAATCAAATTGTTCATATATGGATTTATTTGGTTTTTAGGGTAAAACCGATTGTAAATGATTTTGAAAGCCATGAGAAAATTTTGTGTTATGTAAAACATGATTTTGGAGTTGGGTTTTAATTTTCATAATTTTCCAAGTTATGGAGAATTTATTATGAATTTTCAAAGGAAAATATGGTTAATTGGGTTTATAAATTTATTTTAGAAATTATATTGAAAATTTGGGTCTGAAATTTAGATATGTTAGATTACATATTAAAAGTGAATTTCAGTAATTTTTGGGGATTTTTCCTAAGTGATTTACTATGAGAATTAAATTATTTTGAAAGGAGTACCTAAATGATTTAATTATTTTTCTTAATAGAAGGGCTTATTTGTTAAATTAATCTTGGTTGAGATCTGAAATTAAGCGGCAGTTATTTTTGTTGAAAAGTCGTGGCAACCAATCGCATGTTTACAAGTAGGCAGGTTAATTGGAAAGTATTTGCTTTAATTAGCAATAAATTAGTTTTACCCAGAAAGTGGGTTTCGCCTCTTTCAGAAGTGCCTTTCGACTCCAATGCTTCCGCTTTGACCCAGTCGAAACCAACCTAGGCCAAAACCAATACACATGGTATCAATGAGATTGGTACAAAGTGGATTGGAGAAAAGTGGAAGGCATGGTGTCGAAAGCGTTGCTTCTGATGGGGTCGATACCTTTGCTTTTTTTTAAAATGTTAAGCGTCTGCCATTGTTTTACTAAAGCTTTCAAAGGAGTCGAAACATATGCTATAGAAAAGGGTTTTCTAATTAGCTTTCGAAAATGGTTGCCATCTTTCATTTTTAAGTATAAGCTTTCGAATGAGTCCCCTGTTTATAAAACCATGCTTTCGAAAATGGTCGTTCCGACCTAGTCGAAGTCCTGTTGCCGTTCTTTTACCTTTCGAGTGTATTGAAGTCATCAATGCTTTCGAAGGGTAGCTTTTGTTTTAAAGATGTACTAAGTCACTTCCTAAATGCTTTCGAAAGGGGTCAAGGGTTCGAAGGCAATGGCTTCGAAAGGGGGTTTCGATGCGAACCTTTAATGTTTTACTTAGATGTTTTGAAGCTTTCGAAAGGATGGTGCCGATGCCATCAAATTTTCCCCAAACAATTTTATATGAAGATTAAAGGTTTCGAAAGGGATACTTTCGTATATATTCACTTTGACCTAAAAGATGTTTTTGAGTAAACCCAATGGTTTCGAAAGGGGAACTTTCATTGATTTTGAAGCTATGTTTCTAAGAATTATTAAGTAATGTTTTGATACTTTTAAAAGGTATATTTTGGTTCCGAAAGAAATGATTTAAAGAGCTTCGAAAGGTATATATTTTGTGTTTTGAAAAGAAGTTATCTATGCTTTCAAAGGAGGTTATCTGGCGGCTTCGAAAGTAATGTTTTAAGGTTTCGAAAGCCTTAGTTATCAAAACAAATAACCCAATCTCATTTTAAAGGAAAACCATGGCATAAATAAAGAGTTTTGAAATGATTTTAAGCATGGAGTTTTTGAAGAAGTTTTCCTTGTTTAATAGGTTAAAGGGATTAACCAAGTAATTATGTTTGCTTCTTTATATATGTATATATTCACATTGTAATGGACCCATAACTATATTTTGGGATGGGCAGAATAACCAGCTAGGTTGACTCAGTAGTGAATATAAATTAAGTTAACTCCTGAATGAGTAGAATTGCATCTAGGAGGTCAGGAAGACCAGAATATAGGATGATAAAATATTGATTAAAGAAGTTTTCAGGGAGACAGGTTCATGGTAAACCCCTGAAAACTATGTATAAAAGAAGCTGTCAGGGAGATAGGTTCATAGTAAACCCACGAAAACTGTGATTGGATTGAGTTATTGGCTGAGGCCAATAGGTTTGTAGTGAACCCATGAAAACTTTATCCGGATTAAGTTATTGATAGATGTTAATAGGTTCCTAGCCAACCCATGAAAACTAGGATAAGAGGGAAGTTATTGGACTTACCAAAAGGTTCAGGGAGAACCCATGAAACAATGATGTTATTGGTAGGGGCCAATAGGTTTTTAGTGATCCCATGAAAACTATGAAACTGGACAGGGAGTCCATAAGTATTAAACAGGTTACTAGTTAGCCTATTGTTATCCGGGTTTTTAACCCATCAGGATCCAGGAGAATATGGAACGACTTGATGGAGTCAGAACGGCTCAGAACTAAACTAAAAAGGGCTAAAGCAACGACTGAGTATGACTAAACTAAGAGACCAGCGTCCGTCTAATCCAATCAGCAGCCAAAGCACAACCAGCTAGTTGATCGTCGTCAAAACAGAGCAACGTGCAACAAGACTACGCAAACAACAACGATACAAGGTCATGGAAGCATCCCAAACTTCAGACTTCAAAAATAGCCTAAGTACTTGGATCGCCAGCGATTCATACCCTATGGATCGCTAGCGATCCATGTAAGATAGTGGATCGCTATGGCACAAAGGAAGTAAAGGAGACATAGAAGATACAACAAAAAATATACTAAGTGTATGGATCGCTAGCAATCCATACACCATGGATCGCCAGCGATCCATACCAGATAGAGGAGACTTAGCAAGCTAGCACACTGAAGCAATGAAAAGGAGCTAAGCAAGTAGTTTGCACACGAGCCATAATCTATGGATCGCTAGCGATCCATAGACCATGGATCGCTAGCAATCCATGGTTTTGGCTCGGGTCACGAGCTAAGGTCCGTCGCCTCTTCCTATGTCCATATGCAAGTAGTCAGCGAACAGGCCTGGCCCAGAAGTTCTCCGACCTCTATAAATATCATCCTACCTACAACATAAACTGGATCTTCACCGAACTGGTTGCTGAAGCTCTGCTGGAAACCTTCTTCACTCTCTATCTCCCTCACAACAATCTCTAAAGGGATTCACTGTGATTCTCCGGTGGATTCCAACTCTGGAGATTCAATCTAACTAAGGATAATCAAAAGCCTTGTAATCAGACACTACTTGTAACGGCAATCAGTCATAATAAAACTATAAAGTGGACGTAGGCTTCATTAACAGCCGAACCACTATAATAAAACTATTAGGTTAATAGTAACCCTAAAAACTATAAATGAGACAGTTAGTCATAATGAATGGGGATAGAAAATCCAGAATTAATTAACTATTATGGATGCATGAGCACAGTATATGGTTTTATAAAGGTTTTAGGATACTAGTGAGGGGAAAACACATTCCACTAAGCGGCGTGGTCTCACTAGATATCTAAATGGTTTGAGATGACAAATTATTATTCATACCAGGATTTATGTCTAACACAAAGTTTATGTTTTCTCCTTAAACTCTCAGGTACTCGATTGATTTTGAGTAGTTTGAGAGTTGAGGTTTTCAGGTACCACTTTAGACGAATAAGCTTTCAGAGATGTGCACGAGGCCTGATAGCTATCTAGAGTTCTCTTTCATTTTGATTCTGCTGCGTTGTTGTTGTAACGGCAAAGTTGTTAAATTGCCTATATATACTCTGATCATCCAAGGGGGCATCTTCATATGTCTCTCTTGACGTATGTTGTAATAATTATATTTTATCTGAACGTGGTTCTCGTGTTGGGATTATGTAATGAACTTGAAATGTTTTGAAATGGAATGTAAAAGTTATTTGATGATTTTAAATTTTTTACATATCCAAGTGTTTCTGTTATATTAATGTATCTAACATTACCATATTTGGTCATCGAGGATTAATGACTATGGATGACTGCAGCATCCGTAGCCGTTAGTTTTAGGCCTTCATGTGGGGGATGTTACAAGTTGGTATCAGAGCATAGGTTTATGAAACTTAAAAGGAATTTAAACCTAAAGGAATTTCAAACATAATCCAATGAATCGGAAAATAAGATCGGGGTTTGGGTTAACGTGATAGTAACGTATTTGTATTTGATAGATATATATATATATATATAAGTACGTATTCCCCTCTCTGTTAGACCGTTCTTCTGTATCTTACTAGTGCTCGTATGCAAATTTACGAGAAAGAATATATGGAGGCAGGAAATGGAAGAGGAAATCTCGGTGGAGGAAGCCCCACAATTAATGGAAATGTTTGGCCTAATACCAGGAGGAACCAAGGCTGACAGGCTAATGCTAACCAAAATGCTGATGCCAATGTTGGTGCTGGAAATCCACCAGTAGATATGGGGGTGATGTATCAGTTTTTCATCAATATGATGCAAGCAGGAGTTTTTGCTGGTGTTGCTGGAAATGTTAGAGGAGCTAATCCGGTGGCTCCGGTTGGGAATAATTATGCTAAGCTGAGCAGAGATTGCACTAGTTTTGGTGGGAAGCCATTTATGGGGACGGAGAATGCCATAGAGGTAGAGAATTGGCTGTGGCATTATTTAAAGGCTAATTTTCCATCGGATTAGAAAATAGCTGATAAAATTTTACTTAAAAATATCCGCAAGCGCACGGCATACAATTCTAGTACGTTGCGAGTACGGGTCGATCCGTAGAAAATTGTATTGATTTTAAATTATACTCA